>JAFMSR010000017.1:13745467-13928694 GCA_022818135.1 Saxidomus purpurata
CGCGAGCACAGGTTAGCAAATCGATTGATTATGGTATAATATTATGTACTGTTGACAGAAATATTGCATTCTATTGCACGAAAACATAGTTTTGAATCAAATATTGGGCAAAGTGCTTTCTTGTAGAAAAGTGCCGTCTACATGTATAATCTTGTTATTGCAAACAAGCAATGTTCGTCTCATAGTTTGGCTTTGATTACCTCGTTCATATCTCAACGAATATTTTGTCCGATTCATATGAAAATTGGTCAATGAATAAAGGAGCATGATTATAATTGGAATTTCAGTCATGTTACAGACGGACAATTTAATCCTCCGTAAGAAACTACTAACTTTTTCACAAAAAGAGACATTTCTGACTGTCAATTGGATGCCCATAATCAACGTGAGGAAGTAAATTGAGGCTAGCGTTTAAATATACGGAATCAAAAACAAACATGCACGAGCTGTAATACAAGCATAAAAGACAAGCTCTGCTTATGCAATCATTGTATACAGCATGTGCTAACTATTTACTGTAGAACTAAGATGTGATATGAAATATTAAAGTGATAAGATAAAAGAGTCTTCCACAGTGTTTGATATACGTAAAGTTCCTGTAATAAGACCAACCTTCCGACCGACGTAAAGTGGTCTTAATATCGAAATGCCATTGGTCTTTTTATCGAGACCCCTTTACTATAAAGTCGGCCATTTGGTTCCGAAATGTTTGGTCATAATATCGAAAGTGGCTTAATATCGAGTGGTCTTTACAGCGGAGCTTTACTGTATCTAAACAAATGTGACCGGTGTACACTTAAAATAAGTAATAGATGACGTCATGAATTTATAATGTTTCTATCCTTCAGTGTTTACAACTAGTCCACCGTGCCCTGATGGTTGGCTAAAGTACTCCTCCAGTTGCTATTTGTTTAGCTACGATGTCGAAAACTGGGCAGAAGCAGAGGTAAGATATTCAGTTCAAGTCCCGGGATCACATTGATTTTACTGATTTGAAAAACATAATTTACTTATAATTGATCCATGTTCTATTCACTCTTAAATAAAGAAAAAGTGTTAACCGTTGTTTTCCAGCTATTTTGTCACGATGAAGAGTTGAACGACAGTCTTTGCGATATCATTGAAAAAATACTTCGCTATATAGTTCTAACAGTCTTGGGCATCAATTTAAAAAGCAAAGTTAAGAATGATTTGGTACAAATAAAGATCATATCCGCAGGTAAGACATCTTCCGTGGTAAAATAAGAGCTACTCATGATTGTGATACTGGGACTTTAATTGTAGCCAGCAAAATTAACCAGAGAGCATCTTTATCAAGATCACTCTTTTCTTCGAACAATCTTTATTTTCAAACATGTTTATGATGGTGTAGCATCTCAATGATCTGTGTATTCTAAAACAGTTAAATAAAAGTGGCACAGGACTCAAATTCAACATTTGATCAACCAGATGCAATTATATGTGCAACAGTTACTTTAGTATAAGAGGAGATAGTGCACTAAGACGTGTGCTTTACATTTAAAACAGGTTTTTAACATTAAATGAAAACGAAAATAACTTCATGAAGTGATAGTATTTTCTGCACTTTATTTTCAGTGCATTTTACTAATTCAGTACAACAGTTTTGTAACAATATTGACAGTAATGTGTGTTTTCTAGGCAAAAAAGCATTCCTTGTAAATGTCGGGTGATAGTATTTAAAAAAACACATTCTTTCAAGTAAATATGTATTACAGTTCTATCGTAGATACTGATTAAATTTTAAGTAATCAGACACCACACACCTGTCGCATATAATTATGTAATGTGTTAGGGGAAAGTTAAAACTTGGATTTTGAGAAAGATTTTCTTTTTAAGACCATGTGCAGACTTCTTGGCGGCCACCTTGCAGAAATCCAAACCGCAGCCGAAAACAATTTCCTGAAAAAGCAAGCTGCTACTTTATCACGCACATGTATGTATATAAGCACAGTCAAACCGGTTTAGAAATACCAGTTTGGGACTTTCCTAACAACACAGACAATCCCACTGAAAGAAACAGTTCGAAGATGAGTAATATCTACTGTATACTTGCCTTTGAAATCCACAATTATATTGCATGTTCGCAGAAATGCATTCAGTTACCGACATAAAACCTTCCTGTCATAAAACTGTTCAATTTTCTGCTTCAGACTGCGTACATTTTACATGAATAAGCATACCGACAGTGCTTAGTCTTTATCAACGATTCGAAAAATGTACTACATTGGTAAACATTCGAGCACTGTACAGAACGGTGTACACGCGCTCACATGTACTGCTGCTTATTGTTATGTGTAGTAGCGTACTTCGTGTTTGTCTGCTTTGGTGTTTATTTGTTTTTTTGTTCGTGTTTTTTCTGACAAAAGTTTACCTAAAGGAAAAAAAATTGGACTATCGTGACGTTTCTTTGATACGTACTTTGTGCCAAACGTAATCTGGATTTAATATAGTTGTCACTGTTAAGATCTAAAGTTACTCGTATTTGGTCAATGTTTACTCTCCATTTGACATTTACACTCGCAGCAGATCTGCAAAAAGTATGGCTAATCATAAAGGATAACAAAAATTTAAATGATTACTGTAAAATTTTAGTGATTGTTCAAAGTCAAGAAAAAAAAGATGAATGAAATAACTTAAAAGTAATCGTGAGTTGACTTGAATATACAGAGTCGTATCACGGAAGTATACACTACTGTATTCAAAAGTATCAAAACTGTATTTGTCAGATTAGCGTGACAAAATTTAAGACATTATAGCTAGGGCCTACTGTTGCGGACCACATTTTGTAAAATAATTTACATTATTTATGTCATGATTAGATGCAGATACATTATCCAAATTTGATTTGTTAGACTGCGTTTAGACTGCTGTAACAGATTTTAATTTTGCTGTTAGAAGCTGAGAATATTTGACAATATGCTTACAACCTGTTTTTCTAAAAGTAAGTGCACTATTCGAAAGATATGTGCATACGCTGGGCGCAAGATAAGATATTCATCTCAGTCGTACATGTAAAAAAGTTCATGGTTCTTATTCTAAAGACCTAAATACAAGCCTTTATGCGTACATCAGCCCAAGCTGTCACCGTTAGAACAAGACGAAACAGATACCAACAGTATGACATTCTGACACATTTCTGTCAGTACAGTTTCTGAAATCACCTTAAGTATGTATTAACCAATTCCGGTTTGACATTAACATCAGCACAGGTAAATTTCTATCCGAAGTATTTTGATAATTTACTTTTTATGAGTTAGCATACTCATTCAGTGTTTGTGTACCGTCTGTGCCTATGGGTTGCACGGCTTATTGAACTGAAGTTTTAAAATTACGATTAACACCTGTTTCTTCAAACTGAACTACCTCTTTAGTACTACATTTTGAGCGCTGTATTATGGCAAGTTCATTTACAAATTTAAATATATGGCTTGACTTTATCTCCATCTTGACGTAACTTTTTCCTTCTGGGATATTACTTTTATAAAAAGAACACCTCAGAAAGCCACTTCAACACCACACATGCATGGGATATGGACTGGCCACCCAATCTAACACTGGTCCTGTGTTGTACGGGACATATACAAAGTTCTGTCCCATACAACGGGACCAGTATTAGATTGAGTGGCGAGTCTATGCTAAACACCGACACCATTCTTGTTATAGATAATTCATATTTCATTGGTGCGACCGACATCAATAAGCTTGGGCAATGGACATGGATGACGTCACGTGATCCTGTTTTGTTTACTGACTGGACACCTAATGAGCCAACGAATACCAATGGTGGATACTATGAGCAATGTGTAGAACTGAAGAAAGAGGGATGGAATGATTACATGTGTTCGTATGAGCTTAACTATATATGCGAGAAAAGGTATTTTATCACTACATTCCTATGCAAAGTGATTGTCCTTGTTCAATAATCTTGCGCTTACTTTTACGTTATCATTTCAGTTTTAAGTTTATTGTTTTTAGCGGTTTCAATTGCTATAGCTTGTCCACAACGACAGCATATTTAAGGCAGGTGTGCTGAATTACTTAAGAAACATGTAAATCGGCTTCGCAACATCCGCCCAGTGATACAGACGTTTATACACTGTGGGCTTAACTGGCGCACACTGGTAGAATGAGCTATTGTTTACAATCATTTCCTTCAGACAAAATATATCCAAAGAACATTTGGCCAATGTTGATGAATTGACGGGGTGTTCATTCCATGAAGCTCTGCCAAATGTGTTCAAAGAGGTCCATTCCAACTCGGGTTGTCATTGCAACAAATAGAATAACAGCTTTAAAAACATCTCCGAGACGCAGATCCAGGGCTGAGATTTGTGGTGTGTGGCACTGTGTAGTGGATCTTATCAAATTTATTCAAATCATGTTCCCATGGCTAAATTTTGTCCCATATATGTTTAAAATAAAAAAATTATAAGGTAAAATTTAAAATACTTACCACAACCGCAAAACTCAGCGCTTAGGTGTTTGGTGTCTAACATTTTGCAGTAGTCATCCATCAAGTTTGTTTACAACATGCCCCTCAGACAATACTGGTCCTTCACCAGGGATTACTTTATACTACATTAAAACAAGTTATAAAAACTTAGATTAACCGCTCTCGGGACTCATTCCGGATGGAATCAATTTCGAAGATAGAGAGGCAATGTGGAATTATCTGTGTCTTGCCTAAGGACACTATCGACATGGCTATGGTGGGTATCGAACCCGGACTCTTCATGAGGCAAACGCGCTACCACTGCGCCATGACCTTTTCAGTTTATTCGACTTATGGGCGAAAGTGTTCTCTAGTTTTAAAAAGACTTAGATTATGAAATACGTTGAAATAAACAAATCTACATGTATATAGTTAGTGTGAAGCATCGCCTAATAGTCCTTTAAGCAAGATTGTTCAAAATATGTCCTTACAGCCACGAAAACAGGACTATGAGTACCGTATTGCAGACAAATTTCAGTACTTAACGCGGATGGTCTATCATTGACTAAGACCCTTTTACTTTCTTGCATGTTTGTGAAGCTTGGGTGTTTCAATGTCATTTCTTTTCAACTGTTTCATTGATTTCATTGATGACATCGAATTCATTATATGTTTACCCCCATTGTAACGACACACTTTTACATAAACTTGAAATTTTAACAATCGCTACATACTTTTGTCATCTGTTATCCTGTTTTTGACCTTGTATGGTATCAAATGGTACCTAAGGGAGCCATACAGGGCAATCTTGGCCCTCTTTATACCAATTCATTTCAACTCGATCGTGAATAAAGCTTGCAGCTTATCGTGTCATTCTTGAGTCCGTTTCCTTAAAAAAACAGTACTGGCGTCATATGAGGAGGTACGGTCATGATCCAGTGGGGCTCGATCCCGCAACCTCCAGGATGAGCTGCAGACACATTAACCTCTACACTACCGCTACCCCTTGCATTATCGACATGTAAATCATCAATCTAAAAAGTACATATCTGTTTGGTGTTTGAATTCAGACACCTTTCTTCTGATACATTGTATAAATTATGCATATCATCACAGGATTTTGGTTTGTTTCGAAATAGTTCAATGCAGTATTAGTTTTTGAAACATGAAATTTATCTGTTTCACCATTTTTCTTTTGTCATATACGACTATATACTTCAGAGCCTTTGGTTCGTCGTCTGGGCAATTCATCGGATAGGATGTGCAGCCGCAACTCAGTATATAGAAAAACTGTCGTCGGTTTTATGTAATAGGTCTGTCAGATAAAAATACAATATGCCAATTGTATAAGTTTGTTTCTTATATTTAAGCATTCTATACTATTTTCGTATCCAAAAACCCAGCAAAATGGATTGGTCGTTTAGAAACTCTCTTTTTTTTCTTCATCACGTCTCCGGCACTTGTAATATGTAGACATAAAACGTATGTATTAATATACATGTATACATATTAATATTAGGTGGTATATGCATTTAGTATTATCCGGAAAATCGTTCTGGCATATTGGATCGGCATGTCCGGTGAGTTAACCCATGCACCCCCCTCCCCCCATCCCCACGACCCTTAAATACTTTATAAAGCGCCGTAGTTTTAAGTGCAAGACGATATGCAGGATAAAGTTTCAGAAGTATCAGTCAAATCGTGTAACCGAGGGAAGTTCGCAGATTGCACCTCGTTCAAAATAGTTACCCTCGGGGTCGTTTGAATGCGTGCTTATGGCTAACCAATGAGCATCTGCAGTATACGCTGATATAAGCCTTCTGTTTTATACACCCACAACTGCATCTGTGACTCAAACTTTACACTTGTCCCGCCACTGTCGCCACTTCTTGGTAATTTGTCCGGCGGTTGGATTATAAGAATATTTCACTGCTTAGTTTATATTAATTTACTTTAGATCGACTGTGAAGAAAGGTTGAAGCTTATCGAGTCACTCTCGAGTCCGCTTTCGTGTCATTCTTGAGTCCGTTTCCTTAAAAAACCAGTACTGGTGTCATATGAGGAAGTACGGTCGTGACCCAAGTGGTGCTCGAACCCGCAACCTCCGGGATGAGCGGTCGACTCCTTAACCTTTACATCACCGCTCACTGTAAGATGAGATTTTCCAACACTGGTAAAAACTGCAGATATCCCGATCTGGTATGCAAGAAAACGGAACCCCGCGAGTGACAATGCATGATGTGAACAGCATGTATAGTGTCTCATTAGTGAGATTCGGGGTCCTCCCCCGAAAACTTTAGATATTGTTTATACTTTTAGATGCGTTTTTATTGCATCCCGGGTGTCCTTTTAGATCGTAATTTCCGATTATTGTTTTTGAAGATTTTATATGAAAAGGCATGATATAGTTTGGTTATTTTTTCAGATTTATAAAGAGGATTCATGATTTTTAAAAGCACGCACTAGCATCTTTTCAGTCCGAAAATCCATTAAGAATGTAGATTTAAGCTTTTTCAAGATATATGCAACTATGACCAAACACAATGTCATTAGCAACAGCATAGTGCATAGCAAAAACGATCTACACTTTAGTGAAAACTTCTTTTCAATTGGGGTGTGAGGTATATCTATTTTCAAATTGACACAATAACATGCACAGAAAGTTTAGTATGAAGAAATGACATCAAAATATTTCCATTTTATACTGAATTTGTCTATACGTCTGTTGATTAAAATTAGAGAGATGTAGAGCATTTAATACTCAATTTGTCTGTCGACATGTGTTTTTGATTTAAAGTAGAGTAGTAGAGTAGAGTAATGTGAGTAGACTTTATTTAAATAGTCTACAAATTTGGTTTCCCAATCTTCCATGATGTGGGCCTCAGGGACATTTGATAGATATAGATATATAAACTCAATTATTGCATTTAAAGAAATTTACTTTTAGTCAGTAACTTTCACTTACGCTAAGGAAATTGTCATTGTTTCACACACTTTAAATTATCTGTTTGCCCCAAAAGCAAAGAAGTTGTTCTTTACTAGAAGAGATCAGCCTGCTACTGTATCTTTGAGAAAATAATGATTAACTGGTTTGTAAATGTGCTTATTGGGTCCACCATCCTCTTAAGAGGCTATCATCGGTACGACCCGAATGATTAACTAGATATTGACATGACGCCGACTGTCAATCAAATTGTTCCACTGACCAATCAAAGATCACTATTTTTACACACCTCCACGTGTTCTGTTTTCGAGAGTTTACCTCCGACATGTGGTAAAAGAGCTTGAGTATGTAGGGTCATTGTCTTCGTTGATAGATGAATGTAAAAATTATATAAAAATGATAAAAAAGTAAGTTTAATTACTACGAAGGGCTTTTTTATCAAGTTAACACCAAGAACTGAAAGAAATTTAAAGTGACATTATGCGCATCTTACTGCACATAGTGTATTTTTTGAGATAGTTTTATAAAAGCAATTTTTGGTTGCTGTGCATTTAAATGCGTTAAATTAATGATTATGCCGCATTAGTATTTGAAGTTGGTGCTTTAGATATAAAAAAATCGGACTGATAAAATGATAGTTGATTGTGTCGTTTTTTATGTTGGTAGAGATTTTGACAGTGGAAGGGAAGCAACTCCTGCATGCAGTTGCTCTTTTCTTAAAATTGACTCTCCCAGTCAAATAAGAAAATCAATATTTGGAAAGTTATTTTTTCATACTGGTAGCGGGAAGAGTTTGGTGTGTATTGGGTTAAAAGCTATTATTTCCTCTACACTTTTGTATACACACCATTTTCAGCTGGATTTTTACTTGAAAAAAATGCGCATAATGTCACTTTAAATGATACTTTGCTTACAGAAACAGTTAAACCGGCACTAAATCGTGACCACGGACCTGTATGTATATATAAGGTCTGTGTCGTGACCCATGTTAAATGTGTCGGTTACTTTTGTCATTTTCTAGATTAATTAAAATCTTTTTCAAACGCTTTAGTTTTTCACGGTAACTTTCAACAGAAAGAATGGATAATTTAGTTATAATCATCAAGGTCTTTCAAATAGTAAATACTATTTGAAAGACCTTGTAATCATATACTTCGTCTATGGAGTCTAAAAGTATGTTATATGTCGGTGAGTATCATACGAAACCTTAATTTTAGGAATAATATTAGATTTAATAATTATAGCATTAATCTAATATTAGAAATAGATAGGCAGAAGACAATTGTTGAGAAGTTTAACAAATATTTGTAATCTGCACTAACTGTACGCATTACATATTATTTATGTTCTGACACAAATATTTTGTAAATTTCGACTTCAAACATACGTGCTGCGCTTATTTCTTGCATAACCGATGGCTGTTTTCTATAAACAGACACGTGTCAAGAAAGATAATACATAATATACAGTGTGACATCTTGCCTTTGTTTCGGTAAGTCACCGGGAAATATATGTTTGATATACATCTCAATGCCGCCCTGCTTGACTGGTCAGATTTCATGGTACAATAAACATGTATGATCCATCTAATTAAATATATTGTTAACTAGTAAAACTTGAATGTTTCGTTTGTATTTAATAGATAATAATTGTTTGTCCTCTGACATCGCTATCACCCTTTAAAAGCCGCTTTGCCAATAAACTTTGAAACTATTTTGATACATCTTGAGAACAAAATACCAGGATACAAATAAATACTGACCACGGCATACAAAAAGTACTTTATATGAACGAGCATATTGTCTATGGTCACCGTGGTGAAAAAACCCTTTGAAAATGCATCGTGAATACATTTACATTACTATATATAAAATGTTGTTTTTTTAAATATATATCTCGATTATTTTCCGTTTCGAGATCCTTTCGGCATTTTGTGCACTCATTTCCCCCGTCTTGAAGGGTAAGTTTAAAATGTATGCACATAATTTAATGCGTGATATGTATCTTGTTCTTTTTTTAAAAGGAAACATAAAATTTCGAAAACAGAAAAAATCCCTTTTAATTGTGTTTACACCCTGTCAAAATGTGCAAGTTCAGCATGTAGATGAGTCAATAATATATATTTTTGCAACAAAACACCGTCCTGGGGGATATTTTTTTAATTTGCTTAATCACAAGAAATATTTCATATTTTCTGGTTAGACTATCTGTAGCTATGCGTGTTTGATGAAAAAAAATTGATCACAAGAGGCCAAAACGGTTTTAAAAATAGTTTTAAGTGTCTAAATTTCCTTGATGTTACTGTCCCTCAGAAAAAACATGTAAATTTCTCTCTATATCTCAAAAACAGGGCAAATTATCTAATATTTGTTATCACTTGATTTAAATTTAGTCTTATTTGTCGTGATATCAAATGCCAAATTAGTAAGTATATGCCTTTTTTTAAAGTCATTATGTTTTTGTGTGATATTCAGCAACTTTTGTTGTATTATTTAGTAGACTACTGTGCAACAATGATGCAGATGGAAATGTCAAGACACTCTAGTACTTTGAAAGCATCAGACACACAATTTAACATTTCCTTTTTTCCAAGTATTCAGGTCCAATGTGTACAAAACCATAAAATGCAAAATAGTAATGTTTTCAAACAAAAAAAGGCAATTTTGCAAAACTTCTGAGACAAATTTATGTGTCAAATGGCTCTAATCATATACTAACCTTGTTTTTAAAATATAGTTTGTAATTAACTATCTGTTACATCAAGGAAATGAAAAATACTCGGTAACCGTTCAAACTATTTATTGCCCAAAATAATGTGAATTAAGGGTCATCTAACTACATTTCACTCAGAAGAGACCTTTATCTAGCTTATGATATAAACTATTGGTCTGTTAAAGGGGCAAAAATTAGACCTTTATCTAGCTTATGTTATAAACTATTGGTCTGTTAAAGGGGCAAAAATTTTCAAAACCAACTTTTGTTGTATTGTTGCAAAAAATGTATTGACTCAGATACTGCTACTGCCTGAACACTAAAGCGTGTCTGATAGGTTTTGTTATCTATCGATCACGTGGTCGGTAAGCGGAGCGATCCATACTTTCGCCTCATGTCAATTGAACTGTTAATTTACATTAGCAAGTCAATAGTTTGCATCAACTCACTTAAAAAAAGAAATTACACCTACGACTGATAAGTACGTTCTGCCAAAAGAGTGGTTCGGCCTTGACCTATGGCACAACATTGATTTTTGGACTGCATACTTATTCATTGTCATTAGTTTACATCTGTCACTATACCACAAGCCTCATTTACCTATTGCTTGATAACCAGTTGTTAAAATCAAATAAAATTCAGAATTATACTAAAAATATTTTATTTAATAAAAATGATCAATTTTGATTAACAGAAATCCAGAACACTATAAGAACTATGAAACTACACTAAAATAAACATGACCTACATTTCAGAGAACTACAACTACACAATAAATAAATGAACAGATATAACTAAACACTTAACATGAAACTGAGGTTTGAAGTATACATAGCACCATCAAGTTCAGTTATGGCATCTTGGTGCTTGAGTACTTTGTTCCATGGCATTTGTTGATTGTGTGTACATGTATCAAGATAATTTTTCATATAAGACTTTGTGTTTCCTGAACAAGTAGCTATTTAAGAATAGTTTTCTACAAGAATTTCTTAAACTTGAAATTTCAGTTCTGCCTCCCCTGCCCCTCCCATCAACTCCCCCCCTCCCCCCAGCACAGGAAAAATATACATATAAACACAAGAAATGTTCAACTATTATAAATTGTTCAATCTACAAGCTTGAAAAGAAAATGTCTAGCTGCCACTGACAAATGTGTATCTGTAATAAATCTGGCCTGTGTCATTGACAAATATAAGGCAAGTGAGGCATGTCTTCCATTCAGATCACATCAAAAATAAAAATTTTAACCACAGTTCGTTTTCCTTTGTAACAAACTAACATTTACCAAATTTCATTTGAGTTGTTCAGTGACAGACTACAGTGCTGAAATCTAAATTTATTCTGATATAGGTAAGGTATCAATGTCCATTAGATAATTTTAAAGTTTTTCAAATCATTGCACTTTCAAGTTTTTCTTACGAGGTAGAATTAATACACACAATATACATGTACCATTAAATGATCTCAATCTTTGCCACTCTTTTTTTTTAAAGTGATAGCAGTGTTTTCTCTGCTTTGCATATCCAAATATTGGTACAAAAAATGTAAACTAGGTGATGTGTCAGTTTTTATTGCTGACCTCTATGCATCTTCATTTTAATAAGTACAAAATCTTATGCATCTTCATTTTAAGAAGTACAAATCTAAGCAGAAGAATGAAAGAATAAAACTGGTTTTCACTACAGTAAACTCCGCATATAACAAACTCCTCGGGACCTATCAAATTTGTTCCTTATATCCGGAGTTCCTTCTATCCGTATATCAAACAAGTTCCTTATATACGATGTATATTTATCGAACTAATATCGATATATATCCAAGAAGTATTTTTATAGTCAAATGTAATAAAATCCAAACCATCGACTTATACTATCTTTTTATTTTCCTACCTCCTTTTGCAAAGTTATAAAGATCTATAACTGTTATCCAAACCTATGTAAAATAATTGCAAGGATTAATAAAACATAAAAAAAGATGATTCATGTTTTAATTGGCAATACTTAAACAAATACAATTGAAGAAAGCTGATTTTCGCTCACTTGCCATAACTTGAAATATTTAACAAGGTATTTTTCCCAATATGGGATTTCATCTCGTCTGCATGCTTTAAAAAAAACCGCTCACAATTATTTACGTAAAATATTATCACTTGAATATCTTACTTAGCAATTATGTTTGTATTCTCATTTAACAAGTTTACCAAAAGGTTACACATGTGTAATGATTTACCTTTATGAATAATAGCTACAAGTGTATGAAAAATACAATGCACCAGAAAAATGCAAAATCAACAGATATTTTTAACTCTTCGGAACATAGTAGTCTCGCGTGTATCGGTGCTATACGCCGGGCACGTAGAAAAGAACCAAGGGGTCTATTCGTAAAAGAGCTAGGGTCTGGTACCCGGATTCCCTTGTATCTGCTTCTGTCTCTAAAATAAAGGACCACAATGGAAATAAGAGCTTGCTCTTTCTTGTGTTATCCTTGGTACTGAAATAAACACATACAATATATACATATTTGCAGTTCGATATATACGATTACTTTACTGTACATTTTTCATTGTTGGGCCAGAAAATAGTGTTCCTTATATCCGAAGTTTCCTTATAACCGGAGTACAATATAACCGTATATTTTTACATTAAACAAAGAAGGGAAAAAATCAAGCCAAAAAAAACTGTTCGTTATATCCTAAGTTACGTTATATCCGGAGTCGATATATACGGAGTTTACTGTATCTCATAATCATAGAATTGATTTTTTTACTACGTGTATTAATTGAGTATGGATAAAAACATCATGCTTTGTTTAAAATTGATTTGAAGTTGCCTACCATAAAGTCTGTGTATTCACTTTAACCCAATGAGAAAATAAATGAGATCCAATTAATTGATTGGTTAATTGGCATGCATGACGTAATGGCAAAGCCGTAAATAATATTGATATTCCAACATTTTGGATCTAGAAACTAGTATCAATTCAATAGTTGCAAGGCAACTGATGATCCAACTATATTCTTTCACAGTTTTCCTTTTTACTGGTGATTTTAATGTACAGGTACATGGAAACATTCAACCAATAAGGATTATCAAAAGTATTTTAAATTTTGATAAATATGAAAGCTGCTCATTTGGTTTTGTAGCTCCACTACACATTGACATCACAGGATATATAGCTGTTCTGTTAGCAACTATGGTGATTTATTGAAGTTTGTTATCTTTAACTTTCATATCCTGCTTTTTAGGCCATCTAAGAACTTTTGAATTTTAAAATAACTTTTCTGGTTCAAAAGATATGAAGATTTTAGAACAAAGCATTTTAGGCAATTCAGAGATTCTTTTTCCTTTTAGAAATATTAACTATTGTCTAACATGCTGTAGGTGATTGGACATTTCTGATGGTATAAACTGAATACTTAGCACACATTTGTCAGCACATGTTTTAAATCTGTATAAATACAATAACTGGAAAGCAAACATTTGAAAACAATGCAAAAGAAATTTAAAATGTTGTAAATGCATATCAACCTGTGTTCAACTTTCCTTTTACCCGTGATGCTGAAAATAGCAGTTTTATTAGTATATTTTAACCTAAATAAAGGTAATACATATCACTATTACATTCATATATGTCATTGCTTTATAAGAAGGATAATACATGTATTATACAGGTATTTGACAACAAATTGTATAAATATAAAAACTGTAACAAAATATATTCATCAAACAAAACCTTTGTTCATTTATCACTTCATGACTGAAACTGACATAAAAGCTTTAAGTCTAAAAATGTTGTATCTGGAAAAATAAAAAGTGTTCTTTATATCAAGTCAATATTCCCAACAACTCATCCTGGTCATCCAGAGCATTCATTTTATAATTACATGTTCATCTGAAAGCTCAGCAAACCGCTAATGTATGAGGATGAAATAATCTGGCATAATACAAAATTTCACTAAAAAATATCTCAGTTTAAGACCTAAATTCCATTCTGGCCAATCAGATGCTAAAACTTTGACACTGGCCTCAGAGTAAAAATTTGCTGATGTCGAAATAAGATTTCTAGTTTACCTGAACATCTTTTTTTAATCTCTAAGGCAATGACATGTTCACAACATGCAATATTTGTTCATCTTATAACAAAAATCGTGAAAATTTTATGAAGAATGTTTAAAATGCTTTGCACAATGACATAATTATTATATAGCTGCATATGGAAACTCTGATTATGCAATTCTATTTGTGTCACATTTAACATTACACAGTCAGCATCAATAAAACAATCTCTATATATATAGAATTATCACTCCTGCTATTCTAGCACTTATGTTAGCAGATTCAAAAGGAACATTAACTTTGGATACACAATTTCAATTTAGTCATACAACTTCAGAATGTAAATGTATTGGATACTGTTATACTCTAACATTGTTTCTGACTGCACCAGAATTTGTTAGAATCACACATCAAGGCAGACTTTCTTCTGGCTATATATCTGGAGATTTGGCATCAATGTTAAACAAATTTAAATAACATAAAATCAAGAATATTTGGTGGAAATTTCTTATGCCATCATGGATGAGAGAACAGACTGTGTAAGTATGTACTGTAAGTGCTGGTATTACAATATAATACAAAACAAAACAATTTAATTTGAGATTAAGGCAAGAAACTGTATCAAATCTTCCCACGCTCTCCAAGAGCTTTTAAGCTGACATTTAACAGAAGTAAACAGGTTCAAACATTATGTATGAAAGTTGTAAATAATTGATGAGTAAACGTTATCTTCTTTTTTGAACTGTGATCTATAACTTGTCAGTATCACAGAATAAACAGAAAACAAAATTTGATAAAGAAATATATTCAAAACTATAGTATGTAACATTCATATTATTTCTCCAGTAACGCCTTTCTTCCAATGCAATTCAGAACAAAACATATAAAATAAAAGCAATATCATGTGTATAGCGTTGCTAGTTTTATATATTCATTAACACAACAATGCCCTTTTCTAACCTTTTACAAAGACATCACTCTTATAACCTCAATAAGAAAACTCAAATATCAACAACAATTATACAGATTATTTTCTGTACCTTACTGAATTTGCAAACTTGTTGTTTATACCACATTACTCTGCAACACATCAACTTCAAACCAGCCTAAGATATCGTTAAAAATACATCTAGTACTGTAAGTAATGATCACACATTATTTGCATTGTTTGATTCATTAGCCCCGGCTTCCATGTCTTTCGTTACTGTGATCTTTTCGCTTTCTTCTGCTAGATGGTCGTATAACGGGAACTCACAGCAGAACAGACATTTGATTGGTCGAGGTAAGCAGCCGAAACAAGGTGGTGGCAGAGGAATCAAAACACTTGTCCTGTTCTTGTATCTCCTATAGTCTTCATTTCTGAAAAAAAAGAAGTTACAACATTAAACTTTAATCATATATTTCTGCCTAATCACAAGGTAACCTTTCATGTCAATAAACATTCGACATGTTTTGTTTACACAAAAAGTTCTGTCACAAAATGAACTCAATGCAGTTTTGTTATATCTTTTACATAAACCCATAAAGTTGACTGTATAAATGAAATCAATCATGAAATTATTTATTGGTGTATGAATATGACAATTAATACCCCTTTCATTCATATTTAGTGGTTACAAATCTTGTGTATATGAAAAATTATTTCTTCTGAACTAGATATTAATACATTGTATGTGTAATGTTATAATACTAAAAATAAAAGCTGTACAAAACCATGCAACTTTCAAAAGCTTCTTTGAAAAGGAGTTTGATAAAATAAGCCCTTAGAATCACTTATAATCATAGACATTGACCCCTGACCTTTGACCTGAAGATTCTTCTTCCGCCAAATAACCAAATAAAGACAGATGCAAAATTGGATGCCCAAATTTGCTCAGAATACTACACAGTCATGATAATGTAGTAGAAAAGGAAACTGGGCCGGAAGTTTCTGATAATCTGGCAGAGAAAAACTTACTTGAAATATCTTTCATCAGCTTTCTTCTCCAGCAACGGTATACCACTTAGGAACAATAGGATTGTGGTAATAAATACAGGGGAGAGCACTGCAGCCCACTCTCCTTTCTGTAATATACTTGTGCTGACAATAAATACACCAATCCATAACAAGATTTCACCAAAGTAGTTCGGATGTCTTGATATTTTCCATAATCCTGAAATAATACAAAATTAACAGTAAAACAAATGACATTATTGAGTATGTGATTCTGTAGGCCAGTTATGACAGAAGTCCACACCCTTGGGACAATAAAAACATTCAGTTCCGCTCCTGCAGAAAAAGAGCAACACTTCAGTTCTAGAAATATACATCGAGGACTTTTTTATGTTAAAGAATTCGTTAACTCAAGAGTTGAGGAATTCATAAAGTTACAGACTTAATGCTGGCTACTATAAAATACGTAAGGATTAAAAAAATACAATGATTAATAAATTTTTTACCAGTACCCTAATGACAGAAAATGATTCTGTCATTGTCACCAGCACATATCATCATCATCATCATCATCATCATTAACCTGCACATCCATAATCTGACATGTCTTAGCTCTAGATAAGGAAAATTAATCCAGTGTTATTTACACTTAACATACCTGTATCACACCATTTCCCTTTATTGGCAGGATTATTTCTGAACATAAACTTAGTCTGGTCAGCAACAGTCTCACATAGCAGTCCAATACAGAACAAAGACAGGCCCACAATGTCCATAGCCGTCCAGTAATCTCTTCTCACAGAACTTCCAGGCGCATTGATAAATATGACAGGAAGGCTGACCGTGAATACCCAGATTGCCTGGAAAAAAATTGTGTCAAATTTTAGTGTATTGCAATTCATACATGCTAATTCTCCTGATATTTCAAGGAGATTCCGGATTTTTATGATACCAATTTTAGCAAAATCTGTTAAATCTCCTTGATTTAAGGTAACTGGTAAAATACTAGAGCTACTGATTGTTTTACACTAAATTTTGTTGTTTGATTAGTCAAGTCTCCTAGAAGTAGAAATGTGTCTCAAAAATATTTACAAGTATCGCAACTGAACCTGTGTTAGTCATCACCTCAATAAAGCAGACAATTCCAATTTATTAAAGCTGGTCACTGGGCCACTGGCTTATATTAAATGCCCCTGTATTAAGCAGTCACCTACTTTAGAGGGCCAACTTTGATTTACTCTTCAGCTGACTGCTTATGACTTGTCTGACTGTAACCAATTATACAATTTTATGTTATAATAGAGCTAAAAGTATGCAAAATTATGCAATTTATAATATGCAATTCCAAATTATTTAAAAGACATCTGTATATATTTCTTACCTGGAAAGTCCAGAATCCAGCAAATGCCAGGCAGCTATCCCGTTTATCATCAAAGCGTTTGTCTTCTCCTATCTTGATAATTCTGTACAGGAGATAGCCAGATAGTCTTGCTCCCCACACACAGATACATACCGTCACCAGGATCTGTCTTGTCGCATAGGTCTGAAATAAAACACCGAAAATTAGTTTACCGATTACTACCATGTTACTGAGACAATGATAAAATGTACAAGAAGTAACTGCTATTATTTTGAGGTAAACTTACTCCTTAAACAGTTTCTGATTGACAATGCACAGGTCATTCTTTTATTAAAAGAAAATTAGCAAAAATGAATAAGAAAAAATTTCCTCAAGGAATGGATACCATTATTTGCCCCTTAAAGTGATATTACCATTCAAAGTGCATGACCATCAAAATTTTAAACAAAACATTAATCAGTGATTTATACACCTAGAATAATAAACATTGCCATAGTTATAACCCAAAAACAAGAGCTGTCTGTAGACAGCGTGCTCGACTATTCTCAGTGATTGACAATATAAAATAATATCCATCCTGGAGAATATTGTTAAAGTGTAATAATAAGAACTTGTAAATAGAAGAGTGTAAATAACATATCTGAGGTAGTACGCAAACTTTAGCATAAGTTTTAAGTGAAAAAAGGGGCATAACATTGTAAAAAAGCTTGATACAGTGACCTTCTCCTGTACACAAGTTGCTATCATGATGGTGAACAAGTGTGCAAAGTTTCAAAGCCATATGTCGATGGACTTTGAAGTTATCTGAGGTGGTACGCAAACTTTAATGTAAATTCTAAGTCGAAAAAGGGGCATAATTCTGTCAAAAGGCTTGATAGAGTTACCTCCCCTGTGTAAGGTTGGGGGCATGATGGTGAACAAGTGTGCAAAGTTTCAAAGCCAGATGACATTGAATTGGAAAATATTTGAGGTGGTACGCAAACTTTAATGTAAATTCTAAGTCGAAAAAGGGGCATAATTCTGTCAAAATGCTTGATAGAGTTACCCCCCTGTGTACAGGTTGGGGGCTGATGGTGAACAAGCGTGTGAAGTTTCAAAGCCAGATGTCAATGGACTTTGAAAATATTTGAGGTGGTACGCAAACTTTAACGTAAATTCTAAGTCGAAAAATGGGCATAATTCTGTCAAAATGCTTGATAGAGTTACCTCCTCCTGTGTACAGGTTGGGGGCATGATGGTGAACAAGCGTGCAAGTTTCAAAGCCAGATGTCAATGGACTTTGAAAATATTTGAGGTGGTACGCAAACTTTTAACGTAAATTTTAAGTCGAAAAAGGGGCATAATTTTGTCAAAATGCTTGATAGAGTTACCTCCTCCTGTGTACAGGTTGGGGGCATGATGGTGAACAAGTGTGCGAAGTTTCAAAGCCAGATGTCAATGGACTTTGAAAATATTTGAGGTGGTATGCAAACTTTAATGTAAATTTTAAGTCGAAAAAGGGGCATAATTTTGTCAAAATGCTTGATAGAGTTACCTCCTCCTGTGTACAGGTTGGGGGCATGATGGTGAACAAGTGTGCGAAGTTTCAAAGCCAGATGTCAATGGACTTTGAAAATATTTGAGGTGGTATGCAAACTTTTAATGTAAATTCTAAGTAGAAAAAGGGGCATAATTTTGTCAAAATGCTTGATAGAGTTACCTCCTCCTGTGTACAGGTTGGGGGCATGATGGTGAACAAGTGTGCAAAGTTTCAAAGCCATATGTCAATGGACTTTGAAAATATTTGAGGTGGTACGCAAACTTTAACATAAGTGGTTACGCCGACGCCGACACCGACGCTCGGGTGACTAGGATAGCTCTCCTTATTCTTCGAATAGTCGAGCTAATAACGACTTGTTTAACAGTTTCATTCACACTGAATATAAAGGAAATCTGTGAAAATCTTTTTTGACTATATAATATATACATATATATATAGATCCTAGTCAAAAAATTGCGCTCAGTGAGTGTAGAATTACCCACTGTCAGTAACATACATATCAAAATGTGTTAAATTTTGGACGAATCTAATAGCTATGCCTATACAAAGATACCCTAGACAGTGTTATCTTATGTTGAAACGTCTAGATGAGGCAGGTCGTGTTACATGGGTAACCCATGTAAAACACTTACTATACCAACACGGTTTTGGATACGTTTGGATCGCAAATGAGCTCGGAGATCCAGCGTATTCCTACAACTCTTTTCACAAAGGTTAAGAGATTGTGCCTACCAAACTCTCCTTGCTGACATTGAAAGCTCGCCAAAGTCTCTGACTTACAAACTTAACAAAAACGCAATAGAGCCGGAGCAATATTTATCTTTACCATTATCGTACTTACAAAAGCGAATGATTGCTAACTTTCGTTGTTCTAGCCATGCACTTATGATTGAAAAAGGAAGACATTCAGGAATCGATAGAGACTACAGGTTTTGTCCTTATTGTCGCAAGAACAGTGTATATACTACTGAAAATGAAGTGCATTTCCTTATAGCTTGCCCTATGTACAGTGCAATAAGAGAAAGATATTTTAAACCAGAATGGCTAACTGCTATTATAAACGAACAGTTGTTTACCAAAATTATGAGTGACTGTGAAACAGACAGTATCTTCTCATTATCGAGATTTCTAGTCAATGCATTTGAGTTAAGGAAGTCATTGTGTACTGACTAAATGAATATGTGCTTAGAGAACAGTAAAATTATACATACATTATCTTGTATTATATAACTTTGTATTGTATATATGAGATTGATGTTTAATTGACTCTATATATTTAGCGTAATACGTTTACATCCACGTCAATATATTATGTTACTACATGCTTAAATTGCTATTACATGTTGTTAAATTTTAGTATGTTTGCATACATTAGTTTACAGCTACGTCAACAATTCCAACATTTATCATTGGAACACAGAAAGTTTTATGTAATTAAATGTTTTAACATGCTACATTATATATTAATGCCATGTTGAATGTATTTTGGGCCGAAGGCCTTATACTACGAATTAATCATTGTCATTGTCAATAAAAAATCCACCATTTCGGTTATGTATATCTTAATTTG
Source organism: Saxidomus purpurata (assembly GCA_022818135.1). NCBI lineage: Eukaryota > Metazoa > Mollusca > Bivalvia > Venerida > Veneridae > Saxidomus > Saxidomus purpurata. The sequence continues at coordinate 13,766,035 of JAFMSR010000017.1, forward strand.
CATTTGACAATAAAAGAAATAACTTGGTGAAACTTATTTCTAATATGTTTTGTTCTTAACAATAAACCAATGTGACTATTTTGAAGGGTAATATGATTTATATTTGCATCTTGAGCTTTGGTCCCCAAGATGCCAAAAGAAAGATTTTTGCTAATTTTCAATTAATTGTCACTTTCAGAATACTATGTGGTGTAGAACCTCTGAAAGTGACAATTTTAACATTGATTATTTAGTTTTAGGTAACAGATAGCCTGACCCTCAGTTACACTGGTTGTGTAAATATACTTAATATGTTGTAATTTAAAACTAAGATTGCCATTGGTAAGTATCTAAGTCAGTGAAGTACTGTAGCTGTAGTTCAACATGTTATCACAAGTTGTGTTGACATTCTGTATATAAGCTGTACTTAATACAAATAAATAGTACTTGATATTCCTATATAACAATGACTGCTTGACCAATTTGTCAATATGCAATTTTTTTTTACAAAGTTGAACATTTCTCAATCCTTGCAGTAGTATCTCAAATTCAAATTGAATATCTAAATTTAGATATTAAATTTTTTAATGAATTCAAATGTTAATCTATAACAGAGCAACAGGTTGATTTCAGAAATATTCTCAGCTTCGCACATCCGGGTACTGAAAAATTATTTACATTCAGGAAAGGTGATTCCTCATTTCATCCCTGGTCTCTATGCATCTTTGATTTTAAAATGTACAATAACCGTGCATAAAAATGACAGACGACAACAGTCTACCATTAGCTTTTTTAATAATAATTATTTGTTGTTTAAAGCGACTGCACTCCAAAGTCTTAGTAAATTTTATTTTTTTGGTAAAATCAATATATATTCAATTTGTCAGCATCAAGATTATTTTCTTTGTGTAAGGCTAAAAATAAAGGTGAAAAAATATTTACCCGAGCCAGGTTTTGAACTCGGACCTTTGCGCTTACAAAAAATTTACAGCGGCTTAACCTACTACACTACAGAGTCAGCTGATTTGATGCGAGTTAAAAATATTGATATACCAAAGAGTCCACCCCGTTAGTCACGGGTGATATTTTCTACAATAAAAGTAAGCAAAACAACACATTTTAATTGGTTTTTTTGTTAGAAAACTTGTCACGTTATCATAATACAATGCCCCTGATACGTAATGACAATTGTTTTCTTGAAATTGAAAATTTTCTTTTTTTAGCGTAACTTGTCCATCTGGAGTGCAGTCGCTTTAAAGAGTTTTGCTTCGTTAAAAATAAATCTAAACTTGCATAATTATGAGGCTACGGCAAAAACTGAGTTTTCACCTTTTACCAAATGAAGAAATGAAAAAACGCGACCTTATAATCTATAATGGTTAATTGGTCAGTATGACATCACGGCGAAGCCGCTGAATAGCAGAGTCAGGTTTAATGAACATGATGAATCTGTTAATGTTATTACCTCAGCTAACAAGAAAGTCAATAGGGCCAGAACAACAAAGTTGGTGCCTCCAGCGAAGTCTGTCACCTTGTCAAACTTGCACGAGCATGCTATCAGGAAAAATGTAAACTGCATAGCAACCGTGACAATCGCACACAGTGTAATGTTGTAGTCATCTATAACTGTCACCATCTTTATCTGAAATTTTAAAAACAATAAAATCTATAATGATTATAATTACCGGTAGGCAATTTTAAACTATTTCTTTGCAAAATCCCTACCCAAGTTACAATCATTTTTAGATGTTAGTGAAACTCAGTTGATGCAATCTTGGCTAATTTCTATGTGCTGCATCAAACATGTAAACTTATTTTATTTCATAACAATCAAGATAAACGATGCATGGATGCAGTGGCCTGCAAATTATTTGTGCAAATTTACCAGCTGACACTGAGCATTACCCCCAGTAAAATTGCAGGGCCTCCTACCTCACTTCCATATGAGACAATATTTGGTGATACAAACTTCTTGCCCAGGGAAACATGTGTCACAGTAGCCGTAATATTTCGACTGCAAGACAGACCCAATTACATCTACATCTGCTCTAAGGGCGGCCACTGTATATAGCAAAAGCCATTGCACAAGATTAGTTGAGATATCACAGTAGCAGCAGACTTAAACAGCTTCAAACCCTAGTCCAAATAATTGTACTCAACGGGTGAATATCGTTTTATTTTTTGCTAGGCGCTATCCTGCCTCCTATGGGTCTGCGTTTGGAGTCGAATTATTGAGACTACTTCAAACCCAGGTAGACCCACAGATATACAAAAAAAAAGTTTGAGGTATGCACATATTAGTGGGTCAGTAGGTTGTAGCCGAGGGATGGGGGTCGTTGCCACACACCAAGTACCTGTGAATCTACTTTAGTCTATTTAAATAGATTCCAAAGGCAATCTGATTTTTGTAGTTGTTCGCCTTAAACCGTTAGTCTCAATAATTCGACTCCAAACGCAGACCCATTTTACATACGGACATTTTATAGATATCTGCGCTCGGAGGCAGGATAGCGCCTAGCAAAAACTATAACGATATTCACCCGATGAGTACAATTATTTGGACTATTAAACCGTTAGTTCTGGCTTCCAAAACTCTAAATGCCGCTATTTTTATATTTTGTTTTTCGTCAGCTGCGGCCATTCTGTCAAGCATATAAACCAGGTACGCTGAAGTTGTTTTAGCTATTAAACCGTTTGACAGTATAAAAAATCAGATCTACAAAATGGGTCAAATCGCTCAGCCGAATGAATTAGGTTACTGTGAACCTTGATGTCAGGTCATAATTTTTACACAGTATTTTGCAGAACAATCATGAACTATTAGTCAAACAGTTAATTATTAATCTGTTAATGCAAGGTCTTTCAAATATTCAATACTATTTGAAAGACCTTGGTTAATGTCACCACCTACCTTGAAATGAAAATTCCTGTACAGTATCAATCAGATCAAATCCACTGTTGTCAGTGTTGTTGATTGCCACTACACTGGCAGGTCCTTGTAACTTCTATGAAAGTATGTCAGCCAATCACTCCCTTATTAATATGTCAATTTAGAACATGAGGATTATGCAAAATGTTGTCTGCAATGTTTTGTTTCTATTTATAGAAATGTTCACGTTTTCTGTCACACATAAATAACAGTTATGCAACGCTAAAAGCAGGTCAGTGTCGCTTACTGAATGAAAAAAAAAAGTTTAAAAAAAGATTATATACAGTAGATCTAATTCGTTTGATATGGAACGATCGTTAAAAACAACACACAGAAAACTATAAGGTTTTATTTAAATGTCTAGAAATTAAATCTGTGAAATATATTTTTATTTTTATTTCATGTGTTCTAAGAGTGAGGTCCCTTGGTTTGCCCAAACCGAAAGTAGAATTCGTCAGTCTTTCATTTGTTCTTCAGTGTTCTTTGCCTACATACTTTATGTAAGGCTGGTTTGACCTTGTTATGTTATACTATTTTGTTAGGGTTTTCATTGTCACATGATAATGATTCATGACTTATGATTATTCAATAAAACTTGATCTCTGTGATTTATGAAATAAAAGTTATTAATTTATTAAAACTGTCCTGGCAGTTCATCTCAACAGCAGTGCAGTAATCACTAATCAGGTAATTTAAATTAAAATAAGGTAGGCTTAGCCTAATATAGTACACTGCAAGTGACACTTGCATGTTCGGTTTGAGCCATTTCAAAACTTGCTGGTTACCTCATCCAGACACTTAGACTAAAGACTAGGTGTATAGTTATATTTCACTTGAAAAAAAAAAATTTTAAAATTAATTTTTTAAATTTGTCCCCCCCCCCCCCCCTAAAAAAAAAAAAAAAAAAAAAAAAAAAAAAAAAAAAAAAAATTTTAATAAATAAAAAAAAAAAAAAAAAAAAAAAAAAAAAAAAAAAAAAAAAAAAAAAAAAAAAAAAAAAAAAAAAAAAAAAAAAAAAAAAAAAAAAAAAAAAAAAAAAAAAAAAAAAAAAAAAAACAAAAAAAAAAAAAAAAAAAAAAAAAAAAAAAAAAAAAAAAAAAAAAAAAAAAAAAAAAAAAAAATAAAAAAAAAAAAAAAAAAAAAAAAAAAAAAAAAAAAAAATAAATAAAAAAAAAAAATTAAATAAAAAATAAAATAAAAATATAAAAAAAAAAATAAAAAAAAAAAATAAAAAAATAAAATTTTTTTTTTTTTTTTTTTATTTTATAATAATAAAATAAAAAATAAAAAAAAAAAAAAAAAAAAAAAAAAAAAAAAAAAAAAAAAAAAAAAAAAAAAAAAAAAAAAATAGGTGGTATGGCTCTTAAGTCTTAATTAATCTGACGTTGAAGTTTTTGGATGGGCACTTTCTTGAGGTTTGACAACTATTTGACTATAAAATATCAGATCCAAAAAGCGGGTCAAATCAATGAGCCGAATGAATAAGGCTAGTATGGCTTCTGCGGAAAAATTAAAATGTTGGATTTTCTCCAGAAGAAGCAATGTTCACTCACCGTCACCGCCACGGTTCATAACTGTCGCATCTTCAGGTTGTGGAAGGCAAAAAACTCTAAAATTTCAGCCTGTAAAGTTGGTTTTTTTTCTAAATGGAAATAAAAAGAGACTACGAAAGACCCATGCAGACTTAAAAAAAAACACTTTTTCTATCCAGTTGTATAATTGATAAAAACATTTTAAATATTTCAATTAATTTGGACAGGTAATTTAAATAACAAAATATAAAATAGTCCAAACTATCATCCAATACTTGGACCTTTGTGTATGTACAGGCCTGTTAGCCCAACTAATTGCGCCAAAGGGATTTTGCTATATATACAGTGGCCGCCCTTGGCACAGTTAAGGCAGACATAGATGTAATGTCAGCTGGTAAAATGGGTCTGTCTTGCAGTCGAAATATTGAGGCTAGACAGGTCGATAGATCTATGTTCATTTTAAGTTTAATTGGTATCACATACTCTATGAATAAAGGAAGCATTGATCAGTGACAAACAATTGACATTATTTACAGCAATATTACATGTATATGTGATTTTGGATATAATGAAATACCTATAAAAGCGGGCCTATGGACTGGGTCTAAAAGTGGGTCTTTCTGGACCAGTCCTTTCTGGAAGTTGGCCTTTCTGATTGATAAGTACTAAACCGAAGGAGCTACCATACTATAGGAAGACGAAAATATGAGGATTCTTAAAGAGTTAGTAATAGCATAATATAAAATCAGTAAGCTAAAGTTCTTTCCCAAATGGATGTGTAACATCAGATATGTTTTATAGCACAGGGGCTGGAAAAAATGGACTATATAATGCTGATACCACGATCATTGCAATGTAGCATATATACCAGTAGTCCATTTTTCCCTAAAAAGAGCTTGATGCCAGCCCCCGTGTTTTGTAGAAGTGGTAGTATTAGGCTTTTTAGCATCAAACTTGGTTCAAGCAGATGCAATACTTAATGGAAAAAAACAAAGGGGCAAATTGTATTTTGCTTTCAGAAAAGTATTTTCAGCTATGTCTATAAAACCTTTTCTTTCTTTCTTAAGATACTGGTAATGGAACATGGAAGTCCGAAAGCTCAGGGTTCACAGGAAAGGAACAATGTGTCACATGATAATGCATCACATGAGAAAGCGTCACATGATGATATAACAAGTGATCATAGCCTGACACATACTGACGCTATGGCTAAAGTGAAGAAAGATCTTGCTGACATCATCCAGGTATATACTGTCACTGGGATACTGGTAGTCCCATGTGTTTTATCGATACTTAGTAACAGTGCTGAGTCATGGACTTACTAAAATGAATTGGGATACAATTGATCAAGGTTTTATTTATGCTTTAAAAATATGAAAGATCTTTTATGCAAAGCAGAGATTAAAAATAACAATTCACTACACTCTATGACTCTAGCTCTTGTCATATTGATTATTTTATTCTTTTTTCATATCTTTTTTTTTTCTTTTGGGTGCTAACCCCCCCCCCCCCCCTATGAAATTGGCTGGCGACTTACTTATTTGGCTGGAAACTGCAACATTTTAAATTAAACATGTTAAATGTTGTCAAAATGTTATTTTTTGAAAGTGAATAAATCTACTTGTATATTGGGTAATTTTCATCAAATTTCTATATTGCTACATGAATTAGCCATTTGTTGAACGACACTCTTATTTCTATATGCAGATGAGTTTTTCAATGATATTTTCAAGTTAACGAAGTGGGGTATTTGCAAGTATAGTGAAGATAAACTAATCTCAAATATCTCCCATTTGACAGTATCAACTATATTATAACACAGTGTTAACACAATTATATGTTATATTCCTTTGACTTATTGCTGTTATCAGGGTCAGCTGCAGCTCCAATCGAAAGGAGAGCATTGAAAGATTGATACAAACATCTTATCAGCCTAATACATGATGTAATCCTTTGTCTGGGTTTTAAATATTTTGACTCAATGATTGGCGTAATTGCTATTAACTCTAACCTTGATGGCTGCAAAGGATTAATTTTGACTTTGTGACCAGTGTAGATCATGATCAGCCTGCAGTGCAGAGTCAGTTTATTTTCAGTTAACACACTTATGAACATCTTGGTTCTCTCCAAATTGAAAGCTATGTATTCAAAGTTGATATTAGGAATTGAATTAAATTATAATGTTTCATCAAGCAACCTTTTATAATTTAATTTCAGAATGACCCATTACTATGTGACCTGCCATCTGAGATTACCCTAGATGAAATTAACTCACAGATAGCTTTGGAATACGGACAAGCAATGGTGGTGAATGTCCGAAGGGCTGATGACCAAGTCATGGGTAATTAAAATATTTCATCTTTTAATGCAGCTGAAATACCCTCTCTCATTTATTCCATTAGCATCTCTTGCATATTTAAAGATTTACTTTCAAAGTGTTTCCCATTCAGTCTGATTGGAAATACTTTAGCTCTTCACAATAATCTGACTACCATGTCTGCTGATTTAGTTTCACACTAGCTGTGGCGGTCCGAGGATGGAATCTGTGACATCACCGATAATATTTTGCTGGCTTCCTTCCTATTGGGTGTTGCTTTTATGGCTTAGCCCATCATCGAGTAACTACGTTCCCCTCTTTACTCTATGCTTCATTGGGAGTGGTAATGTAATATTTACCGGGGGTTCTGACAATTGGCCTTTCCTAATTGACGATTGTCTGTCGTCCGTCAGCATTTTGATTCAAAGGACATCTCCTCTGAAACCACTAGGCCAATGTTGATAAAACAATGCAGGAATGTTCCTTTCATGAAGCTCTACCAAAAATGTTCAAATAATTCCATTCCATACAGAACTCTGGTTGCTATGGCAACAAATAGGAAAAACTTTTAAAATCTTCTCTGAAACCACAAGGCCTAGAGCTTAGATATTTGGCATGTAGCATTGTCTAGTGGACCTCTACCAAGATTGTTCAAATTATGACCCCCGGATCAAATTTGACCCCGCTCGGGTGGTCACTTAGTTTTGCATAGGTTTATATAGGAAAAACTTTAAAAATCTTTTTCTCTGAAACCAAAAGGCCTATGAGCTTAGATATTTGGCATGTAGCATTGTCTAGTGGACCTCTACCAAGATTGTTCAAATTATGACCCCCTTTGTCAACCACGGGTGGTCACTTAGTTTTGCATAGTTTTATATCTAGGAAAAACTTTAAAAATCTTTTTCTCTGAAACCACAAGGCCTAGAGCTTAGATATTTGGCATGTAGCATTGTCTAGTGGACCTCTACTTAGATTGTTCAAATTATGACACCTTTGTCAAAATTGACCTTGCCCGGGGGTCACTTAGTTTTACATAGGCTTATATAGGAAATTTTTTAAAGATCTTCTTCTCTGACTCTGAAACCACAAGACCTAGAGCTTAGATATTTTACTGATTTTACAAGCAATCCTTGAAGCAGTTGTTGCACGTAGTTCCTAGTGCAACTAACGAAGTAAACAAAACCAGTCCTGCCAAAATGTTACTGTATGTAAGAAGAGTAAAACTAGAGTAACGGTAGCAATAATATTGGTTTTAATATTGGCAATATTAGTGTTAGGGCAAGTAAGGTGCATCAAATGAGCTGTGGTGATCAACAATAAAACTTTGGGGCATAAATTCATAAATGCAAATCCTCTTCACTTTTAAAGGCCTTTCCAAAAAGTTAGGTTTTAATGTGCAACCCTGTTTTTCAGATGATAAAGGTTTATTCAATTTTACCTTACAGGATGAGAATGGCAGTAACAATTCCATTTCCATAAACTTTGTTATTCGCATTACATGATTCTGTATCATGTGAATATTTGATCTGTGGTCTGAGAATATTGACTCTTTCTGAAAGGGGCTCTGCTACTGTTTAAGTGTTTGTACTATATTTCAGCTGTTGTTGTTACCCAGAATGCAACAGTTCTAGATTTGAAGCATGCTATTAAGCGTCACTTCCTGCTGAAACAGTCTCGAGAAGGCGGAAAAACACATCTCAGCTGGTAACGCTTTTATGATTTTACACATTTTATGACTTTCAATTCAAGTTCTTAGTTGCAAAAAATTATTCTTCAATACATTGTTAATAAATTTAGGTAAGAAATGTCATAAAAATTAATGAATTAGCACAATTATGTCACTGAAGTTTACAATTATATAAAAAAAACTTCAAAAAGCTTCTTGTCTAGAACCACAAGGCCAAGAATGTAGATAATTGGAATGTAGCATTATATAGTTGACCTCTACGAAGATTGTTCAAACCCCCTTGGACAAAATTGACACTTTCTCTGACGTGATTGTTGAACATGTATTACAGCCAGTGGTAGGCAGGTGAGCGATATAGGGCCATCTTGGTACTGTTGTTCAATATAAAATGTAAGGAAAATTTCTGATTTTCAAGCCTGAAATCAGGCCCGAGTCTGAAAATTAGGTCTGTAGTTGTACTGATAGTAACAATTTAGAAATTTTTGTCGGAAATTATTATATTTTTTGGAAGCCTTCAGCAAATGAAATGTTTGACTGTTATTGTTTAAATTAATAACATGAAAACTGTAACATTTATCTTGCAGGAGGTATGTATGGAAGAGGCATTGGCTTTATTTTGATGGACAGAAACTCACAGAGGATAACAAGAAACTGAAAGAGTAAGATTTTCATTAACTATAATTATATAAACTGTAAATGAACTGAATTGGATGGGAGGAAAGAAAGAATACTTTTGCCAGAGCTTGGTTACACAGGCAAGAACTGCCTTGTATTTTGGAACAATGGAGACATTACTATACAGGAAAATATTCTAAACATATTGGTTGCACTAAAAATGATTTTCCTTGACATGTAGATATGATATGCATACTTAGTTTAGCTATAACAATATTCCCATATACATTTTTCAATATGCAAAACTTCTAGAAGTGGCAATTTGCAAACTTTTGGTCCTACCAACATACCCACTTTTACAATCATATGTACAGTCTTTGTTACGACTACAAACGATACACTTTTTGTAATATTTAATATGTCTATATTAATTTTGTGCCGTCTGTCACAGGGTTTGTCCATACAACCCTTATACCCATTGCTGGATTTTCATAAACTTTGCAGGAAGCATCAGTATGAAATCTGGATGTACATACTATAGTTTAGGGTCACTTGCTGTGTGAAGCTAACAGGGACCTAAAAACAGAAAATCTTGTCCATGCTTCTCCAAAACATCTTGCTGGATCTTCATACAACTTTGAAGGAAGCATCAGTATGAAGTCTACAAAAGTCTTGTACATATTATAATTTAGGTCAACGTCAGAATGGTGGGAGACATACGTATTTTCGTGAAATCATCTGTTCTTTGTTTTTTTTTTCAGGTACAACATAAGAAATAAAGATGAGGTGACTTTTGTTAAAAGACTAAAGGAAAGATGAAACAATTAGTATAAACCATAACTTCAAGCATAATACAGATTACTGAAAATAGTCGTAGTTACAAACTGAGATATGGAGAACTGCCACGTGGGAGTTAAACAGATACACAGAAGTTAGAAAATTGTTTTATTTATTGTTATTGATGGACAAAAGCAAAAAGTGTGCTTATATTGTCTACTGTAAGAGTACCTATGTCAAATTGGTTCGTAGAATTGAGCCAGAGGACTCATGTAAGGCAAAGGATATCATCAACACTCACCAGTTTTAGATACTGTTGACTGCCTTAGTAAATACTGTAAAGTTTTTCCAATGACAGCTAGTTAGTAAAACAAAAATAAAAATTTTGTTGTTTGTATTTTGAAGTCAGAAAACCAAAAATTAATAGTTTGTAAGATTTTTAGTTACAGTCCAACCTCCCCAAATGACACCTCCCTAGAGCAACAACCTCCTAAATAGACACACATTCCGTTCTCGTTCTGTAAATTATTAAAGGAATCAACGTCTCCAGAACAGCACCTCTCTACAATAAACACATTTCTTTGTTCCCACGTTTGTTCACTACCGAGAGATTGCACTGTCTGTATACTCCCCTTTGAAGAGGTTTGGGCACATTGCTGTGCATATGTTGGTCAGTTGGTAGACCAAATAGGTCTGGATGAGTAACTTCAAAACTGCTTGGACCTAGGAACCTGTAACTTACTATGGAGGTTGGTCAGGTCTTACAGCTTTTGAGGTCAGGGAGTCAAGATCACAGTAATCTCAAATTGTTTCAGTTCAGTAACTAAAGAAGACTTTGACCTGGGATTCTCAAACTTGATAGGGAGGTTGGTCATGTCTAGTGGATAAACCCTGCTTCTTTTGAAGACCATAGGTCAAAGGTCAAGATCTTCAAAATTTATATGGAAATTGGTCATGAGGCTGCTTTAATATCCGATAAGGCAGGTTTCAATTATCAATATTTCGAGGCATCTGCCAGTGAAGGCTTGAATTATAGGAAGTTAGAAAAAGGGTAAAAATTCTTATGCTAAAAGCAGAGTAGAATTTAGACACATCAATTCGCAAAATATCTGAAAGTTGTGCCATAGAAAAGTTGCCAAATGGGTGGGGTATGCTGAATCGATAAATATAAGGTATTCTTTACATTTGCCTGGGTAATTGTCGCATGACAAAAGTTTTGTTGATTATGTGGCAAATTTGCAATATACAGCTGAAATTAAATCAACGTGGATATAACCTAATTAAGAATTTATATTTTTGCTTTTGATCTGTAAATAAATGAACTGCAGTTACTGTAACCTTAAATGAAAGAAGTACCAAATTAGGTATGCCATGTAGTCTTGAAGTAAGTACAGGGCCTCCATGTGACACTCAATAAATTCTACAAGGTGGTAAACAAATTTAAGTAAGTGAAACAATTCTTACCATTGAACCTATTGCACTCTAACTACAGTATAAGCCAAGATATGGCAACAGATTTCTATAACTAGCTGGAGTCCAAGACAGTAAATTTACATTTAGGTCAAAACGACTTTTTTTCTTCAAACCAACTTGTCCGCTACTAGTACAGACAATTTTTATTCATGATATTCTCTTTTACACATTTACGACATATCCATTATTAAATTAACACTTTATTATTCAGTTAAGATTTTAACTCTTCTCCAGGTATGGTGGCACTTTTTGACTTTTTGTTTGCTAAGTTTCATTTGTCTCTGCCTGTCTCATCCTCAGTACCACAGGCACTGATGTACATGGAATCATTCCAAGTTCCGTTATCACCATGGAGACAAACTCTGGAGGGGTAAAGTCAAACACAAGATTTAACAATGTCAGTGAACTGTAGTCTCTCCAATCCCAGAGATATGGTGATTGTTTACCAATGTCTACAAGGTCATCAGGGTCACCTGCAAGGTGAAAATAAAAATTAATATGTTTGGTTGTCTTCTTTTATTCTCCAGGTTTAACATAATGCTTCAACAGTATTTTAGTCACTTACAGACTGGCATATTACCTATTGTCACAAACAGGCATTTATCTATAGTCCCTTACAGTCAGGCTTTTATCTAGTGTCACTTACAGACTGGCATTATACCAACTATCTTTCACGTAACAGCAAGAATTAGACTCGTTTCCTCCATTAGAAACTGCCAACTTCCTCACATGGTAGTGGGGCTGGATCCAATGACCTTAATCAGTGGGAGGTTTAGTAATTACAAGTCGGAGACCGTTACCATTCAACCACAGAAGCTGGACATTAAACATGTAAATAAAATCAGAACTGGAGCAAGATGATGCCTGAAAAGTGGCAAATACGCATATTGCTTTTGGTAAACACAAAGTATGTTTATATCTAAATCTATTTATAGACATTTGTTCACATGATGCATTACTGTTTTAATACAAAGATAAGTCTACTAAATGTAAAAGAAAAGTTCAATGTAGATCTACTATGATAATCAAACACAGACTGTCACAGTGCATTTGAGATCTAAAAGAATATGCCTGTTAATATATACTTTCTGAATTAAATCAAAGTTTCCCTGAGTTCTTTCAGTTGTGCTTACCTAACTTACCTAATTCATTAACTCACCAAATTTTTTCACAAGCCTAATTCATTAACTTACCGGATTCATTAACTTACCTAATTCATTAAAAACAAAAGAATCTGTCTGCACTCTGTCACTGAATTTGTACGTCTCACAGCAGACTAGCACGGGCACATTACTGGCTTTTGCAATCAGTGAAATTAGACTGCTACCAACCCTCGACATTACAAAACCATTCGCCATCAGACCATGGGCACCAAGAAAAACTTTAGTTGCCTGAAATGAATAAACAATTATATTGCATACATTTTTCAGAATGTTACCAGAACCAACGTGTCTTTTTTCCACTGGCCTATAATTCTATTGTGATAATGCCTGGTGATTAAAATAATGGTGACAAAGCTTAGTAATAGGTTTTAAACACCACACTGCTAAAGTAATAAAGTTGCTGTAGGACAAGTATTTGCACTGTAAGCTTCATGGCATGCACTGCCGTTAATTTTAAACCAGCAAGGATGTGAAACTTGCACAGTTTCTTGTCATATAACCCCAAGTTTGACATGTTATACAAACAGTTTCTTTCATATCATGGTTAAGGAAATTTGATATCCCTACCTGGTCCTACACATTTTGTATACCAGGTTTTGGAGTTCACCATGTCAACCTCATAACATTATCACTGCATCCAAATAGTTTTTAAAGCCAAGTCATTTGCCCTAGCTATATTTCCCCTGTATAAAGGCAACTTTGCTGACCATGTTATAAAGCATGTGTGACCTAGCAAGGATCATGAAATTTTTAGCAGCCTGATCCTGATCTGCACTTGTCTGGTTATAAAGGCAGATTTGTTTGCCGCTAGCACGGTTATAAAGGCAGATATGTTTGCCGATAGCACGGTTATAAAGGCAGATTTATTAGCCACTAGCATGGTTATAAAGGCAGATTTCTTGCCCCTAGCATGTTATACATTTGTTTCTGCTAGTTAACGACAGTTGTTTGCCGCTAATACAGGCAGATTTTTATGCCACTAGCATGGTTATAAAGGCAGATATTGTTTTCAAAAAACCTTTTCATTTTTTTTCTGGGCCCCCCCCCGGGGGCCCCCCCTAGGGGGTTTTTACGGCCGTAGACTTTTTTAAAACTAATGATTTTTAAAATGTTTTATATCACTGGAAAGCTAATAAAACATCCTTTATTCTTTTTTCAATTTTTGTTAAGATTCAAAATGAAAAAGGAACAAGCTCTTAACTTACACTGTTTTCAAAATGGTTACGCACAACAAGCTGTTTTGAAAAATCGCGTGTCATTGAAAACAGTATTTTTTCAAAGGATTTTTGATGTGTGAAAATTGGTAAGGTCAGATTTCTTAACTTTTTGATTTTTATCCTTCGATGCAAAGGTTATGAAAATTCAAAATTTCCTTCCCGATACTAATTGTAAACACCACTGTTATTGCCCACCAGCGATCTTATCAAAATTGCCGTGTGACGTCACGGCGATCTCTCCTATAAAGGCAGATTTGTTTGCCGCTAGCATGGTTATAAAGGCAGATTTGTTTGCCGCTAGCATGGTTATAAAGGCAGATTTGTTTGCCGCTAGCATGGTTATAAAGGCAGATTTGTTTGCCGCTTGCATGGTTATAAAGGCAGATTTGTTTGCCGCCAGCATGGTTATAAAGGCAGATTTGTTAGCCGCCAGCATGGTTATAAACGCAGATTTGTATGCCGCTTGCATGGTTATAAAGGCAGATTTCTTTGCTGCTAGCATGGTTATACAGGCAGATTTCTTTGCCGCCAGCATGGTTATAAAGGCAGATTTGTTTGCCGCCAGCATGGTTATAAAGGCAGATTTGTTTGCTGCTAGCATGGTTATAAAGGCAGATTTCTTTGCCGCTAGCATGGTTATACAGATTTGTTTGCCGCTAGCATGGTTATACAGTCAGATTTGTTTGCCGCTAGCATGGTTATAAAGACAGATTTGTTTGCCGCTAGCATGGTTATAGGAGAGTTGTGTTTGCAAACAAAACCCTATATTACGCAATATTTTCTTCTGATAAGAGACCACTGCAGGGCGCCAGAATGTGCTTTTGTATTTTAGGGTTTTTTTTTTTCCCCCCCCCCCTTTTAAACTAATGATATTTTAAAATGTTTTATATCACTGGAAAGCTAATAAAACATACCTTTTTCATTATTTTCAATTTTGTTAAGATTCATAGGACATGGCTAACTTACACTGTTTTCAGATTGGTTTTGCCGCAACATGTTTTAAAAATCGCGTGTCATTGAAAACAGTTTTTTTTCAAACGATTTTTGATGTGAGTATGAGTAACAAGGCATTTCTTCTTTTTGATTTTTTCCTTCGATAGCAAATGGTTATAAAATTCAAAAGATTTGTTTCCGCCATTAGCATGGTTATGAAGGCAGATTTATTTGCCGCTAGCATGGTTATAAAGGCAGATTTGTTTGCCACTAGCGCGGTTAAAAAGGCAGATTTGTTTGCCACTAGCATGGCTATAAAGGCAGATTTGTTTGCCGCTAGCAGTTATAAAGGCAGCTTTGTTTGCCGCTAGCATGTTTATTAACTTTAAGGCAGATTTCTTTGCCGCTAGCATGGTTATCAAGGCAGATTTGTCTGCCGCTAGCATGGTTATAAAGGCAGATTTCTTTGCCGCTACCACGGTTATTAAGGCAGATGTGTTTGCCGCCAGCATGGTTATAAAGGCAGATGTGTTTGCCGCTACCACGGTTATAAAGGCAGATTTGTTTGTCGCTAGCATGGTCATAAAGGCAGATTTGTTTGCCGCTAGCATGGTTATAAACATTAAGGCAGATTTGTTTGCCACTAGCAGTTATAAAGGCAGATTTGTTTGCCGCTAGCATGGTTATAAACTTTAAGGCAGATTTGTTTGCCACTAGCAGCGTAAGAGTTAAACTGGTGTATAAATACAGTGATTAGATATGTAAGTTTACCTCTGTCATTACATATGATACAGCAGTTATCAATACATAGGAACATTTGATTCCTTCTTTCACCAGCCTTCTGAGACATTCTTTACCTGAAAGATAAAGAGCATGTACAGTATTACACAGTTATAACATAATAACATTTTGATAATAACCAGTTGCTGGAGATATGATGAGTTTATCATCTTGGATAATCAGGATGAAATTGTTAACTACGGGTAGGGATACCTATCATATGCTGAGATACGATAATTGTATTTTTAGCAGGTTTTTTCAAGGCACAAGAAGCTTATTGAAAATTTTCAAGGACAGCAACACCAACCGCCTTACATCATGGTGTGTTCATTTATGGTCTTGCTAACATCTTACCTTCCATTTTTGGTCTACTGTCAGCAACAATCACTCGAAACTGTTTACCCTGCTTGTGTGCATCACATAAGATGCGCCGTATTAAAGATGAACTGCAAAAGAAAAGCACACAAAGTTTAAACAAACATTTCCCAGATAACAAGGAACATGGCTACATTTCTAAGAAGATAAAGATAACAAGATTTTGTGGTCAACCCTCAGACTGTCACACTTGCACAGTATCACTGGGTATTTAAAAGTGTTCACACTGAAAATTTTACTTAATGATAAGCAAACAGTGCAAATCATGAGCAGACGGCACAGAAGTGAAGGTTGATCATGATCTGCACTTTTCACACCAACAGAATCACAAGCCGCCTGAAGAGTAAAGGTTAAATCTGTTTTTTAGCAAAATCGTATTCAGACACACTTAATAATGTTGTAACATGGATTCTGATTGGTTAATATGTTATTTAAATTTGCGAAAGATTAATAATGTATCTAAAGTCCCAAATAAAATGATCAGTAATTTTAGCATTTTAGAGCATTATGCGTTAGAAAAGGGTTAGCATTTTAGTGATATATACATTTGCAGCTGTAAACATGTTCTTCAAAATGGTCACAAATATGTTACCAGTAAACAATGACCGTGTCAAGAATGTCATTGCCAATAGAAATATTTGCAACCTTTTTAAACCTTATAATTATACAGTCACAAATTTCAAACTTACAAGTGTAAAGAGTTATCATGATAAAACTTACCATGAATAAACAAGAATGACATCACCATTAGAGATTTTAGAAGATGCTTCGTTTGATATAGCCTGGGCTGCTAGCAGGATTCTCTCTTTCAGAAAGTCATCTATTGAATCATACAGTAGCTTCTTTGCCTGCAGAGAAAAGAAAAATATCAAAACTAATTTCTGCTGCATTATAACTTGCTTCAACATGGCCTTTTCCTTCCCTCCTTTTTCCAGTTCTTCATCAACTATTTCTGGAGGGCAGACCACCCCTGCCATCTTCATAAAGCTAGATCTAGTCCATCGACCACTCCATAGGATGAATTTACTGAGGAGTCAGGTCAGTAAGACTCTGACATAGTGACTAAGTGCAGTCATAACCATGAATGTAAGGTCTTTCATTTTATAACTGACAACCACACCCCATTTGAGTGTCACTGTTAAGGTTGACCTCATCCACTCACAATAATACTGTTAAAGAGTTATGATACCAGTGTAGATCAGTAGTGAAATTAAAATCCAAATTAATGAGAAATTTCACCAAGCTACCCTATCAACACCAAGTGACCTTTCCTGAAAGCTGTCTCCCCGAATCTAGCAATTGTTTCATCAGCAGAGTGCATAGTACCAAGTGCAGCAAGTCACAGGTGCAAGTCTATCAGTGGAACAAATTGAGTGTTTACAAAGACACAGTGGTAGAAAGTGAAAAATGGAGGCATTTTTGCCTTCTATATCAGAGGCCGGTATAGGGCATCTTCCCCAACTAAAATTTCTTTAAAATCATGCATTTATACCAAAAATTTGACTTTACACCAGGATTTTAGTGTCTCCTCCAGCTAATTATCACTTTAATTTCCCCGAAAATGAGGGGCTAGGGCCCCTTTCAACGAACTTGGAAAAAATACCCTGGTAGGCATTACATAACCCAATTATGTTTATCACAGAGTATAGTATTTCAAACTTCAGAAAAATCACAACATTTGTATTAACATATCTGACAATTAGCTACATACCTCTGCGTCACTTAGATTACCAGGTGTGTGGGCAATGTGCCACTTCACATACTTTATTGCATTTCCCATACTGACAGACAGTGGACGGCACTGGTTCAGAAAACTGAAATTTATCATATATAATAATAATTATGTTAAAGTTTGCAATGCCCGAAGTTTGCTCAAAAAGACTATTAAAGTCCCATTAGCACTTTACTTGCCTATAAATAGAACAATAAATTTACAGAGATAGAATAATTATAGAATCATGTTCTACTTTTGCTTGAAACAATGGTGACATATACACTGCTTTCTAATTTTTGTCACTTCTTCCAGAGAAAGTATTGTCAGCCAGCATTTCTTATTTTCTGCAATATCATTGACATTTGTCTACCTGATGTATGGTTTAATTTTAGTTGCAAGATCTCGACACAGTTCTTCCTTGGGAGGTGTGTTGTAATCATTTATTACCTGAAATGTATGAAAAGTTCAGTAGTCTCTTTTTTTGTTGTTAATTTTGATTTTCAGACCTTGATAACATCAAGTCTTACCAAATACATTGAAAAAGCTCAACTCATCTGTTAAACTTGTTCCGAAATAATCTTTATATTCTGCTTCACTTTGAAGTACCTTTGCTGCATTTACTAATTCAAACATGTTCCTCTCAATAATCTTTATAACTTTCAAGACTGTATAATGTCTAATGCTTGTAACTTCCTGCTCATCATTTTCCCCCCTCTCCCCTCCCCCAACTTACCATTTTAAGGGCTGCTAACAATGCTATACACCTGGCATTGGACCCACTGATGACCCCTTCAGCATACTGTAACCCTAGGCGTATAATGGCTGGATGGATTCCTCCACTTGAAAATCTGAAATCACATTTTTATTACACAGTCAAACCTGTTTTGAGCAACCAACCAAGGGATGAATTTAACAAGCCACTTATGTAGGTGCCGGTGTTGAAAGAGTAGATCTATTGAAAGACCAACCAACTGCGATATAAAATAATATCAGTACTGACTGATTCAGGTAGGTGACTGCTAAAGTTTTAACATAGGTGACTACTGGTTCAACTGAATACAGTATACAATACAAATGATTACACAAATATTATTCAGTAAAATGCGCAGTAAAATAAAACAGCACAGATTGAGATTTCCATTGTATATAAAGTGGTTATAATCTTGCCGAGGCATGAAGTATTCCCACACTAATTAGATCCACACTGTTGTATCAAACATTTGCTTCCTTTTACTTCATTATGGTACTTTTACAACTGAAATATGGAACATATACAAGTATCAAATGACAGAAACACCTTTACAGCAAGTCAATCTACTGGGTTGCATCTCTCACCTTTTTGTTTACTGTTTCCTGTGTTATCAGACACTAAACAACCATCTTGGAAGATACAACTTCTGTTTAAACTCTTACTGTTAAGGGTATGGTAAAAAAAACTCACTGCAAAGACTGGGTAAGAGAGACCTCTCTCTCATATTGTTGTAAATGATTAAACAGTCGAACTTTTCTCTGAGCCGACGTCCTTTTAGGGATCTGTTGCTTCTCTAGCTTTTTCGCGACTCTCTTCTGCGTCTCAGGAACGTCAGCTTTCACGCTGTCAGGTACCCGCACAGCTTGCTCCTTCTTCTGAGCTGCTGTTGTGCTTTTCTCATCCTTTGCCTTGGATTTTGCAGCCCTCTGGGCTTCCTGAAATATCAACAGCCCAAAACAAACTTTTGTTCCATTTCATAAAGACTAAATTACTGTTAGCACTTCATTTAACAGCTTAAATTTGAAAATAGGCCTAATTCAATAAAAAGCTCTACCAGCTTCAAATGCCAATTAAGTAAACCACTTACCATCACTTTGACTTGATAATCTTAAGGGTGGTTCATTCAAGCCTTTAAAAAGTTCTGAAGACTACTACTAAAATCTTTTGACAAGAGAATGTCAACAGGTTTTTTGAAAAACAGGCAAGTCAAACCATGAATTGGAACATTTATATATTTAACCAAAGGCTATTTAATAATACACTCAGTAGACTGTATTCACTTAGGTAAGTTGTGACGAAAAATAATTGATACCTGTTTTTCACGTCTCAGTGCTTTAAGCTGAGCTTTACTAAGCTGCTGGCCCCCGTCCCCACTGCTTGCCTCACTGCTGGCTTCAGGCTTACTCCCTACAACATAAATTTCAATTCTTTAATTTGGAAAATCTTACTCTGGTCAGTGTTATTTATGTATATTTAGGATAAAATTTCATGAGTGTTAAATTGTTAACCTCTTTTGATGACAACATGATTTAATGGCAGGCTTATTCCTGTTATTTATGATTTTAAATTTTCGAAAGTAGACATTTCTAATTATAAATCTATTCAAAAAGTATGTTTTGTGGAAGTTTTAAATCAGGTAACTGTGAATTAATGAAAAAATAGAACCATTGCAAATATAACCCAATTTACAGTAAAACTTCCATACATAAACTAAACTATAAGATGACTATAACAATTGAGACCATACTATACTACGCATTACCCATGTTTCCAGTCACTGGTCCTTCACTTTTATTTATTTATGGCCAAACTTTTGTGAAATTTTGCTTTGATAAAATGCAACTAATGCCAAGTAAACTGATATAATCTGCATACATTGTGTACATCAATCTTCTAAGCAGTCAGGGCTGTAACTTGTTTAAGTTATTTTAGTGTTATTTTAGATAACTTCTTCAAGTTATATTTATCTTTTATTCATCACTCACTAAATCACTTCTTTAAGTTATTTTTCAGTCATGATCACTTATTCAAGTTATTTTCGTCCAAACAGTACAAAGATTTAACATCATTTTTTCACAAGGATACAAATTTTCTGGGGAGTTACACATTTTTTTTCTATTTCTTTGATCACTGAACTTCAAGATTATGAAATATAATATGTTATGCCATGACAAAACCTTCTTACGCAAGGGCTTTGAAGTAGGACATTTTTCAGGTCATCTGTTAGACAATTTTGGCAATAAATCCATTATGTCTAATTGAAAAGTCATTACTGTCAGCTATAAAGGAAGAATTTCTTTCTCTTATCTAAAGGTTTTTGCAGAGGTAATCTGCTAGTAATGAAGAAATTCAAGAAAAACTGAAATGTTGATTTGTAACCTGTATACGTTATTTTAAGATATTCCCATTATTTTGGTCACCTCAACTTTTAAGGGAGTTAATTCTTTCAGCAAAGGGAAGTAATTGTATTAACAAAATGTTTCAAATAGGAAGTGGCTGTTATCCTGCAAATGGAATGAATTTTTATAGGTGTCCACCCTGACGTGCAAGCCTATACTAGTGTGCTAGGCTAGTCATCCGGTAATAAATTTCTTTGTATACGAGTTCGTCTTGATGAATGTAAGAGCATTAGTAAAGCAAAAAAATTTGTGTTATATATATTATATAACTTTACCTTGACTATGACATTTTTTCTTCTTCATTAAATGATTTCAATCTCGTGTAGAAGTGGTCTCGGGGTTTATTCTCAAACCAAAATTAGCGATGTTCACAGATTTAGGATCCCGGTACAATATTACTAGGCAATACAATGGATAATAACAGAAACACATAATACTGTGCGTGTAACATTTTTTTTTATTTACAACAGTAGCTGTGACCGAATTGAAATAAGTTTGGTTGCATACTAGGAGAGATAACTCTTATGGTACTATCGCACTTTTTCATGGTGATAAGAAGATAGATTCAAATACTTCTTTGTGAAAGTATGAATTTTGTTGAACCAGTAAGCGCTGATTAAAATAGTATCAGTACTTACGGAGAGCGTTCTGTCTGCGATTTTTTTCTTAGCCAATGTATAATGACGAAATAATGCGTCAGTGACTTTCAAAAGCGTGTTTCGATTAGCACGGTAATTAAAACCTTCGATCCGTTTGAAATGGTTTTGATTGAGGTTTGTTAGCGCTTAGTAATAACTAATAATAGAAGTTCGAATTATTCAAAGATGCCGAGTTTAACAAACGACTTTGTTTTTCGCACGAACTTGTTAAAAAAGCTTTTTTCTTTGCTGTTTGATTGCGTGAACAAACGCACGTGGTATTCAGCCTTATAACTGCTGGAATTAGATAATTAGATTTGAAAATCGCTAATTTTGGTTCGAGACCACTTCTACACGAGATGAAAATCCTTTCATGAAGGAAACAAACAAATGTCATAGGAAAAGTAAAAAGTATATGATATATATAACACAGATTTTTTTGCTTCACTACTGCTCTTACATTCATCAAGATGAACTCATATACAAAGAAATTGATTACCGGACGACCAGCCTAGCATACTATTATAGGCTGCTCGTCCGGTGACCCGACGACTAGAAAAAATTCTAGCCGTCCGGTTACCGGATGAGCAGCCACTTCCTTTCAAATATCACTTACCGAAGTTATTTGCAAAATAACTTATACAAGTTACACCCCTGACTGCTAAGTATACAAATGTAGATCCTCTTGAGAAGTATCAGAAAGTATCCATAGCAGGAAAATATATGTGTCAGGGTGACTCACACAGCACTAATAAATACTGTTACAAGTATATGACTATGAACATATTTAGCAATACAACTATAACTTGCCACATCAGTTCCCAAAATGACCAATATCAGTGATTCACACACACACAGTGAAGCTTTTCAGTCAGTAAAAAGACTAGTAATTTAAAAGCAAACTAAAATGATCTACAAAATTTAGCATACATTTGTATTGTTTATCAGGGATTCAGAACAGACTACCTTTAGGTGCAGACTGTTGTTTAGCAGGTTTCCCTGCCTGCTTATCTTTTTGCTTCTCTTGCTCTTGAGAAGACGACCCTTTCCCCTGTTTCTGACCCTTTTGTTGCTTTCCAGGGGCTGGTCCTTTCTTTGTTGGGGTTGACCCTTGATCTTCAGCTTCCATCTCTGAAAAAAAGAAACCCAACAACTCCATGTAGGAAAATTTTCAACAGATGAAATAATTTGTTGGAAGTCATACGAGTCAAAATACTGACCCCTATGGGTAGCCACTGCTTTCATTTTTTTTAATTTTGGAAGTCAGAACTAGATTAGAACTTCACTAGACCTGTTTTCTCATTTCAGGGGAATATCAGAATTCATTGACTTTGCCAAGATCTCAAGATGTAACGATGGTCAAGTCCATTACAAAAACTTCACAACTTTCCTGTTCACTCGATTAGAAATTGGAAATTATGACCAGTGAAAATTGTATTTTTTACGACAGAAGAAATGTTTCCAACCTTACCACACGAATGAATCATACTTATACGAAACATGCATATACCTTGTTTTATAAATATATTTGCATATCGAGTTTAACACTGAACAATCTGTACTCTTTTTAACATTTCTCTAAATGTGATGCAAGCGCTCGGAAAATTGGCGAGCTTGATTGAAATCATTCCATCTTTGGCTAGACTCCGGTCCCAGGTATACGGAAGATCCGTGTTCCTGTCAATGTTTTACAATTTTAAATATTTTGCATAGAAGTAGCGGTATTTCAATTTTGAATACTAGAATTATAAGCGATTCAAATTAATGGCAGTGGTTTCGTCATGCTTCCGTATCGTCAATAAGCGTTGGTAATATTGCCAGTTTGTCAAGAAGGTAATGTATCAGATAACAATAGGATTTCAAACCTAAGCAAATGTATACTTACTCAAATCAAGGTCTTTCAAATAGTACTATTTGAAAGACCTTGCTCAAATGATACAGTTAAAGAAAATTTTATGTAAAATTGGCATACAATTCGAATTCCTACAAAAAAATTTGTTTCTGTGTTAAGAATAAAATATTTCTAAAAAGATCGGCGCACAAATTATAAGCAAATGCTTACATTTTCGCAATAATATAAATTAATAGGAAATGCAAAACAGGTTATTACAAATGATATTCAATGTACGAGATGTACAAAAAACAATCTATAGCAAATAAAAACAATTATCTGAATAGATATTTTGAAAGAATAAACTTTTATTGGTCAAACTTATTGATTACCTGTCCGTGTCCGTGTTAAATTATTGAAGCACTGCAGTATTCGTGTTCATTTACAATGTATTACAGCTTTCAATAATTTGTTGATAGCTGACGTCTCATTTAAGCCATGGGTTTGTGTTTTGTGGAAATAAAACAACTAAATAGCTGAATTGATCATGCAACTTCATCTTACACTGTAACTGAAAAAGCATGAACATTCAGACTCTAAACAGTTAAACCATGTGTATATGCCATTAATCCTTAAACGGAAGTGTGGTTCTTGCCTAATGTATTGAACGGTTCTGTAAACACAATAGCCAGTCACTATGAACATCGTGTCAATCAGATCCACATTATCTTTTCATTGTGAGTAAATCAGTTATTCACAAATCCACTATTGGAATAAAACAAGCTATAAATACGCAAAAAAATCATGTTATTACACAACTAAATTGTGAAAATAAAACAATTTGATTGTAATCTCTGAATATATGGTCAAATGTGAAACTGCCAGGATTAATTTTAAGAAGGACAAAAAGGCAGACTTCCAATAAAATCGACCTATTTCTCATGAAAAACGAATTTACTTCAAATTGACAGGAGTGAATTAAAGAAATAATCTAACAAGATATGTGTCATGTGGACAATGTAAATGAAGTATATATGTGTAGACGCAAAAAATGAGTAACATATATACAATGATATAATTTTTACTGTCTTTTTGTGTGGACTCTAACAAAATGCCAAGATTTCATAAACAATAACTTTAAAGAACAAATTGTAGATTGTTCATTTTTTGCAACTACTTATAACATTTGCTCAATGTGTACGGGGAGTCCCCCTTTTCACAGTTTTGCTTACATACTTCAATATATTGCGACTTTTTTCTCATTGGAATATGATCGTTTAGTAAATTACTGACATTATTAATTTGACAGAAAAATCTGGTTTTCATGGAATTTCCAGATTTCTTGATTCCTATTGATTTGGATTGCAATTTATCCGGATTCGCTTGCACATGTGAAAATTTGACTACCTTTCAGTTATAATATTACCGTCATTTCTCAAGGTAGTTTTTACTAGTGTGGCACGGAACAGCATTATAATCTGCATAGTTATATAAAATATCCGTTCCATCTAATAAACAATGATTTTGATTTCTGATGTACTGTTATTAACCATGAAGGCCGGAGCGGTTTATAACAGTGCATCACAACAAAAAGATGTTTACTAGATGATAACGACACTGAAAAGGATATTTCTTCTTTTCCGATATGACCAGATATTACAAAAGGTGATTCAAATGCAAAGGTTTATTTTCTACGCGGATATCTATTCAGCGTTATGCAGCAAAATATGACGTCATTTTGACGGAATATGTTAATGGCATAATAAACCCTCAATTTTCTACTCTTTGTATACGGCGACAAAATTGTGAGTCATGTTAAAGTATGTACTTTAATTGAGTAAAATATGCCATTTAAGAATAAATCAAAGTAGAGGCATAAATTTGATCCTTGAGATACCTTTAAGGATATTGACCCAATTGATTTTTATCAGTTTTTACACATTATTTTAGTAGCTGGGAAATTATTTTGTAGAATCATCGGAAAGACCATATGCATTGAGTTAAAAAATAATTAGGGTCATGAGGTAGTAAAACGTAATTTCAACTAGTAGAAAAATGAGGTTTTACTATCCCATACACAACGTTTTTGGCACGCGGGTTGATATGACGTCACCTTGACAATTGTGCCGCACATGATCATGACGTTAGATAAATATTCACGTAGAAAAAAAAAGATTTGTACTTATTAACCTTTTGTAATATCGGGTCATATTAGAAGAGAAATTTCACATTTTTTCAGCATTGTAATCATCTAATAAACAACTACCTGTCGTTCTGGGGCGCATGTATAAACCACTCCGGCCTCCGTTCGAGTTATCGTCCTGAAATTTCACAGAAGTGCCCTTTGAGAATGAGGCTTTATATGTAGACTGGTGTGCGCTTCTGGGTGCTGTGGGGTTCGTTTTGGGGAGGCTGCGTTTTTGGTACGTGGCATTCCCTGTTTGATATTATTTTTGTTTTTATTCTGTGGATTTGAGAGTTATATATGTCATCCCCCCCCCCCCCGAGTCAAAATATAATTTTGTTTAAAGAGGCACTCCCTACATCAATTAAGCAGATTATATTCTGGAAACATTGGTTATGTCTTCAATGAACGTAAAATGATAAATAAAACATTTTCAAAGAATAACCTATGTCGAAGAATGCCTCATTTTACCACATTTAACAAATATAGAGGCTTTCTGTAATAAATTGCATCCACCCATTAATTGTACAATAACAACTCTAAATAGATTATTGAATGGTTTACGGAAGTGCAGTATATTTAAAACCGCTGATTTGATCGATAATGACTGGAAATACATAGCTGAAACTTTAAACATTAAGTTATAATACTTCCAAAGATTCTATTATTTATGTTTTGGAGGTTATTTAGTTTGACATTAGCTATATGGTATGTCCCTTTAATAACGTATGAAACCTGCGAATAATCGGTGTTCCTCTGCAGTTCACTCAAACATAGTCCCTATTAACATATAGTGCCATTTTCCTCCGTGTTTCAAATCCACTTTCACAGCAGATTGTCTTTTGTTTGATGTTCAGTGGTTAAAAGGACCCACTGCATGTGATTTTAATCCATATTACAGGTTTCCATGACCAAATCTGGAGTGACTGACCTGTTTCAGTGACCCTTTAAAAGTATGCAGTCATTTCTAAATGCAATATTTCGGATAACTAATTATACTTGGGTTGTGAACTGTGTCACTGAAATAGATACGGCCGAGTATCTGTAATGCAAAACAGGGGTGCTTGTAATAAACAGCACTATATTATTTTATTGGAATATTTTCTACTTTATTCTACATCACACAGATAGAGGACAGATTAATAGTTTCTGTCATGAGCGCGAGGTTCAGATCGAAATATCCGTCACCGAGGGTAACTGTTTTGGCGGGAACGAGGCTCTGCCGAGTTCCCGTAAAACAGTTACCCGAGGTGACGGATATTTCCATCTGAGCCAAGTGACTCATGATGGAAACATTTTCTTGCATACCGTCTTGCACTTTAAAGTAGATTTCTACATGCAAACTTATCAAAATAATGAATTATCACGAAAAACAAACGATTTTCCGACGTTGTGTTTGGGAAATTGACGTCACAATGTTTATAACGTTACGTCATAAGTAATTCACGAAAGTCGTCTGGCATAGGAGGGGTGCCAGACTGGTTTTTCCGGCATGGGCAAAATCACCGGAAATGCCGATCCGATATGCAAGAAAACACATTAGTGATACATAGAGAATAGGTCTTCTTCCAAAAAATTGGTAGTTCTGCCAGAAGTATTCTTAGGGTCACTAAAACTGGTATATATAGATAGATCTTCAAAATAAGGATAGCCGTGCAAAGTGTGAAAGACTGGAAATCATGACAAAAAGTAGCTGTATTTAAGCGATTTTATATAGTATAGTGGGGTAACCTATGCTGGAGGTATTTTGAATGTATATCAGCTGTTCAGAAAGCAGGAAATCCTAACAATTTTGATTTGCCTCAGCGAAAACATAATGTTATCCCTGCTAAATTGAAACAAGATGTTGATGTGCTTCATCACATGACTATGTCCTTCTGGGAGCTATTGACACGACACATGTCAAAACTTGAAATTTCACCACGAAGGGAACCAATGCTGGTGGTATGTGATATTTGACAACCAACAGGCGGGAACAGTTTTTAGAACCTAAATATTAACTAACAAGAGATAACAGTTTCCATAGAATATATATTTTTATACAAAAGAAATAAGTTTTATCAAAAATGCTAACTTCAACTGGTTGATTTTGATGTCTGTATTTAAGACTTTTTCAAGTGAAATGGACCGGTACAAATGTATCGGCTGCTGTGACATCAAAGAGCTACATGCATGGAAATCAATATGTTTGCTGTTGAAGCATTTCATCAACTGTAAATGCTGAATATACCCTTCAATTTATTGCTTCATCTGTTTTTCTGTAAATAGTGGTTTTTCGGAGATACCACCAGCATAGGGATACCACCAGCATAGGTTCCACCACTCTAATTATATAGAAAAGATCGAGTCGAGTCAGTATTTATAGGATTCAACCCTTGTATTTTGACTGAATGGTACGGTATGATACTTCAGTACGGAATTTAAACATATATAACATAATAAATGAAAAGTTGTTTCCCTTGAATAATGGACCACCGTTTGTAGGTAAACTTACGAATGTTTTTTTCAAGCTTTGAGTCTTTGTTGCTCAAATTAGCCTTTTATTCGTATTTGATGCATTTCCATGTGCGGTCTATTTTACGTTGCCCGCTGTCAAACATGTTGCCTATTGATTGCATATGAGACAAATTAAATGTTTTTCTTTCAGATATCATTTCAGACTGACATGTGAGCGAATATGGCAGCAAGAACTACCAGTTTAAATAACAATAGGTATCAAACCATTGCTTAGCTACAGTCCATTTAGGATAATATGACAGTGACATTGTCAAAAAATATTTTGTAAATTTGCTGGAAAATTGTTAGGATTGTTTTTTCTTACATGCACATAAATCTCCATTTTTGCAATGGTTGTAAATGCTTATGTATAATCAGGGTCCGTATATTACAGGGTTATGAAACGGCCGATTACGGGAAATAAGATGTCCCGGGTCACGTGACCTCTTGGCCGTCACTTCCGCTTCCTCGTATTAGCAAAAATCTAACGTGAATTCGTAGGGAACAAAATCTTTATAATATTGTATTATTTGTACGAGTTTTTACATCGTTGTGATACTGAAATATGAGGTAAGTGTCGTTTTTAAAATTTTCATCTTTATTTATTGTTTTTTTGTGACCGAATGGTCATAATAAGCTGTTAAAATGGAGCATCTTTTTGAGAATTTGAAGCGGGTGACGCCATTGTTGAAAATCATTGAAGATGGGTATGTTCTGTAAATGTAAACTTGTTGCGGTTTGAGTACTTTCCTAATTTATCAGATGTTTTGGATAGTTTAAAGTTTGATTTGATGTGTTTAAAAAAATAATGGAGTTTATTTTTGGAAAAAAACTTTTCTGAGCGATTGAAATTGGTGTTGTTTACAAAATGTCCAAAATGAGGCTTATTTAGGTGACGATGATCTTTTTACACGTGAAATTTGTTTGCACACATTCTCATTGATCGTAACGATATATTCAAAATGTTGATTGCTTTCAAAAGTATAGAAGTTGACTTGATGTGCAAACTTACACATTCAGCGTGAGACTGCATAGTTATTTTAATATCAATGTTTTAAAATAGCATACAGTGCTCACACTGGCAGTTTATAAATAATAGCCATAAATTTTTCATGAAAAAGAATAATAGCCAAAGTCTGCGCGTTGTCGTATTGACATGACCAGAAAAATACCATTTGAATATAACTGGTCCTTTTTTTGCCAATATAGGTCTTGTTCAGTTTTTGTTGGCAATGGGTATTTTACTAAATGGTTCATGGTGCAGTGCTGTTACTGTCCAAGATACTTAACTTCTCATGTGGGGCATTGGAAAACTAAGTCCAGCTGGACATGTCATGACTCTCTTTTCAGTGTGTTGTTCCAGTTAAATGTATGTGCTTGAGTAAAAAAGCATGTTCATTTTTTTTCCAGCAGGAAACATATCTTAATCACACATCTTTTTTTTTGTAAAATTCTGCAGAACTAAAATATTAACTGATCTCCTGTAAATTACACATTTCTTGTCAGTTTTACTCGTTTTGTCACGTATTTTAAGCCCACCCCCCCCCGCCTCGATTTTCAGCAACATATTCCAAGTTTTTAGCAATTTTAATCATATTTAAACTAAAAAAATTGTCACCATAAGAAGGCACGGAGAACAGCCTATTTTAAATGAAAGTTTAGAAGAAATCAACCCCTACTTTTTGCAGCAGGAAACTACTCGAGTAACTGCCCGAGCATCTTTTTAAAAACACTGAACATTGTGCAGGTATTTTAATCATATTATTCTGTATTCGTGAGAAATATAATGAAAATAATCTGACTTCTGATAATAGCCAAATTAACGTAAAACAAAAATTACATACGTTGAAACACACCAGTTTTTACCAAAAATTGTTACAAGTGGGAGTTTTCACACTCTTGCTACGTTTTAATTGAAATAATTCACGACACCGAAATTATATATAAAAAAAATTTAATTGCCACCATACTGATAATCGGCCGAAATGTGTTGATTTGATGTGGTGATTGACAAGTAAGTTTCCCACAAGTTTATAAGTGGGCGGATTATTATTATCGAAGGACGGGAACACTTCCAGCTTGGCTTCTGTTCTGTTCTGTTCTGTTCTGTTCTGTTCTTTCTGATTAGTTGATTGGTTACTATTTTCAAGTAATTACTATCGAAGTCGCTGATTGGTTCCAGTTTTAATCGCCTGCAGGCGCATGGTGTATACTGATCTCGATCTGATAATCCGATAACATTCGAACAATTATAAATCAATTAGGGGCCAATTAACAACAGATGTCAAACAAGTGTTGATGCCTCGAGGGACTAAGAAGATATAGACAGATTTTGTGTTTTAGTCGATGTTTTTTTTCATTTTATAGCAGGATTAAATAATCGCCATTTTTTGTAGCCAATTCTTATAAATAATCGCCAAACTCATAAAATTATCGCAAATGGCGATAATGTCGACTGACAGCGTGAGCACTGGCATAAAATAGCATATTGACAAATTTTTCAAAATGGCGGTATATTTAGGTGACGATGATACCTTTTGTTTGCACATATTCACGAAGAACGCTCTGCGATCTTTTTTAAATAAAACAACTGCTTTGAAAAGGAAATAAGTCAAAATTTAAGTTATCATAACCATTTAGTATGAATTTGCATAAATACTGGAGTATCAGCGGTTAAATACTTGCATTTTTTATGTATTTTTACTTTCACTTTCCATATAAAATGTACTATAAGCAATTTTGTCAGTCCCACATTTAACAGTTTTCTTCCATGTTAGAAAATCTGATTGTTTTTGATTTTGATTTTTTCCAGATCCTGGTTTTGATGATTTCATGAGGAGTGTTTTCATTGACAAACGCGAAGATGCTTATGAACAGATGGAAGAGTTGATGGACAGTGATGGTTGCATGGCAAATGATATTTTTGTGATCTTAGACAAACCTCACAAGTACTCCGAGAACGATGACTTGGATGAATTTGTTTTGAATGAAAGAGTTAGACAATTCAGTATTCTAAAGCAAGAACATGATTGATAGGAAACATTAAATTCTTTGTACATTGTTGATTCTCTATTACTAACGTATTAGTGTATACACGTGTATTTGATTTTAATGAGACATAAAAGATTCATGAAAAGATAATAAATTATCTTAAACCTACTACGTCTATATTTTCATTTTTATCATATTTTGGTTGTAAAAGAAACAGAGTTGTCCTTGTGTGCACACTGGTCATTCAGCCTTTGAAACCGGTGCAGATCATGATCAGTCTGCAGGTATTTAGTTGATAGAGTCTTATGGAGCACCCTTTGAATATGCAATATTATTGTCAAAATTGAAGGGAGAAGCCCAAGCTAGGTTAGGATAAGACTTTAAGGTTATGTTAACAGAGGTAAAATTAGTTTATGACTCAGATTTTAAGCACCATACACAAAGACAAAGATATTTGTCTTTTATTTAGAATAATACCAACCTTTAACATTCTGCACTCCATGCTTTGTCCTCATGTGTCCCCGTATTCCAGAAATTGAGGCATAGCCTTTAACACATTTATCACAAGCATAAACACTCTTTTTTTTGTCCTTTTTCAGAGGCTGAATATTCTCTGATTTTATTCTTTTTGTCGACTGAAAGTCATATCACTGTCTGAAAGTTCACTTTCATCATGGGTATAATCCCCAAGCAACAAATCAAGATCTAAGTCCTCATCCCAGTTAAAAAGTCGCTCTTACTATATGCCATTCTAAACTTGCAATGTCCGTAGACAGAAATGAAAGAAAAAACTAGAGAAACTTGTTATAGCTCCTTGGATATCCACAGTTTGGAAACGTGGCATTAATTAATTAAATAATTGTTCTGTTTACCCTTTAGATCTCTTAAAACTAGTGTTAAATTACACAAATACCGACCAAACAGATAATTATATATTATTAACGGGCTTGTTTATAGCGCAATTAATGTTTTAGAGGTCAGAAAACAACATTTGTTTTATTCACAAGACCCTAGATCATAAATAGGAAAGAAATTAATAAAAAAAAAAATTAAATAAAATACAACGGAAAAGTTTTCACCGCATTTCGGAGAAAAGCTTGGACGGGAGGGTAAGGCCAAAGAAGAAAAGAAATTATAAAGAGATTTACATGTCCCTTTCAATATATTAAAATTAATATATTAAAAAGTATTCATTTTTATTAACCCTTTAACTTTGAAAATATAATGGAAAAGAAGAGGAAAAGTGTTATAAAAACAAAGCATTTTGTTCGCCATATTTTTTTTCAGCATAAAAATACAGTTTTCATCGCGTCAGTTTGCGTCTAACTCGTTTTTTATAGTGAATTTTATATATTATGATTTTGATATTTATATTGCTAGAATCAGAATTTTATTGCCGAAAATTATGTGAAAATCATATCAAAATAACAGAAAAAATGTCTTTACAGTTACGACATTAGTATCAGTAGAGTACAGTATTTCACGCATAAACACGCTTCCCGATAAAGCCGTCGCATTCATAAATACAGGTAAACCGGCTCGGAAAAAATCGATAGCACGACATCATAGTATAGCTAATTCACCATTACAAGTGGAGTTTCATAACCCTGTAATATACGGACCCTGGTATAATGCATACATCTATTACGTCACTGGCACATTATCCTAAATGTATTTATCACAATACATCACAGACCTATATACACATATGTACATAGGTCTGTGAATACATTTAAAGTGCTAGCCCAACAGATTGTGCGCCAGGGCTTTTTGTTATATACGACGGCCGCCCTTCTTAAAGACAGACATCTATGTAATATCAATATGTAAAATTGGTCGGTCTTGCAGTCAAAATATTGAGGCTAGTAAAGTGCCAGAATGAAACCAAATGATCTTGAAGTACTGAAAATATAACTTGGTTCTTTGGATGGTAATGAGATTTTGCCTAAAAGTACCCAGTATTACATAACTTGTTTAAAACTTTGTGAGAAAATCACTTTTTATATCCCTTCCCATCCCCGATCAGTTCTTAGAAAATCACTTTTTTTTATCCCTTCCCATCCCCAGTCAGTTCTTAGAAAATCACTTTATATATCCCTCCCTATCCCCGGTCAGTTCTTAGAAAATCATATTTATATCCCTCCCCATCCCCGGTCAGTTCTTAGAAAATCACTTTCTATATCCCTTCCCATCCTCGGTCAGTTCTTAGAAAATCACTTTTTGTATGGATCATTCCCATTCCCGATCAGTTCTTAAAAAATCACTTTTTATATGGATCATAATTCATTCCCATTCCCGGTCAGTTCTTAGAAAATCACTTTTTATATCCTTTCCCATTCCAGGTCAGTTCAATATTCCCCTACTTTCCCTGTAACTGTCACACAATTATTCCAGCAAGGTTTACTCATTCATAATACAGTCCTTTTCTGCTGGCTTGGGACTTTTGAGGGTTGTCCCCTTTCTACAAATTTCAGTTTAAGCTTGTTTAGAAAAAATATACAATATTATAAAAGCTTTTCAAACATTGTGATTAACGATTTTTACTTGCTTTATTTTCTTGTAGTGCTTCCTGGGGTGATACTTTAGACATACAGAGATCTGCACTGAGATGGGATGTCAAAAGAGCAATGAAAGGCCTGGTAAGATTTTTAATGCCCCCGAATTTTGTACATAGACCTGTGCTGTACAACATGAAAGACAAGTTTTCTTAAACCCAAATTAACAATTGACTGATAACCTAGGTCAACTTATAAGTACACATGTAGCTGAGGTTTATATAGCAGAGTAAAATTTATAAATTTCAGTGCAGTAAACTGGAGGAGGTAGGAGAGGAATGTTTTGTCGTGACAGTGAATGTTTCTAACGGTTGGGTCGGACATCTGGGTACAATTCGTGGAGATGAATACATTGATGAAAAATCACACATCTTGTATGATTTTCTCAATTATTGTGCAGGTGTGTAGGAATTTATACTTGACATAAAATTTAATCCTCACCTTACATGTATCCTGAATTATAAAGATACAATCAGAATCTTGTTAAAACTGAAAGGATGCTGATATTATTATCCCAGATTTTATATAGGCAATTTTTCCCCGTCCAGAGCCATTTCTATTGAAACTTGCAAGAATGTATACATTGTATGAGTATGTGTAGGGGAATGATTATGCCAAATTTTTAGCAGGGTTTTTGCCCTTTGTTGTTTTAAATGCCCCCAGATGATGTTACATTTTTGACCTAGGGGCAATTATTCCAGACTGAATGTGAATATTTTAAAAAAAAAATGTTTGACCCGGGGGATAATTATTAAAAATTCAAACTAAGAGTTGTTCAATTCACAGTGCTTCTCCTCAAATGGTATATAAATTTTCCTACATTTTGCTTGGTTTAATTTATTTTCAGAATCGTTGCGAGACGACGAATGTGAAGATGAAATGGGTACTTGTAACTCAGATACAGAATCTTGCTCTGCCCCTGTCATTGAAAATAAGAATTCAGACAGTGATGAGGAAAAACCAATACAAATTTCCCGACCATCTCCTAGACGAACAGAAGATAATACATGTATTGATAGATCTGAAATAGAAGAGTATGTTACTGTTGAGGCTCCAGTCCAGTATTTGAGCAAGCAACCGAACACATACCTCCAGCATGATCAGTTTATCTTACTGAATCCTGTTGATCTTGCATTGGCACAGAATGTTGCTATGACAACAAACATACTCACAGCTTGTGCAGAAATGGGTAAAACAGAAATTTCTGCAGATAAAGACAGTTTTAAAGGTGAATTCTTTAGCTCAACTAATCGGCTTTTTCTTCTTCTTTGTTTGGTCATAGTTTGGGCCGACCCTGGGATGTCTCTCTTGGTGAACTTGCCAAGGCCTAGGTTCATGAGAGACAGATCTATGCAGATACAAGGGAATCCAGGTACCAGACCCTAGCTCTTTTATGAATAGACCCCTTGGTTATAGCACTGATACACCTGAGACTACCTCTGGGTTTCCAACCAGATCATCTCTAAAACTGTGGGAAACACTGAAAGCGTTTCTGAAATTTCCAGTGCCCCGGCCAGGATTCGAAATTGGGACCTCCGGATTGGAAGTCATGAGCCTTTACCACTTTACCACCGTGCCACCCACTATTCAGCTTTTGTTAAAGTTTTGCATGCAAGCTACTGTCATGGACATATCTCAGTAACTACGTCTGAGATTGATTTGAAACCTTACGAATTGAAAAGTCTTGACAGAATGTAATACAAATTATGGACTTAGAAATTTTGGTTGAAGTTTCGCATGTAAGCTACTATGACATATCTCAGTAAGTCATAAAATAGGATTGGTTTGAAACTTTACTCAAGTTTTCAGGGATATCAGGAAAGTATGTTAGGGAACCTTTGACTATTTTAATGCAAATTATGGCCCATCTTGGACTTGGACATTTTGGTTCAAGTTTTGCATGCCAGTTGCTATTATGGATATAATGTGTTTACAAGATGTCATTTTAATAGAATTGCTTGCAATTTACTAACAGTTTGTTTGTTGAAGCATATATACAATGTAAATTATAAAAGAAGAGTTAACCAGATAAAAGCTTCAAAGAATGGAAAAGTAGTCTCTATATAGCATCCTCTAAACTAATGCAATAATGTGGCAGTTATACATAAATATGACGATAAATAGATTTGGCCCTAACTTTTATGTTTTGGTGATAAAAACAACAGTTACTGAAATTCATGTATCATTTCAAGGGCAAAATAGGCAGAGCAATGTCTTGTAGGAACAAAAGTGATAAATTTGTGTAGGTATGTGTCAAATACCTGTGGGTTGTCTAACATCTATTTGCTGACAAAATCTGATTTATCCCAAATACATGTAATAGTAGAATAAATTTTTAAAAATCCTTTTCAGACGGTATACAAAAGAAACAGAAAAGCAGACGCAAAACAGAGGAAAATAGTGTGCAACATGATGTCAAAGACCTGAAGATAAATGTTGGTAACCATGGCATCCAGGTTACTGCAGAAGACTCAGATTCTGACAGGCCTGAGAATGAATCTGATGTTTCTGAAAGTGACAGAGTGCTCCGCAGTAACAGTCTCGAAGGACCAAATGCAGGCTGGAAAAGATTGCTGCGGAAATCTGGGGAGGATGATGAATCTGATGATGTTGATGAAGAAAATGTTCAGGATGATGATGAGGATGCTGAAGATGATTATGATGCCGATGATGTGAATGATGAAGACTGGGCAGAGGATATGGAGGACAGGGATAGGCTGGGAAGATTTCTACCAACTGATTCTTCAAGTAAAAGGAGAAAAAATAGAAAGAAAAGAATGGCAGATGAACTTCTTTTCAGCAATGACAAAACAGTTGAAGATACGCATACTAGTAATGAATCTATTGAATTGACACAATGTGGCAGTGGCAATAAATTGTCACCTGCAAATAAAGAAGATTCTTTTAAAACTGTTGCAGACAAAAATGAGAGAGACAGTAATAGGAGTGTTGCACTTGACAATGAACAGGATGAAAAAAATATAAAGAGTAAGTCTAGAAAAAGAAAAGGCAAGGTACCGTCACACAGGAAGAGAAGTTTAGCAAAAGACAAAGATTTACATGAAGCAGACACTGAAGATGCTGGTAATGAAAAAACTATAGAAGAAAATTCAGAAGCGAATTGTCCTGACAAAAAGAGTTTGAAAAGACCGTCACTGAAAAGAAAACTTAGAAGTGTTTCAAATGAAAAATGGAGGTTTGTAGATGACTCATTGCCAGCAAAAACTAAGAAGTAGCAAATGATTAAGACTGGCCTGATGAAAGTGTCAGAGTTTGCCCTACAGGGTATTTTTAAGTTGTACTGAATACTTGGGACAAAATTATAATATAGTAATAATTAGTATAAACCAGCTACTTGAAAAGAAGTTTTTTTCATTTTTAGCTCGAATCCTTCGAAGAATAAGGAGACTATTGCACTATGCCATGGTCACGTGCGTCGGTGTTGGCGTCGCGTCTGCGTTGGTTAAAATTTTTAATGAAGTCAAATATCTTGAATACTATCAAAGGTATTGACTTGAAACTCAAAATATATCTTTACCATCAACATCTACACCTGAGGAAACAATCCCCATAACTCTGTTTTGATTTTTGACAGATTTATGCCCCTTTTTAACTTAGAATTTTTGGTTAAATTTTTTATAAATTCAGATATCTTGCATATTATCAAAGGTATTGACTTGAAACTCAAAATATATCTTTACCATCAACATCTACACCTGAGGAAACAATCTTCATAACTCTGTTTTGATTTTTGACAGATTTATGCCCCTTTTTAACTTAGAATTTTTGGTTAAAGTTTTTAATAAAGTCAAATATCCTGGATACTATCAAAGGTATTGACTTGAAACTCAAACTGTTTGTTTACCATCAACATCTACACCTGAGGAAACAATCCCCATAACTCTGTTTTGATTTTTGACAGATTTATGCCCCTTTTTAACTTAGAATTTTTGGTTAAAGTTTTTTATAAATTAAAATATCTTGCAAATTATCGAAGGTATTGTCTTGAAACTCAAAATATATCTTTACCATCAGCATCTACACCTTAGGAAACAATCCTCATAACTCCGTTTTGATTTTTGACAAATTTATGCCCCTTTTTAACTTAGATTTTTTTGTTAAAGATTTTTATAAATTCAAATATCTTGAATACTATCAAAGGTATTGACTTGAAACTCAAAGTATGTGTCTACAATCAACATCTACACCTGAGGAAACAATCCCCATAACTCTGTTTTGATTTTTGACAGATTTATGCCCCTTTTTAACTTAGAATATTTGGTAAAAGATTTTATAAAGTCAAATGTTTTGAATACTATCAAAGGTATTGACTTGAAACTCAAAGTATGTGTCTACCATCAACATCTACATCTGAGGAAACAATCCCCATAACTCTGTTTTGATTTTTGACAGATTTATGCCCCTTTTTTTTAACTTTTTTTTTTATGGACTTGAAATGTATGTTTACTGTCAACATCTTCACCAATGTTTTTGATTTTTGACATTTTTGCCCCTTTTAACTTAGAATTTTGTCACAGTTTTTACCAGACTAACATGGAAATACTCGAAATGGCATTCTTTTGAAATGTCATAGAATAATTATGCAGCATGCAGCGGTCATGCTTTTTTAATTCTATACATTTCAATTTTGAAAAGTTACAGAGTTATTCATGATCAAATTTACAAGGTTATGTATTTCTTTGAAATTATCCCCTCCTCCCTCCACTTGGCTTACAGAATCCAGAGTAAGGCTTTGAATGTAATGTACATTTACAAAGGTCTTTGAACAAGTTTCATATCTTTGACCTTAATTCTTACAGACAATTACACAATACTCCTGTTCTTTGACAAAAAACCCATTTTACCAACAACCTTTCGAATAGTCGAGCGTGCTGTCATGTGACAGCTCTTGTCACAACTAGATATCCCCTAGTAAGAACAGATAGAAACCATACGTAACATGATGAGTCACAGTTCAGAGACACCAACCTCTGGGACTCGCAGCCTATTGTTAGAGGCTTTTAGTATAACTTGCCAGGTTGCATTGTTATATATAGTTTCTGTTTATGCAGTAAGCATTTAGGCACATACATGATTGTACATTGGATTCGATTCCATGATGGGCTTAAGTTCGCTGACTTGAAATCACTAAATTTCTTTGTATGTTCAGATGGGCTATTTATCTAACCATTGTTCCTGTGAACCATAATTAGAATCCCATAGAGCCTCTGTGGCGCAATGGTATGGCGTTCGCCTCGAGATCGAAGGGCCCCGGGTTTGATCCATACCATTGCTATGTTAGTGTATTTAGGCAAGAAAGTATTTCCAAATTGCCTCTCTCTCTCAAGGTTGATTCCATCTGGAATGAGTCTCGAGAGCGATTAATATAAGTTGTAAGAACTTGTTTCGCAATCGAGAGTAAATAAATTAGTATCAACTATAATCCCATACTGCAAACTTTCTTCCATAGTAGACAGGTTAGTGACAGGACTCAAACACAATCATGACCCTTAAAACCAATGAGGTTAAGTATAACATGACAGTGACCTAGATGAGCAGACCAAGGAGGCGGGTCACCGCTCTATATAAAGGTAAATCTGTAGCTACGGCCGTGTTAACATCTCTGAATCAATAGAGTCCTTGATCTGATTCCCAACATTGTCGTGTTGGTAGTGTTCTAAGGCAAGAAACAGTAACTGTTGTTCCACATCGTCTTTCTCTCCCTTGAGGTTGATTCCATCTGCTGTTAATCTTAGGAGGGATTAACATAGGTTTTAAGAACTTGTTTCACAATCGAGAATAAATCAGTACGAACTGGAATAATTCAGTACAATCTGGAATAGATCAGTACAATCTGGAATAAATCAGTACAAATCATTGTCAATCTTGAGGATAAAAAAAACAAACAAAGGGTCCATTTGATTTCTTTCTTTTTTTCAAAAAGGTACGCTTAATGATCATAGTACAAAAATGAACACTTGGGAAACATCTAAAAATAACTTATGCAACATGTATAAAATATCTAAGCAGTCATAAATTAATTTAAAAAATATATAAAGATACAAACAGAAAGGTTCATCTGAAATAAGGAACTGTTCAAAATTTTGTGACTGGGACTGAAAATGGGTCCAGATGAGTAAAAATCACACATTTTGTTTTACATGTTTTATAAAAGTGTGAAGTATGTTGACTATGAATTCAAAATTTCAAGTAAATCTACCAACTACTTTTAAAGTTATGCTTGTTTTCAGATAACACACATTGTTATTCTTCACATGACGTTTGTGACGTCAAAACAGTAATTTTAACGTCAATATATTTGACGTTGTAGATTGCCTTGTTACACATTCATATGGCGGTATTTTTTCTTGAAATTTAACCTGATAACACATAATTTATTGTTTAGTATTTCGCTTGTTTTAATTTTGTTGTCATTTTTCAACTTTTCAATAAATCCTCATTTTTATTGACCGTGCCCTCATTTTCACTTTTTCGAATGTGACAGAATTAGTGGTTGCTATGGTAATATGCTTTACGATAAAGACATGATATAATCATTTTCATGCATATTTGTGAATGCCATTTCCAATAAACATCATTTTTTAAATGGTTACGCCTAGTCAAAATTTAGTGAAAATTAGTTATTTGTCATTTTACATTAATTTTGCGAAGTAATAATTAATGCTCATCTGGACCCATTTTCTCAGTCCACGTCACATTAATAAGCCTTCTGTTAATAACAATTATAGAAAAATGATGAAGAAGTTCGCAACTTTACTTGTGTCTCACAAAGTTATATTTCAGCTATTGTACTTTATACCTTTATTTTATGGGATAAACATGAGCTTATCAGTAGTTACATTTATTACTTTGCAGACAATTACTTGAACTCTTGAAATATACCATTAACTGGATAATTTTGTCTGCAAGCTGACTACTTTGGGAATTTTGCAGATGTTGGCAAACAGCAAAATTTAAACTTGCAAATTAATCATCACAGGCCACCTCGGGTATTTCTGATATTAAGGTTCTTTAATTATGCTAACTTTTCAATTTTCACAACCCACTTGCAGCCTCCATTTTGAAATGGGTAGCTACACATCAAGTACACAATGATTTTTAATCTGTTTTTAACTTTTAAGCAGTTAAGACATTACATAAATTGACACAAGCTGTGGTCATGCGTGAAATGACTAATGGTTTGTTCTACGAGATGTAATTTAGATAACCTTGCATTTGATGCATGTAAAAATAACTTCTTCTGTGGCAAAAAGGCTGGATTTTTTATGGTAAATGCATTATCATTTTTTTTTGGGGTCATAACTCTGCAGAAGTAATCAGGTATAATGCATTTTCTGCATTAACTTGTATATATTACATCTGAACCTATGTACATCAAAAATAATAATAAACAGAAAACAAACCACTTCAAAACAGTTTGATCAAAGACAAACATTTCCTGTCATACAACTAATATTGTAGAGACACAGTAACTGTTTAAGCCTAACAGAGGAGTGATTATTTTGACAGAAAAACAACAACCACCTTCGGAGATGTGACTCGTATGTCTTTCTGCATTTATTGTTGTCTTAAATGAAATTGTAAATTAAAAAAAATATAGGCTAGCTTAAGGTTACAGACTGTGTTCAAGAATTTCACAACGAAAAAATAAGTGTGAAAGTAAACCAGTCTCTAAATGACTGGCTCTAGACTGGCTTGCAATGAGCTAAGCTTTTAAGTTTAATACTTCTTAAAATGACCACAAAAAGTATGGTCAAGAAAAGTTCTTAAAACATTATAAATGTTTAGAAAGTTATGCTCAAAGTTATGCTCAACCATTTCTTTCACTAGTACATGCAAACACAAATTTATCATATCAAATTGATATTTGGTGAATGTAATGCATTGAATTGCAATTTTCGTATTGAAAGGTATTATCACTCTATTAAAACAAACCAATCTTATGTAAGGAATATGAGCATTTTTTTTAACTGAAGTGACAAGGCAAGTTAGAAATGTACATTGGATATATTATGATGAAAAAAAAATGAATTTAAGTGTACAAAATAAAACGATATGAGTTTTTTAGCACCAATAGCAGTATGATATGAAATGGTAAATGAAACCTCGAGAAAGGGGGACTGATGAATGTGCAAGTTTATGAAGAACGTTTACGCCTATGTCATTCATAATACCAAATTAAGGAGGAACATAAGTCGTTGACTCATCGCCTGGTCGTATCTGTTTTCTTATTAAAACATCTTATTTCAGATTAACCAGGTTATCAGCTAATTAGTTGTTGCTCAGTAAAATGTAATCTTGTTATATCAAATTAATATAGAGGAAAAAATTCTACATTATTTTACGATATAACACATCACGTTTTCTATGGGCAGCACATGCAATAAATGACAAACTGTCCAATCACATTCCTTGTTTAAACTTAGTAAGTCGCAGTGAAACGTTGCTATGCGTTGAACATAATTCGAAGTATTTTTCAAAGACAGTATCGTGTTAGAATCTAAAATAATAAAACGCCTCGCAGTATTTTATTGTTGAATAAATTACAGCCAGTCATTCAGATGTGAAAAATGAAATTACCTTTGCTCTGTACTACTGATTTAATTACTACGCATCTGAACTCCTGACTGTATTTTATTGAACATTAAAACACAGGGACATATTTTATTATTTATTAAACAAAGGCAACAAATAAATTATTACAATATAAATGATGTAATGATTGCAATAATGAAAATGGTAAAGAAATATCACCGCTGTCATGAGATAGCCTTTGTTTGCACAAGTATTATATAATGGTAAAATCCATTCCAATGTTTTCAATGCACATTTTATTGGTCATGGTTAAAGTCCAGTTTTCACTGGTATTGAAATCACTCGACTGACACAAAGTGCCATGTCAATTGTCTATCTTCAGCTTGTTGCAACACAAGCCAGTGTATGATATGTCTTGCAAAACACATTAGCATCATAACCATCCTGTAAAATAACACAGCTGGTCATACAAGTAAAGCGGCTTGGCGCTGTATTCACCAAATCTTCCTCAATCTGACTACTTCCTTTGCACCTGACCGTCAACAAATCAGCAGCAGACAGTATTCAGTGTGTCTAAATCCAAGCTCAGATCTATTCAGTTTAAGGGGTCATTTAATGGGGGTAAATTTGGCACACAACATGGTTTTAGTGATCTTGATGAACGTTTCTTCAGTTTTTGGGATTTTTCTGAATGATGCTGTATTCTTCCGCCAACTGCAAAGCCTCTTTGCAACACTCTCGTGCCATCTGACGTTCAGGAGCTTCCAGGACTGACACTGCCATCAAAACATCTAAGATCTGAAGTAGAAACAGATAAGATTTATTTATGAATACCGTAAACTCCGTATTTAACGACTACGGATATAGCGAAATTCCGGATATAAGGAACAATTTTTTTCTGCCCGAGATTTTTTTCTTAATTTATTTTATATCAAAATGATATACATTGTATAGATATAATAAACTCCAGATATAAGGAACAAATTTGAGTGGTTCCAGGGTTTCGTTATATATAGCTACTAAAGTATAGGAACAATTTTTTTTTTTTCAGTAATAAACTAAGTGAACTATTATCTTCTAGAAAAGGTATAATTGTAACCCTTAACAGTCTGAGTTTCTAAGACTGGCTTGCTCATCTTTCAATTTGTCAGTACAGTTAATTGATCCTTTGAGTGCTCACTGAAAACTTGCAGATGGAAGACTGAACAGTGCAATCATGATCAGTCAGTGCTGGTCATAAAAGCAGAAACACGTGCTACAAGCAAGGTAGAGGTTAGAAACATACCAAGGGTACTGACTTAACAGGTAGTAAAGACAGGTAAAATCACATTAGATAGACACATCATAGTTTGCAGACTTGGAAAAATTTAGATCCCTCATTACAACAAGAAAATGCCTACTTGCAACAGTTAAGAGCCTTACTCAGACCGTTAACAACAGTTATGCAAGAAATATTTACATACCTGTCCTTCAAGTACAGTCTGTGCTATTTCTTTGCTGCTCTGCACCATGTTTCTGATGGTGTAACATCCTCTGTGCTGTATTTCAACAGACTCGTTCACTATCACAGCCATGAGGAGCTCGTCCCATTTGTTCACCTACAGGAAAAAGAATTTAGATATATTTATACCCGTAGCTAATGACCCTGCAGACATTCATTTTTAAGCCCATGGACAAAAAAACTTACACAGAGAGTCTTGTGTAGACTTTTCAGCTGACCATATCTGTGCAAGAAATACATTTTTCTAACTTTTGGTTAGTTAGATATGGGAAGTTTCCTGGCAAAGAAAATTACTAGACCTCTCATCTTCAAACTTTTTCACATGAAGCTGGGCTTGAATCTATGACTCCTGAATGAGTCAGAGGCTTAGAAATTTAAAGTCAGCAATCTTACCCACTCAACCACTGAGATAAAACATATAAAGTAATCTCTAAACATTATCAAATACAGCACTCGCCCACAGCTAGACTCGCCCACAGCCAGACTCGCCCACATGCAAAGGTATGAATCCTCTAAATGTGAGAAAAGGCAGCAGAAAAAGTACACGCTGTAGTTTATATATCAAAAACAGTAAAACCTGTCTAAAACGACCAAACAGGGAAGCTGAAATTATGGTCTCTTAAGACAGGTGGTCTCATAAATCAGGATGAATTGCTATCATT
This sequence comes from Saxidomus purpurata, assembly GCA_022818135.1. Lineage (NCBI taxonomy): Eukaryota > Metazoa > Mollusca > Bivalvia > Venerida > Veneridae > Saxidomus > Saxidomus purpurata. Next base: position 13,810,091 of record JAFMSR010000017.1, read on the forward strand.
TTACATTACAAGGCGGAATACAAAATGGTTGCATATATCAGGTTGTTGCTTAACTCAGGTGGCTGCAAGTGCAGGGTTGACTGTACATAATGGTATTGCTTTTTGCAAAGTGTACAAGTAAAGGCCAACACATACATAATGTAGATCTATACAACTTAAAGCACTGAACAAACACACAAAGAAGTAATAGGTTGACTCAGAGTAGTAACTGCCTAACAGCAGTTTATTACCCCCAAATATTCTAACTGGAGGTTTAAAATGCTTTGTAGCATGTCAACCTCACACTTCCAAAAGACACTAAACATGTGAAGTACCTCAAGTATTTTTTTGCACACAATCTCGCTGTCTGAGGTGAGTATTGCAAGAGCTCCAGATGTAGCACGCACTACCTTCTCATCCTCGTCCGCACACTTCAGTGTCAGATACTTCACCCGGTCATTCTCCTTGTCAAACAATTTTGCAACCTGTGAAACAAACAAGAAGACATGCATCAAGAACAGCTGATTTGACAGTCGATTATTGTGGATAATATTTCAACATCAATTTTTATTCATTTGCTGAACAGTATGGCCCGACCTAGATTTCTTTTACTTTCTGTGATATACATTGTTCATGTAAAAGGTAAATTGTAAAGAAAAACTGTCACTATAAATGACGTATGTCCAAAAGAAGCAGCTTTGATAGAAAATAGCAACACATGTTTCAATGGATTTAAAACAACCAGGATTTTGTTTTTTCCTTTTGTGTAATTTCAAACATGGTAGGAATATTTTCTCAAATAACTTGAACTAGAGAAAATGTTTATGTGCACATCACTTCAATTAATTCCCTTCAAACCTTTTTGACCAGTCCTATGGACTGCACAAAAAAAGTAACAAAGGGCAGTAACTCCAAAAATAATGAAGCCAGAGTTATGTTTCTTGTGCACTACTCTTTCTTTCACTGCTCTCTACCAATACAGTAGATTGGAAAATAATTGATTCTGTTCAAAACTTTTTGAGTTGTGCTCCACACAAAAGTGGGATGGCCATCTTTACAGGCCTCTGCCGCCTCTGTTTTCCATTATAAGATGAATGACACAGAAATATAAGCATTGGTACTTACAGTTTCATTCATCACCATGTTGCACATACATTCAAATGCTGCCCGTTGAATCAAGTCATGTTCTTCATACATATAATATTCTATTTTTGGTACACCTTGCTCTGAGATTATCCTCTGCCTGTAATATAGACACAGTCACTAGTATCAAAACAAATTTAGTACATCATTACCTATAGAAATCATATGATTGAGAAATAGACTAAAACACGGTGGTCTGTAATGACGAGTATGTAAAAAGTCACTTCTGTAACTGTAACCTGACTTCCTGAGGACCTGGCTTACCACTAGGTGGTTAAGGTTGCCAACTTAAAACAACTAAACCTTTCACGGTCAGGGGTTCGAGTTCGATACTACCTTTCTTTATGAAAGGAAGTTGGAAGTTTCTTAAAGGGGATTTGAGTCTAGTACTGGTTCTAAACCTGGCGGGTGAGATTCAAACTCAGGGATCAGGAAAACCGAAAATTTGCCGGTCTGGACCGATTTTCAACTTGCTGGACCGATTCACGTAACCAAAAGTTCTTAAAAATAGGTCTGAGATAAAATCGCTCAAATATGACAAAAGAAGTTGCTTGTGTAATTACACATATCATCTGTGTTATTAGCACCTATCTAATAAACGTGTCATGTTAATAACCCGCGGCAGTCTTTACCTAATTGGTCCAACACACCAATTCTACAATACCTCGGGCGTCGCTAACACGTTATTGATTAAAGGATTTTATTAATGTGTTAGCAGCTCTGATTGACTTTATGCCGGACCGATTGTCTTTAGACCGCTAATCATTACCTACACTTTGAAATGCCTTCAATGCCTTTCGAATTATTGTTGAAATAGCACAACGCAACATATTTGCGATGTTCAAAAAATCAAATGACCGAAATGGCAAATCGGCTCATGGTAATCGGGAGAATAATAACAGGAACCTGAAAGAAACAAATAACCAGACTGGCAACCGGTAGTCAATGTTTCCGCAAGTCGGAAGGGCAAGCCGACATATAATGTTAATCGGACTGGCGACCCGAGAACATAAAAAAATTTCAAAACGAAACCATACGACAAAAATTTAATAGCATGGATTATTACAAAACTTTGTGGGGGTGACTTTGAACGAAATCAGTTCTAATTGAAATTGAACACACTTTCAATGAAAAATCACATGGAAATTGTTATATTTATTTATGAAAACTGGCTTGATAATTCCATTTCTTATTTTTTTATGGCGAAAACGATGTAAAGTTTATCCCTTAGAAAATGGAACGCTCCACGAGTCCACGTGAACGGCGCATTTATTAATTTTTATAGACTCGTGAGATCCTGAGTTTGCTTATCAATAATGAACAAAGATAAACATTTTCGTTTTTGGAAACATTTTGGAATCGAAAGGAGGAAATGAAATACTTTTACCATTCCATGATCATGCACAACAATGGAAAGCTGGTTGAAAAATATATAAATAACAGAAACGTTTTTGTGATTTTTTATTGGGGGGGGGGTTGACGATGTACCCTCGGCTTGTCCCGGACCGATTGAGATTTCAAAATTTTCTGATCCCTGTTCAAACTTGACCAAGAAATTATTTGGAGAAACATTCTGACCAACTTTCATGAAATTTTTTTGAATGTTAAATAAAGCTTCTATAGTGTTAACAAAGTTTTTCTTTGATTTGACCATGTGATGTAGTTTTTAACCCCAGACAACCCAGATTCAAACTTTGCCTAGAAATCATTGAAAGAAACATTCTGACAATTTATGATAACTGGGTCGTAAATGTCACCTGTATGGCAAACACAATATTTTTCTATAATTTGACCCGGTTACCTAGTTTTTAATCAAAGATAACCCATATTTTAAACTCTAGATATACTTTATCAAGACAGCCATCTTGACCAAAATTTATGAAGTTCTGATAAAAGATCCACGCTCCATTGCATACACAAAATTCTTCTATGATTTGACCTGGTGACTTAGTTTTTGACCTCAGACAACTTACCTCACAGAGTCACTAATTGATGAAAGGTTAGTCAGGGCCATTAATGCTTCAAAGTTCTGCAGACCTGTTCTCTCAACATCTAGAAGTGAAATGATTGGACGAACAACCTCGTACATCTGAAACAAACGATTGGTTTTTATTCATTTCAATTTATTCCTCCCAGTTTATCAAATAGACCTACTACACAAGGTGATACATAGCCCCTATCAATACAACTTGTTTCCTTTGATTTGTTCAGCTATTCAAAAGCTTTTCCAAAAATTGTAAACATTTCCACTACACATTAAATAAGATATAAATCTCTCACTGGTTTAGACAGAAAATAAATCCACAAACCTTACGGATACCTTAAGGACATCGTCCACAAGTTTAAGTCCCTACTGGCCTTCTTCAGTAGATGAAATACACAAATCCTTTTACATTTTCACATATAACTTTATTGACGTTACCAGAAGTTAATAATGAATCCGGATGTAATAATTTGTAAAATGTAAAACGATTTGTTTATATGTGATTGAAAATGTAAAACGATTTGTGTATTTCATCTACTGAATAATGCCAGTAGGCCGAAATATATAGTAAAGAGTGAACTTTTGAATTGTGTCATAATTATTCTCCCTTCTGAGTTACTTTTTGTATATAGTAAACCAGAAATATTTTCTGTATGTAACATACCCTCTGTCCAGTAAAGGTCATCTTGGGGTCCTGAGTGATTGCAATCTTTGCTAGTGTCTGTGCAGCCACTTGTTTACCCAGATCTGTGTTCTTCTCCAGTGACAAACTTAACAAAATCTGAAACAGTAAAACAACCCTGAACAACAAGTTCAAAGGAGCCAAGTGAACGCAAACAGATTTTATCTTATCATTAACCCCTACCCAGTTAAAATTCCTAGCTTCAATTAAACAATGTCTTTCATGGTTCATAGAATAGCTCACTGAAAGTTCACTGACTAAATACTGAACAGTGCAGATCATGATCAGACTTTCTTGAGATACAACAGATGTAACGTACATGTACTTCTTGTTGCAGACCCTTATTAAGTGAAAAAGCACACTTTACCTTAACACCCCCAGCCTGCACGATCTGTCCTCGATACTTCTCATCTACAGCAATTGTTACATATACCCTGTAAATAAACATGTCTACGTGTATTTGGTTAAGTTTATACTTATTTATTTTAGCTCAATTGTGAAGAAGCTTGTAGCTTAACCAGTCTATCTCGAGTCTGCTTCATGGAAAAACCAGCACTGATGTCATATGAGGAGGTACGGTCATTACCCCAGTGGGGCTTGAACTCACAACCTCTAGGGTGAGTGGCAGACACCTTAACCTCTACACTACAGCTCTCTTTATTACATCTGTCAGCAGTAAGATGGTAAAACAATGTAAGCATTTATTTTAACACAAAGGCTTCATTATAATTCAAAAGGTGGTCTTTATGCTGAGGTGGTATTTAAGCCAGTTTTGACTGTACAATAAATATTAAGACCGCCCCTGATATTATGACCAAACATTTCAGAACCAAGTGGCCAATTTAAAAGACCATTTCCATATTAAGACCACTTTATACTGGTCTGAAAGGAGGTTTTATCACAGGAACCTTACAGTATCATAATTTAGAATAAGTATTACACAACTGTGTTTACCTGGAGACCTGTTCTCTCGTGTTACTGCTCTCTGTGTTAATTAAAGCCGAAAGACAACCTAACAGCCCTGCCTCCAATAACTTCTGTATTCTTTCTTTAACAAACTCTTCCTTGTCCTACAAACATAGAAATTTGTTGACTCAAGAAAATATCAGACACTAATTATGATAGGTTTATTACAAGGTTGAATCCCTGGGGTTGAACCTGTACAGTACTATGCCATATCCTAGCCATGCACAGCATGGAACCACTAACTTCATACAGGTATATTGTAAAACTGACTGGCTTTGTTACAACAATAAATTTGGCTACCGAAGACAAGGTACTAGAGTACCAGTACTAGACTCTGGTCCTCTAAAAAAGCATAAAAGAGTAAATAATGGGTCTCAAACCCGTGACATTTTATCATATTAAGTAGGTTATCTGCAAACTTAAAGAGTAAGGTTTGTACCAGGGCTTGACCCCATGACCCCAATCCATTAAAGGTTTCAGTAATCTCAAGTCAACTGCCATAACACCTCAACAGCAGAGGCGGGTCACAATTTTAGTTGGTTCAAGTTTGCGATGACTCTGTCCTCCATAACCACTCATCCATTTTCATTAAATATCTGTATTCGAAGTGATCTAACCCAAGTGATCTATCCCAAGTGATTGGTTCTATGAGTTTTACCTTTGGATGTTCCTCAGGCACATGCTGTTTTGCATATTTCGCCAGTTCCACCATCTCGGGAGGCATTTCCTGTTTGTCGAAACTGTTTGTAAGGTTCACAAACAATGTTGATGCTGCATATACCAGACTCTGACTAGGGTTCTGAAAACAAATACACAAAGTTGTACACATGGCCCCGTGCTTATAAAATCTTATTGAGCATAATCTCATGCTCAGCACGAAATCATGCTCAAGTAATATGAAGTAAAAGTCAAGTTATATTTTTTACAAAGTCGGGTTCCATAACATTAATCAGGTCTGTTCTTGATTACTGGTGCGTGATTCAGTGCTGAGCATGAGATTGTGCCCGAGAACCTTGTATAAGCACAGGGCATGGTGTTTAAACAGTCACAATAATCAGGAAGGAGTTGCATTTTAAAGGCCACTGAGCGGGAGATAACCGGAAAGTGTGTCCACCCTAAATGGCAGTTTCTCGACTTGGTGTTCCGGATAAACAATAATCAGCAAGAAACTGCTTTAAAATGCTTATTTTCCCTTAAAACTGATATCAGTTTACTTTTTTTAAGTCAAACTGTGTGATAAACAAAACTTGCTTGCAAAACATAGCACAGTATCAAGTGTTCAGTACAGTATGTACAAAATGGATCGGCATTAACAGTATTAGTTGAACGCGGAAAAGCAGAGAAATGAATTTACACTTTAGAAAATAATAGTTCTCATTACTTATTGTACAATCAAATTTATGATTCCAAGGTCAACTGTTCGGGATAAAATAATGTCAGAAACTTGTTACTGTACATCAACTTATTAACATTAATTAGGCTTCCTTTAGAGCCCCAATTTTGGTTGAAAGACTGGCCTACAAGACACTGGTCTTGTTTATATCATTGAAAGGGGATGATTACGCTTGTAAAGGTGTGAATGCTTTGCTTACAAGACATACTTTAAAAAATATCTGAAAACCTCATTTTTGTCAGAAACTGGTCTCATACCAGTACCATACATAATATTTCCTAAATGTAATTGGTGATGTTGATATGAAATACACCTGTAATAAACAACCACCTGCTTTAAATGATGTATCCTTTGCTGCATCTCCTGGCTGGCTGCTTATGACAGTTTTGGATATTTTTTTTATAAGTATAATAAGTACAACACAAGCTATGAATGGCTTTTGAGTGTGTGACTGATACTGGTTCAACAACTTTTACATTTAGCATTATACAAAATCAGAAAAATGCTTTCTCTAGGACAGTGTGAGGTCTATGATCTGGTTTTGGGCCAATAAGCTGGATGTGGGTCTATAATCTGGTTTTGTGTCTATACCCTTATTTTGGGTATTTAATCAGGTTTTGGGTCTATAATTTGGTTTTGGATCTATAATCTGGTTCTGTAATTCCAAGACTGTAGCACTTGAACAACTAAAGCAATTGCTGTCACTAATTCTACAGTAGACTTTAACATGCCTCGCGATGCAGAAAAATAGTAGTTACCTTAGCAGCATGTATAATGGCGGCAAGAGCTTTAGGATCATTCACCACATCATGTTTTACATCTGCATCTAGGGTAAGGTAGGCCAGACCTTCTGTAGCCCACTGTTTCATCTTTAAGTCTCCTGCTGGATTTGTCAAAAATCTGAAAAACAGTTAAATGATAATTCTGAATATACCACTGCTTCATATGTAACTAACAAGTTCCAACTTAAACACCGATGAAAAGCAATGTTTCTGAGGGAAAAAACAAAAAGCCTATTTTTGACCGTCCAGTCTACATTTGAAAAAAAGAGGAGAGCTTCTAAACTCATTATTATTATTTAGGCAGAATGTAGCTTCCCCAATCACTGCAATTTTACTGACCTTTCGTTATTTGGCTAAATAGGAAATACTAAAAGCACTGTCAACAAAGATGTCTCCAGAACAACTTACCTCCGACATGCCTTTGCCAATGTGACTGTAGAACCTTCAGCCATTGGTCGTGTGGCTGCATCAGAACCTTGGAAAGATCCTAGCTTACATAAACCCTGTAATACAATGGTGTATCATTATACACTCTGCATGTACATGGCTCCTGTACATCTATACAAAGTCATGTGCCAGGTGTACTCTCTGGAATTACGATAGTTCAACAGTATTTACACTTTTTTCTTTTTTTTTTACAATGACTACATAAATGGTGGTTTTCATACAGAGTGGCTCAAAGTTTCCTTACTCCAGAATAAAAACCTTAAGTTTTATCCAAAATAACTTCCTTCATGATGAGAATGATAGTGATACTTACCACTAAGGCTCGCACTTTGATGTTATCATCTACTCCGTTATGGTACAAGTGTTTCAACACAGGGACGGCCTCTTTCAGCATACCTGTACAACGGTCTTTCTTCGAAGCAGAATGTACTATGGCCTCTACAGCAATTTGCTGGAATAAAGAGAAAACAAAATAAAAAGATCTACCCTCTGACCCAGGACCAAAGTATCACATGTTCCCTATAAGTCAAAAGTTCTGCTACTAGAAAAATTGTGAATTAACAGAAATCTACCTAACAATTACCGATAAGGTAGCAAATTGATTCTGCCTCCGCTCACAGAGCTCATCTCTTAGAGACATAAAAATCATTATTTATTTTGTGTTTCCAGTGAATTATAAAATTTTCTCAGATTGCAGATCATGATCAGCCAGAACATCCTTGCGCACTGATCATGATCTGCACTGTTTGCTATTCAGTCAGTCATTCATCAATGCTCACACTTTTAAACAAGTATCTGTACTGTCAAAACTAAAATAATGAAGTCCTTTTTCTGAACTTTGGCAGGATAAAGGAAAATAGTTGTCACTGTTTTTGTAAGTGGACAAGTTGTTACTGAAGTTGGTTTTTAGAGACAATTTTCACATGGAAAGGTGAAGTAGTTTAAGGTATATTTGCCTTTTTAAAACATTGCTGAACATACACAATACAGAGACAGACCTATGGTAAGTCAGAAAGACAGTACAGTCCAATCCCAGTCAACTGTCTCAAACAGCTGATATTTTGACTTGCTGCCTGTGACCGGTTTGAGATCAAAAACTTATGGAATAAACCTAACTCACTCAACTTGAATATGATATCAAAACTCTTTGGAAAAGTTTCACTTTAGAATTTTTGTGATTGCAGAGACACTGGCAAATTACAGACACATAGACCAAAATGTTTATTGTTAAAGTACATGTAAGTGAACAATCAGCTGCTTACCTGATGAATTGCTCTATCGCTCTGCGCTAAGGCAAGCATGATACTGCTGACCCCTTCAAACCCTAAAACCATGTTTCCTATCTCAAAGGGTCCTTGCAGTAACATGGAAATGGCTCTCACTGCCTCAACCTTTGAGTCCAAGTCTTCCGTAGCAAACAACTCTCTGTCATTAAATAAATTATTAAAACTTCAGAAAAAAAAAAGTCAGAAATGTGAATATGGCATAGTGACAAGTCTATTGACCAAATAACATTGATATAAAGTCAGTTAAGAAGTGTACAATTGTTTACACATGTAGACTATATTGAACTTCTTCCATCTATAAGTGATTGTAGTCTGAAAAGTGAGTACCAGTAGTCAAACGTGGTTCTTCAACTCCCACATTTATTTAATTCCATTCATAAATACCTTTCAAGCATATTTGCAAATACATCACATGGCATTGGGTTCGCACTCATGCAAAACTTATTAAATGCAGTGTAACCAAAGTCAAATTAGAGCAGTAACTTTGTATCCAAAGATTTCATTTCACATATAAAAATAGCACTAAATCCTGTACCAAACTTAACTAACCTGTTGAGGTCTGACCAGCATCTGAACAAATATTACACAGTTATCCATCAGAAGCATTTTGAAATACCAAAACATTAGATTTTTAATACAACTTGCAGAATATTAAATAGCAAAAGTTTAAATAATTGAACTCACTGGAAAAATTCATTGACTTTTTCTTTCAATATATCATTCTCCTTGTCCCCTATAAGATCCTCCCAGATTTTTGTCAGCAGTAGCGAGGCATGCATTCTTGACTGGTCTGTGACAGGGAGAGATTCGTGCTGTTTTACTGCTCCCGCAATAAGCAACAGTCCTTGCACACCACCTGTAATTGGAATACTTATGTTTAGTAGATAAATAAATTTTACTCAACAAGCTTCACATTTTCACAATATAGAATATATCAGTAGCTATTGGCTGCTTATTTGAGGTGACCAGTTACACAGGTTTAACTGTATAAATTTTTCTGTCTTACATGAGTCAAGATGTTGAAATTTCAGTACAAACTAATGTATTAAGTCAAGTTATTACAGTATATTACAGTAAACTTGAACAAGACCGGTAAGCGAAACCAGGCATAAGTTTGCTCGGAGGTGTGGGCTTGTTATTTCATCATACTAAACATGTTTATCAAGTTTCTTCATCACTTGTCTTAGCATGCTATATTAATTGAATAACTTTTCCAATACAATTGGTTTTTTGCAAACGGTGCAATTACAAAAATACAAAATTCATTTTGTATCGGATCAACAATGGCAAAATTTTTTTATTCCCCATTAAAACCCTTTTTTTTCCACTGCAGTGACATGCTGATCACTTTTTTCACAAGGACGATCTTTAATTAACGTGGAATGCCCTTGCCAGATTTCATTGCCGATTGTAATAAAAATAACAGAATTTACGAGATTAAACTGTGTGTTTTTCTTTGATTGTAATCAACCAGTTTACTAAACATGAATGCATTAATTAGCTGAAATAAACAATTATTATTTAGTTGCACAAACAAGAAAACGGTGGCTCAAAATTGCGAAGAGTTTGATCAAATATAGCAATCAAGCAATTTTGGCAATTACCGACTTTGAGCGGCTTAATTTCAGGTGACCAGGTGACAATTAAATGTTAGCACTTCTTTTATCACCAAAAGCATCTTTGATTATTGTCCCTTACATGAGGTGCAAAGATTTTACAAGAAATGCTCTGATTCAGCCAGCTGACAAATCCAGTGCCAAAGGAATCCCCCCCCGCTACTAAGTTGAGTTATTACAGGGTATAATGACTTATTATTGTGGGTCTGGAAATATTGACCCCCACACCCCCCCATCTCACAAACAAAACTTAGGTAAGTATAAAGAAATTATGGTGGCATATTAAATGGCTGAGCACTGGAAAAATATTTAAAGACAATTAAAATCTCCTTCATAAGTGAACCCCCCAAACCGCAGGTGGTCTAAGCTCTTAATCATTTTATTGCCCCTTATTAGTTATAATCCTGTCTGATTAGGTCCAGCAGTGTGTCAGTGTCAGTAGACATAATGTATGGGCAAACAATTATTAACAGAAACACACTAAGCATTTATTTTGGTCTTACCATTTGATTCAATAAATTTTCTCGTCCACCAAAATCCTGTTTTCCTGGTTACGGACTTAATCATCAGTTCCATGGCAGCATCTCTCCCACAGGCTGACACTTTGATGTGCTGTAACATCTTGATGAGACCATAGAATACAGCATCTAGAAACTTCTGCTGGAACTCATCTGTACAAAATGAAGACAACTTGCTGTTGTTGTTGTTGGATAAGGTCCCAACTGTATTTTAGTCATTTTGTTGGGCGGGTAGTTTACTTACTCATTGTTCCTGGGAAGAACCAGTACTAGAACCCAATCTTCCATAAGAAACTGCCGACTTTTTCAAATAAATTTAGAAACTTTCACACCTGCCCGAAGGGTCATTAAATTTAACTATCCATTATTGTTACTAACAATAACTACAAAGTTGGTATATGAAAATGCTCAACTATTCTATGTGTATACAGAAACAGGTAAGTCAGTTTTGCATCCATCCCTTGATTTATTTTCTTTGAATTCTTTGCACAATTAATCACACTCTTCTTATTTTCAACTTATAAACATGCAAAATCGCATGTGTAAAGTACTTTTGTACCTAGGCTTTTAGTACTTTTAAAACAGCTCAGAAAAACGTACAGAGATAAAAAAAACACACATTTACCACTTTGCTAAGGTTTAAAAGCTGACTTCTGTAAGCATTAAAGCTTTACATATTAAAGGAAAATATAGCAGGAATATCCAATAAGTTCCTGCAATCTATTGAGAACATCCTTTAAACTTTTAAGTCCTGCAACCGGTTGTTCAAATCTTTAACCGGCTGAGTCCATACCTATTTGCCATTTAGGACGTATACACGGGTCTTTCTGTCTTCTCTTCTCATCATACGCATCCATCTTTGCCTTAAATACGCTGTAGTCCGTGATAGACAGCATCATGTGATGTAGAAGCAGGGCCACTGATGTAGACAGACCTTCTACTGGCATGGACATTAGCTGCCCAAGTCTCACAACCCCAATATCTTCATACACTATTTCACTCTGAAAGAAAAGTTGAGGCAGACTGAATTCCACAGTCTTTTCTAACAGCAGAAGTACTTGTCAAAACTCAAATATTAGTTAATATAAATCGCAAGAGCTAAAATATATAAGTTTAAAGTAAGTTCAGATCAAATTTCACGACACACAGTCACAATGCTGTTGATTTTCAACTTCATAAGGACTCCGCTCATCTATGTGTACATACCCTTTGTCTATTTTCATTTGTAAGGCATGACAGCACCCTCACAGCAGCTTGCAGTAAATCTGTGTTCTTTTCATTCATGAGCACATCTTTCAATTTTTTTAAACCATCCTGTTGCACAATGCTTTCAGCGCCCCCTGTTTCTCGCGCGAGCACTACAAGATTGTTACCAGCCTGAAATAGAATGATTGTCATGAATAGCATAACATCTCACGTATTAGTTGTCATGTCACGCATCTGCGGTCTGTCCTGTAGCTCTGGGACAGTGTCACTTTCATGAAGCAAAGAAGCAGGAAGACAGCAAACTTCAACCGAATGAACTGAAATAACCATAGCTGTGCAATCATATACTTATAAATATTTATATGTTCCGCCATTTTCCTACTTTAGATACCTACTTTAGATACGTGACACCCCAATAGATGTGTTAGATTTAATGTTATAGTGATTGTCATAATATTATAAGTAATTCTTAACCAGACTACCACAGTAACATCACCAACCAGGCACTGTGAACATACAACATTCTTCATGCTCAAAACTGTTTCATACTAAGAGTTTGGATCAATGCACAAATAAACTATAACTTTTTTTATAAATACTTTGTATAAATGCATCTTATAACATGTACAAGTTAGTTTATACTAATTTATTTAGCTCGATTGTGAAGAAAGCTTGTTACAGTAGCTTATCGACTCACTCTCGAGTCCGCTTCCTGGAAGAGCCAGTACTGGTGCCATATGAGGAAGTATGGTCGTGACCCCAGTGGGGCTCGAACCCTCAACCTCCGGGATGAGTGGCCGACACCTTAACCTCTACACCACCACTATTATCTGTATTACATTTAAAACGAGTTTTTTCAAGTACTTTCTTTAAAAGTTCGTAAATTGTGTAACCAAGTGCAGAAATAAAATCTACTGCATCTTTCTTTAACCCCTTCTCTGATGAATTTATAAAATGGACCTAACATTCTCTTTCATTTTGGGCAGTACCATTTTATAGTTTGAAGGGGTGCTCACTGAAAATTTACAGACTGAAAAGCAAACAATGCAGGTCAGATGTGCAGTCTTATCATAATCCACACTGGTCGTAAAGGGCAGAATCAGTTACCGCTATCATTTACCTGTAACCTTTTCTCTTTATCAGCATTACTATCAAATATCAGTTCAAACATCTGTGCCACCTTGTTCTGTGTTCCCCCTTGCTGCTTTGCCTGTAATAGAAATGCTCTTTTTATTAGCAATGTTTGAAGTCTCCCGAGGCTGGTTAAGATCGACTGTAGGTACATGTATATGAATTAAAGTCATGTATATATTATTTCACCAAACATGCTAAAAGTAAAATTTAGATCACATAATCATTATCTACTCTAAAATAATCTCAATTTTACCAATTTACATTTGCATTTCAAGAAGAGACTTTTCTGAGGTGACAGTTTGAAACGTTTCCTGCACTGTTATGATATACTTTGTATCTTGGGGGGGGGATATAATATGATAATTCCATAAAACCAGTGATACATCAGTCTTGATTGCATTATATCTTCTACCACTACTAAAAACTGAAACTAATATTTTACCCTATCTCTTATCACAGGAGTCAATCTTTTCAAAACTGGACCTATTGCATCGTTCTTGGGATCAACTTTGATCAACAAGCCAGCATCTTTGTACGCATCTTCAAGCCGACCTATCTTTTCGTATGCCACACATCTTCTGTACAGGGCTTTTGGGTCGTTGGGACAAATTTCCAAGGCTGCACAAAATGTAGTATAATTAATACGACTACAAACAATATTGTCAACTCAATCATTTTACAACAACAGTAGAACAAGTATACAGGTCATACCAATTACCGGGAGTCTAACTGGTTAATGAAGGTGCACAGTTTTATACTCAAAATACATAAAACATAATCCGCTTTTTACCTAAAATTTCACCATTTATCTTCAAGAAAAAAAAAATCATAAACCTAAACTATGTATAAAGCGTTAAAAGCAAGTTTGATTAAATCCATGTTGACAGTCATCTTCATTTTTCCGAATATACTTATTACCGTGAATTTGAAAGAAAACTGTTTGAAACTTCTTCAAGTTTGTTTCTACCACAACAAATTTTCTTTTGTCTGACAGCTTGTCTTTTTCTGAACATTTTGAAATAGAATTTAGTGATGTTTTTGTTAAAAGTTTGATATTGAGGTCATTTCTAGACCAACTGTCATCAGATTATCATTCAATCTAAAAAAAAATGCAAAATTAAAAATACTATTCTTGCTTGCCAAAAAAATGAACACAAACATTTGAAATAAAATATTTTTCAGATGGTTTTGACATATGAAAGATTTTGAAGCGCAGCAAATTAGAGAGAAAACTACGTTTTGTTTTTAATTAATGATCATTCACGGTAATAAGTATATCCCGGTAATTGGCATGTTGAGTATACATGTACTTTGCTGCTGAACCTCCGAGTTAGGAGAGTCAGTCAGACCTACGCTCTACCCCTATGCCACGGGGCCATCATGGCCCTATAGTATATTGCTAACCTGAATACCACTGCTCCTACTTATAAAAAAAAGTGTAAACCAAAGGGGCACATCACATAAGGTTTTGGGTGGTCATACCCCTTTGTCTATATAAAGGGGTATCAATACCCCCAGACCACCTAAAACCTTATGTGATGTGCCCCTTTGGTGTAAACAGACAGAGACCCAGGTTAAGTACACTCCATTTAAAAAACATGACCCCTTGGGAAGAATTTGGTTTTCTATACAGAATGTACAGATACCAGCCAGTTTGACACATGGTTTCTATATGTTCTTAGAAGATTTTTTAAGTGGGCATTTATATACATGTATATACATACAACAGTATACCAATGTTAAAGAGATTTTTTACTGCTAAAGAAACTAGAGCTATCACTAAATGTGATTAATACCCCCAAAAGGATTGCTTTATAAACTGAAGTTCGTAGTAACATAATACCTTGCAAACAAACTAAAAAGAGATATTGTTCTTAGCAGTTCCTCTCATTGTGCTTGACCATTGTATGAAGTTGTATTGAATTCCAACTTGTAGTTTTTCGAAAAATGCTCCAGACAGGGAAAAGTAACAAAGGGCAATAACTCTGTAATTAGTCAAGATGGAGATATGGTTCCTGTGCACTGCACCCCTCTCACTGTGCTTGACCATTGTATGAAGTTGTATTGAATTCCAACCAGAAGTTTTCAAGTTATGCTCCGGACAAGGAAAAGTAACAAAGGGTAATAACTCTGTAATGAGTCAAGATGGAGTTATGGTTCCTGTGCACTGCACTTCCTCTAAATGTACTTGACCATTGTATGAGGTTGTACTGAATTCCAAATATTAGTTTTCAAGTTATGCTTGGACAAGGAAAAGTAACAAAGGGCAATAACTCAGTAAATACTCAAGATAGAGTTATAGTTCTTGTACACTGCACTTTCTCTGAGTGTGCTTGATCATTGTATGAAGTTGTATTGAATTCCAACTAGTAGTTTTCAAGTTATGCTCCGGACAAGGAAAAGTAACAAAGGGCAATAACTCTGTAATTAGTCAAGATGGAGTTATAGTTCTTGTGCACTGCACTTCCTCTCAATGTGCTTGACCATTGTATGAAGTTGTATTGAATTCCAACTAGTAGTTTTCAAGTTATGCTTCGAAAGGACAAGGAAAACTAACAAAGGGCAATAACTCAGTAAATACTCAAGATATAGTTATAGTTCTTGTACACTGCACTTCCTCTGAGTGTGCTTGATCATTGTATGAAGTTGTATTGAATTCCAACTAGTAGATTTCAAGTTATGTCCGGACAAGGAAAAGTAACAAAGGGCAATAACTCTGTAATTAGTCAAGATGGAGTTATGGTTCTTGTGCACTGCACTTCCTCTCAATGTGCTTGACCATTGTATGAAGTTGTATTGAATTCCAACTTGTAGTTTTCAAGTTATGCTCCGGACAAGGAAAAGTAACAAAGGGCAATAACTCTGTAATTAGTCAAGATGGAGTTATAGTTCTTGTGCACTGCACTTCCTCTTAATGTGCTTGACCATTGTATGAAGTTGTATTGAATTCCAACAAGTAGTTTTCAAGTTATGCTCCGGACAAGGAAAGTAACAAAGGGCAATAACTCTGTAATTAGTCAAGATGGAGTTATAGTTCTTGTGCACTGCACTTCCTCTCAATGTGCTTGACCATTGTATGAAGTTGTATTGAATTCCAACTAGTAGTTTTCAAGTTATGCTCCGGACAAGGAAAATGCAACAGACCGACCGACCGACCGACCGACCGACCGACCGACACCGACCGACCAACCGACCGACCAACCACCGGGTGACTCCTATATACCCCCCTAAACTTCGTTTTGGGGGTATAATTACTGAAACTAAATAACTTGTTAAAAAATAATGTATTTAGCACCTGTTATTTTTTTTCATCAGGGTGTATACAATTAAACTCATACAATCATACATACAGTACAATACAAATTTTATTTATTGTCGCTAAGTCAATACAATAAACATTAGCTATGAATATGTATATAAAGAAGTATGTCACTTACCTTCCGATGCATCGTTGGCTGCCTCATAATATTTCTCAAGCTTCAAATGGCACATGGACCTGTTCTTGAAAATGACAGCCCTGTCTGTTTCCTTAATATCGCCCAGTTCCAGGGCCTCTGTGTACAATGAGAGCGCCTCCTCATACTTCCCATGTTTAAACTTTTCATTACCTTCTTCTTTCAATGTTAAGACACTCATCTGAAAAACAGAGAAAGTTGTTTCTTAAGTTAACTGATTTATAAAACAGCTATGGAAGATTTCAAGCATGGAATAGCACGCTACAGTAAAACAGACACACCCTTAGCCACAGTTCAGAAAATTAATGCAAGTAGCCTAAATTGGACTGATGGACGGAAAATGTTACGATCATGAATGTTGAGCGAAATGACGCTTGTATTCAACTTAAAAAATATAAAAGAGATTAAGTTCATGTCATGTATAAAATTCAACGTTAATTCAAACTCCAATTTCTTTACCTTTACCTTTCATACTGATTTATTAATAAAAAATGCTACATAGTGAAAAAATATGATTACGAAATATTATGAGGACGAAACTTCTGACAGTAAATGACTAATCCATTATACATGCATCATCGTTCCTCATTGATATTTTATTTGTAAGGTATATTATTTCTGAAAATCAAATATGTAACTTCATTGACATATAATTATGTATTACACGCTACTAACCTTTTATCTCAGTTCGCCAGGCCAGGTAAAACACCGGAAGTGATCGTTTACTATCTAGAAATATCTACTTTCACTTTAAAAGTTGTGCGATTTTCACTGAAACATCACGATATAAACCACCTTGTAGAATTCATATAATCTTGACTAAATGTCCAGAATAAAATTAAAACTGTCCTCTGTGTTCACTATATTCAACCAAATTCTGCCGAGACTTCGCTGTAAATGCTAAACTGATAAAGGGAAGTAACTACCAAGGGTTCACAGTGGGGTACTGCCATATATGGCAACGTGCGGATGCTGATTACCATCTGGAAACATCTGGAAGGTTCCTCTGCATATAGTTTTCTTTGTCTTACCTGTGTTATGCTTTAGGCTTATCTGACTGATCAATTTTAGGGGTCTATGTGTGTATATATCCCGTTATTTTTCAGATGAAACAGACCTACGTGTACTAGGTAGATACATGTATCAGGACTGTAGATCTAGTGATAACGAGGTTTTAGCAAAAAGAAAGAAAGGAACTGACGCACAAAAATATAATAGATTATCTATTAACGTCTTTAAAAGTGGCATTATGATTTAAAAAAAAAAACCATTTATTCAGTTGACCCATACACTAGATCTAGATAAAACGTGCTAACTTCTTAAATGTCAACTGACACTCGGCAGATACATGTTGCGATCCTCTTCAAGACAAAATGTTGTACAAATCTCATTTAATTCTCATTATATGAAACAGTCTTTTTCAATACTTTAGCATGGGGGTGTGGAACTCTATTCCTGATACGCTTCGTAAATCAAAATCCCTGAATGTTTTCAAATATAATTATAAAAAACATGTTCTATCACTATAGTCAAATTTATAAATATTGACAAAAATGTACAACATTGTTTAGCTAGATACATGAACTTGATGTTTGTTAATTATACTGCCCTCACTAGTTAATTAATTTTCACTAGTAGTTCTATGTTTGATGTTTAGTGCATATAGTAGTTGCTTTCCAATTTAATACATATTCTTTACTATGATATGCATGTATGTGTGTCCGTCATTTATCAATATATTTATTTTTCTACTTGAATCAGTAAAACGTAATTTTTCTGTTTGTTTTGCTGAATGTATTTGATGTTTTTTAATTGTTATGAGCGACGCATGTTATGTTGTGTCTTAATGTGTTACCTTTGGAAAATAAAGATATTATTATTATCATTATTATCAACAACATCGTTATTATTATTATTATAATTATCATTGTTATTTTTATTATTATTATGACTGAGTTGATTAGTGCACAATTGCAATGTAATATTGACTTTTAGTTTAAATCTTCTATAATTATTTAAATTGTTAGGTTACATATACAAAATATATACCTTTTACCAGTTCTTCGAAAGTTTGAAATGCGACCCTGGTCGTACCAAGGCCAATATAATGCCACATTTAATTTAGTGTTTAAATTTCCAATCAAGGTCTGAATTCAAAAAATGAAAAACACAACTTTGAAAATCCAGTTATCTTGAAATTAAAGACCTCAGTAAGTATTCTCTTGAAAATTCATACTTAAGACTCAGTAGACTTATTAAACTGTAGGCCGATCTTGAAAATTCAAGACATAATTATGAAGATTCAAATCGAAATTCAACATAAGGTCTTTAAAATTCAGATACATGTATTTTGAAAATTCCAAAAAAAAATAACGATATTGACTCGAAAATTCAGACCAGTTGATGTCTTGATAATTTAACATATCATTTTGAAAATTCGGCAAGATAAAAATATGTACATGAGTTGTTGAGTGGATACAGCATCTTGACCTCTTCAACTAATCTACTTGTCATATTTAAGAAGACATATTTCATTTTATTTTTATTAGCAAGTTCATTTTTTAAAAACTTTTTAGTTATCAAGAACAGAACAGAACAGAACAGAACTTTTATTTCAGTCAGGTTCTACAATACATGAAAACAACATGATTTATTAATACATTATTATAACGGTTTGTTAACAGATCAAACAACTGTATCTCTGTAGTTGGTGGAGACAGTTGGGTTAATTTGACAAAATCATACGAATAGTAAATACACGTACCCATTCAAGGTGCTGGAAACTATATTAGAAAAGGATAACCCAACATCACAGTGGTAGGCTATCTAGGCCACATAGTGACACATTTGCTAGCAAAAAAGATACATTTGACATGTAACAATCACTTTCAGCATATCAACATAACAAACCAAAACTACAGGATGTATGTATTTTAGTGGTAACGTTATCATTGGACCGGCTATGACCTCCACGATCCCTGGATTACAAGTCCAATGCGTTAACCACTAGTTAGACTACTGATCCCATGCTTCCGCTCATTGGAAAATTAAGAATTCGTAGTTCTCTTTTTAACAACCGGTTTGCTCAAACATAAATAATTATATATTATGGATGAATGAACAGACACAATAAACGGACTTGCTAATGAATATAGTCATTTGTACTCAGTTCTTTATAATATCAAAATGGTAGGGATGAGGTGGCGACTTCTCGAAACTTACAGACAAAAGAACTGATAAATAGCTTTAAATTTAAACTTTAAGGAATTTTCTTGATCGTTTTACTAATTTTCTACCTAGTACTTATCCTTTTTACCGACTGTATGTATCACCAAATGCAATTGTCGCATTTAAACTTCACTCTTCACCCTTCAAAAGGCACTGGACTGATCTTTCAAATATATCCATATACATTTGAAGTTGGTTTGCAGTTCGCTGTGAACCATGCTTTTCTATGTCTCTGCTCATCCTCGGTACCCAGGCTACTCATACCACACATGAATATATTCCGTAACAGACCGTGGGTTCCGACGATGGTCTCAGAGTTCAGATTATAACTTTTGTCTGATAAACAATCCTCATGCATCAGTGGTTTATCGAGCTCGCAGGCGACAGTATTGTTTACATTTATCGCATTTATTTCAGTTATTTCTCATTAGCAACAACTTTCAAAATAGTCAGGAATTGGCCATCTCGTACGTCCAGAGCATTCGTTACATAATTTCATGTTTGTCTGAAAGGTTGGCGAACCACGAGCATGAGGATGGGAATTGGCTGGCTTCACAGATTTATGAACGAAGAAAGTAATAATGTATAAAAGTCAAGTCAAAATGTTTTATTCACTCATTGCATGGTATGCATGAATACATATGAAGAATAGATATACAAACATTTGTATAAGGCTCTTAACAATATTGGTAAGATAAAGATGGTTATATACATACTGCTATAGTATACTTTATTCAGGGCTAATATATACAAGGTCCGTTCAGGAAAGGAGAAGAAAAGATGTGATTACTCTAATTTTGATGTTTCTCTGTTATCATAGTCAAATAGGGGCTCTGAGTCACAATAATGTAACTTCAAATGCGTAAATATATTTTTCTAGTATTCAACGAGTCTTGGTTACTTACATTTATACTGCTCGCATAGCATGATGGAAATATAGGGAGCGCCTGTTGTTTTATCGTCAGTAACTAGTCGTTTTTCACTACACTTCCATTTCTTGTCAATAACTTAACACTGTTTGGGACATAATCCTAAAGTTTGAAAGTTACCTTAAGACATAATCCTAAAAATTACCCTAAAATGACCTTTAGGCCTCTTGGCCAAAGTTCTATGTCACCAAGACTTTAATAAACTGTTGAAAGACAAAGGATCAGCAAAGTCATGGATTCTGCTCTTATTTGGCGCCATGAGAATTATGAGAGCACAGGCATCTATAATACTCACATGAGCTCCACTATTAGCAGTAATTTACATTTTGCTTAGATTTGAATATCGGACACCATACTATGTTTTTTTTATCAGCAAAATCGACCCCTTCTTTTACACCTTTACAAATAGAAGACAACACCGCACGGCTCAAACTCTGGTGATATTACAGGGTCCCAACTTCTTAACCACTTTCTTTAAATGTCGTTATCAGTTGCATATTATTAAAACGTCATAGAATATGTCTATATGTACAAACACTGTTTTATTTTTTCAATTTCATTTTTAGATAAGAATTTTACATGTTTAAATACAACCAGGTTATATCTCACGGAATGCCTAGCATAATCTTACCACTGAATGATTTAGTTATCTAGAAATTTTCTACCTGATGATCATACAATTGATATAGTTGGTCAGCTGTTAGTTGATGATGACATTGCACAGTAAGCAGATGTAGCAAAGTAGGGTTAAAATGTATGTGGAACACAATCTGAGATATATTTGAATGCAACATGTAAAAAACCCCATCAACTCCTTACCGCCTTTTATTTTGATACAATATTGAAACTAATACATATTAGATGATAAAATGTCTGTGTATTTTATTTTGAATGCAAGTAAAACCCGAAGCTCCATGAATTGCAATCCATTGAAAAATGACATAGAATTAAGATAACCCTTGCTAGGTGATAAATTCGTACTGTGCATTGAGAAAAGCTGCTCGGTTCAGGTAACATTTTCCTAAATATCAACTATTCTAAATGACCAAATGCCATTCACATTGACGCAAAGAATGCGCTCGCCCTAGCCATAATCCGTGCTATTCCTACGACATATTTTATATTTTGAACATATGCAAACAACACCTTTCTTAGCTGAAGATTTTATTTGCGAATGTTCGACAATATCATAAAATCTAAAATGAATTTTAGGAACACTATGTATCAGGATTAAAGCTCGGAAAAACATTGTGCATAACATTAATTTAGCTATTTAAGAAAATGTCATCTGAGGCGATAGTTTTGCATAGTGCCCATTGAAAGTACCCATCGTGATTATTCAATATACATGTATATTTTCCTTTACCTTTTTAAATTAGTTGAAATTGAAAAAAGGTAAACATACACAATGTATCATTTCTATTATGTCATAGAACCCTCCTGGTACATAACACGTATGGAAAATCAACTTATTATTGTTGACATTGTCAATATGTAAGATAAATTTCCAAATCATATTAACAATTTGGCACGTGTTATATCATCACAATAAAATTTATGTGTAGCTAATTTTATCTTATTTTCATCATTATTTTCCCAAACCCTCGAAATATATAGAATATGGAGGTATTATCAACTATGAAACCAGAAGTATCGGTTGTCATTCTGGATTCTTTAAAACGCAGAAAATTTCTTCTGCTTATCAATATATCTATCTTCTTTCTGTCTAGTTATTAAAGTTATTTCTATTTATCAAATATTTGATATAAATCGTAAAATAAGTTTGTGAATACAAAATGCGATGTGCATACTTCACAAAACTACAAAGTTAACGTGAAGGAAATGCTTGTGGATACAAATGGTATGTACATCTCAAGTTAAGACCTCTTACAACAACCACAATTGTTCAGAAGATTAAAAGCCAAACACTAGTTTGATTACAGCAATAAAAGAAATCAAATATAATGACATTTTAACACTGTCTATTTTTCCATTATTAAGAAATACCAACAATTTGTAACATTTATTACTATACATAGCGTAACATTCAAACTATTATAAAATTATCACAGACCAAAAATGAAATAAGCAAAATATGAATATTATCTATTGCCATAGAGTCACAAGTTCGTGACAGGTTTATGAGATACCGGAAATCGTACCAGAAAATGGCCGCATCAGTCTGAATATAAAACGCAGTCATGGCTGGAAAACTTGTCTAACATTGTCCATAAGCATTCTTACGTCTCTGAATAGTGCTGTTATATCCAACAAAGCAACTGCTGTTACGGTAACGATTAAAAATACTAAACCGATATAGCCGACGGCAGTTGCCGACGGCCGGTCATCCGTTGCACTAGTTTTCTTGCGAATCTGAAAAGACAAAATGAAATATACACATATGCACATTAATTAAATGACCTATGGAAGGCATACATCGTTGTCGACTTTTGAAAGTTATAATTATGTATAACCATACGTAATTTGTAGCTTTGCCCGTTGTTCTCTTTCATGTCAAAGTCTTTAAATATCCAACCATTTGAGATATGGATATGTAATTTAATTCTGATCCTTACATATATCAGATTAATCTTTTACGTCTTTTGAACACACTGGTTAAATACCCTTTCCAAGAATATAAATACATGCATCTATAGGCCCTAACTATGCTTACTGAAATGACCTAACACTGATCTAGATAAGTATACTGATATATTTGACTTCATCTAAATTTTGAAAACGAAGGTTCGACGTCATTACGATTGTCCACTTTTAATTGTAGTTTTAAGTTATTTTTGGAAATTGTTTCGTATATCCAAAATATCGAAAAAGATGTCGTGTGCACACTTAGTAAGACTGAAATGAAGTTCTTGTTGAGATTTACCCTCTCAACAACAATTCGGTTATTTACAAACGGGCATTTTGCTAGTATCTGAGAAGGATCAATAGTAGACCTTGTTGTTTGAAGGAAACTTCTAAAGTTTTCCTTTAAAGTTTCAGGTCGGCAGGGGGACTCGAACCAATGGCCCGTAATCAGTGATTTATGTGAGTGACAATTACCACTGGATAGCATCGTCGGAACCCCCATTAAATATTCCAATACCACTCCTCGTCGAATACCCACGTTCCCCTCTTTACGCTATGCTTCATCGGTGAATACAGGAGTGGTAATGGAATATTTAACGGGGGCTCCGACGATGAAGCATAGCGTAAAGAGGGGAACGTGAGTATTCAACGATGGGCGGCTAGGTACACGGTAATTTACATGTATTTACGTGACTTATTTATTTTGAATTGATGTAGTGGACTTAACTGCCTAAAATAATTTCTTTGAAGGATTTAAATAACTAACTTTTCGTTCTGTTCTACATAAATTATTAAAATCTAAGACTTTAAATTAGAACACTGATTCGAACATGTTACTGATGTCACGCTAGCTGCCGTACACAATGACAATATTGCACTTAGCATAGTAAGAGGCTTGAAATACTTAAACTATTTGAAAACCAGTAAGAACTTGCACATTATTGAGTAATTTCACGTTTTAACATACATAATTACAGTTAACATTAAATATAGGCAAATTAACATTTCTTTACTAAGATAGTCCAAAAAAGATCATCACTGTGGTCAATATAAATATAACTTATACTTGTAAATATATATTATATGCAGTAAACTCCATATATAACGAACTCCTTGTGACCATTTAAATATGTTCCTTATATCAGGAGTTTGTTATATCCATATAGTATTTTCATATCAAATAAAGAAGGACTATGATCTGGTCTAGAAAATGTGTTCCTTATATCCGGAATTTCTCTATAACCGGAATCCTTATATACGGAGTTTACTGTACTGATTAATTTATTCAAGTTAAAACTTTGGAATTATTTACTTTTGTAAGGATATAAATAATTTGGTGAATATAGCTCATGGTCACTTTGAAGGGTAATATCACTTTATATTATGTTTTCATTTAACAACCTCATAAAATATTAACGTACATCATAAAAACTGTCATTTTACCATAGGCTATCAGTTTTAGCGAAAAGCAACATTAATATGCAAAGAAAAAGCTATATTTAATAGTAGAATTGTTGCATGTTCATTTAATGGACATAAAGTTTACCGTTGCACTAAGCGATGCTTTGCTCACTCTCAGCTTGTCTTGAATTGCTTCAACGACTGCGTCTAGTTCTTCCTGGGTGAAGTTCCGTGCAGGGTATACCCACCCACAAGGACACACACAGTCAGTCACACACGTTTCCACTGGAGCTATATTAGCAATTAAATACATGGCTAAATTACATGACACTGATCAGTGTTAACCATAAATGAATTGAATTGTTAACTATCAAAATTATCAGCCGGAGAGTTTATAACTAAAGACAGTTATAGTTATGTGATTTCATCCACATAGAATCTGCTTCTTACAATGAGAATTCTTTTGATTAGTTAAAGCCGTCTCTTCTTTGTTGAATATTTAATTTAGTAAGTTCTATAACTACAACTTGGTTTTATACATGCATTTACAGAGAGAGATTCGTAAATATGTTTATGTTATGGAACTTGGACACAGAATGTTTTTGCCTACAGGCCACTGCTAATCGTGTTTTGAATGTTTCAAATTTTATTCTTAAACAAAGGCTTCTCCATGCTATATTAAGCTAACGAAAATGTTTTGCTGTTTGAAAATATGTTGGTCATAGCATAGCAGTAATAGGCCTACCGCTGATATATACAAATTCAAAAAAATGTTCTGAAACACTGTTAAACGTGGATGCGTTTGTTTTGCTGGACGCAGTGTAAAAGATGACAATATAGGAATTAAATATATCACGAACAACAGAGAAGTGTATTTCGTAGTATCCAGCAACATGTCATTAATGAGCTACAATGAGTTGAATTTTGTTAAGTTTCTTTTCTAACAATTTTGCTGATAACGTATGTACCGACGCTGAAATCATTAAGCCTGCTTTAGTTAGCCATGCGACGGTAGCGATGGTAGCCAACTTTTCGACTTTTCGAAATCGCATAAGTTTTGATACAGGAATCTTCCAAAAAACAACACCACAACAAAAAGAGTGTTGTATTATTTTGTTTTGATTTGTCAAAAAGGGGAAATTATTTAAATCTTTTTCAAAAGCTAAAAGTATTGTGCCGAGGACAATCGTGTTCCGACTCGCGATACAAATGTGAAAAATGTAGATAGACTGGTCAGACACGAATGAAATATGCAAAAAGGGTTTCATATAGTAATTGAGACGTTTTCGTATTAATCTACTGCCAGAAACTGAGAAACAAATGTAATGTTAAGGTCTTGATAGCTCCTCGCATCAAAATTAGGAATCCATAGTTACTCACAGTATTTCTCATGAAGCTATGGAAGCCTTGGAGGGCCACTTTTGAGTTTCGACTTACGGGTGTTTTTGACTTTTAAGTTATGACTTTCAACTTTTGACTTTTGACTTATGACTGCTACTTTCAGACACTTTAAGAGGAATGGTCTGCATAAAAGCATAATGATCTGCTGTGACAATATAAACTGGGATTCGAACCTGTATTAAGGTTTTAAAATGATGTTTGTGTGTAGCACTGTAAACTTGTTTGCTGTAAATAAATGAACTAAGTTACTTTTGTCTTTGTCATTTATTTTAGTATCAATGAGCCGTGACGCGCGTCAGGAGGCGACCTTGGGAGCCTCCGCAGTGAGCGGCGACGCAACTCTCGGCTCGGGAGGCCTTGTGGGTGTCCTCTTTCTTTTAATAATAATAATAATAATAATAATAATAATCTCTTTATTTAAAGCTAGCTCATTAAGCATAATGTACATAAAGCAACATATTTCTTATCTACCATGAGACCTTCTTTTAACAATGATAATATACAATTGAGAATTTTCTTTAAGCGGAGGGTTGGGGGACTTGCCCCCAGGCGTCAAGCCAACTAATGGAACTGTAAAAAAATTGAATTTTTTTTTGTTGCTATGGTAACATTTTTAAAAAATTACTTTTTTATGTTTTTATGTATCTATATGTTAATATCACAAGGTATACCGAAGGAAATTAAAGTGCTGTAATATGTATAAGTATTTGTTATATTGTTGGGTCCTCAGTAGCAGGTTCCTAGTATTACCTGAACCTGCCGCTGGAGGTCCTCAGTGAGGACCGTGTATAGGGTTAGGGTTAGGGTTAGGATTAGGGTTTCTTTTTTCATAAGTGATAAGTAATAAGTCAAAAGTGATAAGTAATAAGTCAAAAGTAATAACTCAAAAGTCAAAAGTCAAAAGTAATAAGTCATAAATCATAAGTAATAAGTCAAAAGTCAAAACAAAAAGCGTGTTAAAACATGTTTTTTTTGTTACTATTGACACAAATGATGTAACTTATATATATATATAATTGATTTTATTAAAATCTTTTAAATAGAAATTGTATTTATTGAGTGTTGACGTGTTTATATTGTTTTAATAAAAACGCCAAAGAGGCAATGCAGTAGTTCTAGTCATAAGTCAAAAGTACGGCGTACAAAAGTCATAAGTCAAAAGTAAAAAAACACCCGCAAGTCGAAACTCAAAAGTGGCCCTCCAAGGCTTCCATATGAAGCATACTTCAATGTACACTGTGTATACTTCAATACTGACGGAACAGATTCAGTGAAAAGTATACAACAAAGTGACCACATGTAGATATATAGATTTACTTACGAACTGTAGATCCAGGTGGCGGCGTTGTTGTTGAAATGTCAATAATTATTGGTGTTGAAGTTAGAGGCGCATATGTAGGCTCAGTACCTTCTACTGGAATGTCGGGTACCACGATCGAACTGAGGTCTGCTGATCCGCTACTTGTACTGTTTATGACAATTATGCCTTCTTCGTTAGTAACATTCTGTGCACATGTTACAATTTCCAATGGAATAATTAACTGTGCGGTTGGTAGTGTGGCTATGTGAATAAAGTTAAAAATGTGACATTACATTTATTTGTAGTATTACATGTATGTAAACAACTTGAGAATTAGAAATTTGAATAGCCACTGTTACGGATGAGACGGCCTTAGTAACATTGTTCATAGATACTACCCCCATCCCCGATGCATTCTCCTATACACTGGGATTGTAGGTAACGTTTTCTTGTCTAATGTGTCTAGTGACCATCACTAAAGCAGGTTGGATAACCAAATTACAAGATCACAAATGAACATAAGGCTGCCTGAATCTTTAAATAACACGTGTTGAAAATATTTAAATTGTAACAGCAACAACTAAATAGGATATTCAAAAGAATGTCTGACTTTGTGACAGACCCAGTGTAAATTAAATTTTTATTTCGAAGTGTTCGGCATATATAGTAAATATATTCTTAGATAATTCAAATTTACCCGTACCATTTGTTCCATTCGAACAATCCTCGTTTAATGCTCCATCAAGATCATAATCTGTGAAAAACAAAGCAAAGAATACCTTAGTTTATATATGTATTACATATCATCGATATGACGTCATCGTTATCTTCTTTATCAGATTTGTGCAGTCGTCTTCGGAACGAGTCATTCGATATTTCTATATGCATGTATAAATGTTCCAAAACGGGTTTTGTTTAATTGTAACACTTGTTTTAAATCAATATCATATCTAATTTGTTCTGCGTCAGTTGCAAGTCTTACAAACCGAGACCTTATCATAATTCCTTCCTATCTGTTTTCATACGATCTATATTGTAAATCAAGTTTTACAGATAGTTGTATACGATATAAAGTTGCACAAATATATATACTGCATTATATAGAATACTTAAACACAACCATAACTCGTTTTTGAGTAAACGTTTGTAGTATTGCTGTTGGCATATGTCTGAAAAAAGACACACGATAATAGTTTAGTTGAGTTATAAGCAGTTTATAATATAATGGTTGATTTCACATACCAATAGTGCCAGGCTCCTTATTATCGGAGCAGTGTTCTTCATCAATTAATCCGTCACAGTCATTGTCAATTCCGTCACCAGGGTAACCAACTGTTAGCACGCATACCTATAAGTAAGACAAATTTGAAAATATTATCAACAAAACCAAGCTTAACTGAGTATTTTTGGAATATAAATTCGAGTATGGAATTGTGTGGTATCATTATAGAATATTCATTAATCTACTTCACTTACAAATGCATGTCATTATAAAATGTATCACTATGTGTGTTGCGAATCATAGATCACCCACTTACTAACACACTTAATCACGCAGTCACTGACTGACTTTACACCATACCTCGTTAATGTCTCCATACAAGACATCACTCGGAATGACAAGTTTCTGGCCAGGATAAAGTGCAAGGTTTGACACTACTGTCAGGGAAAACACTGGTCCTTCGGGATATACGAATGTCGTCGCCGTGTCCGCCTCTAATACATCTGATTTCACTTGACTTGGTATTTCTGTGCCGTTCAAAAGCACTGCGGAGCTACGAAAATGTAAAACAAAATACAAAATTCATTATTTTTTTAGTAAATGTAGAAGATGTAGTTGATAAGGACATGATTGCATTCAAAGTCAGCCGAGACATTTGAGAATATTTTAGAATGAATGCGTTATCCCTGGTCGTGCCACTTGAAAAGTGTACTTGGGCAAAACACTATTTGTCACATCCAGCTGTTAGTTGGTACATGTATGTGGTTGCTTTGGTCTGAGAAGCTGTTAACTTTCTCTTTGGTGGTGTCTCAAGACCGAATAATACTAGCTCGCAATCTAGCAAAAATAAATGTTTTTTAGCGATAGCTCATGACTTTATCCACAAAAAGGTATTGCAGAAAACAGAAAAACAGAAAAAATCTGTGCAGTCGTATTTCATTTATTAGCATTAATTTGTTACCTAAACTTGAATTCGAAAGTCGACGGACTCAGTCCAGGAAACACGTGACTAGGTTTATATTGCTCCACAGGTGGGATAACGACAGCGGATGCCCATCCGTCTACGGCTGATCTCATTTGAAGGTGAACTTGCACAGGCTTGCTTGCAAGAACCCTATATATCTGTGAATGGAATCCAAGAATTTGGAGTACCATAATTTGCTATTATGAACACTGATTTTTGATAAACAGGTCCATAAATGTGTTATATCTTTATGGCAATGTTATTAAAGTATGTTAATTACTGATATCTGATAGGCGTACACAATCTTGGTATCTGGCACTAAGAAAGAAAATACTATAATTTCGACTTTATTTTTCAATAATACTTCTCCAGGCATTGCGATCTAAGATTTTCTATTCTGACACGTTTGTTACTATATTACATAACGATTCTTGCTCAGTAGACAACATTATTTTAAATGCTACCAAAATTCGTTGAGTCTCTAGACATAAAAAACTAACCAATTGATTGAAACAGCACTTCTTACATCAGACAGAGGCACATTTACATGAAAATATAAGACCTTACCAGTATATGGGTTTTTCAGCACAGTGTTACTAGATTAGGTTAAATTCAAGTGCTAGCTCTGTACATCAAAATCAAAGAAACAAACAAGATACATTACCGTATTAGGTATGATGGGCCTGATATACACGTCTCCTGTAAAGTCGATAGGGTCCATTTGATCATAGTCCCCTCTTATAGTAAGAACAGTACTATCTTCGGTAACTACAATGTTAATTTCTGCATCTGCGTTGATCGAGTCAAGGTCTAGTCCGGGTATATAGAACTTTCTGCCAAGAGTTTCTCGCGGTGGCATCTGCACAAGATTGTCATCAAAGGTTCCACAAAATACAGACAATGGACGATCTGCCTTTAATAAACCATTCTCAGTAGCTGTTCGGAATTACAAAGAACAGTAGGAATATTATACTTTTTTAAAATAAGTTGTGGGAAGCTTCAGGCACGACAATGTCGTTTAAAACACCAGTGTTTGTGTTGTTTCTTTCATTTTATAGTCAGAGGGAATATCTTAGACAGTGTAACAAGTCAACTCGTGAGGCTGATATTAAAGTAAATTATAACAAACATATCATCAGATGTAACGGATGTACAAACGTGTGTAATATTTCTTTCACACTGACATACACATATTTTTTTGTTTTGCATATTTTAGATTATGAACGTTGGCTAAATTTTTTTCATGGACAACTCACAGTGTTTAAGACACCTTTATCTAAATTTCTTTTATATCCCAACAAAAGTGCATGCCCGATACAAAAGACAAGTACACCCTAAACCTAGTATGCACTTAACAATATCTAATATAATGTCACGACTCATTTTTAGCTCGTCTGATTTTTGAAATAATGACGAGCTATTATCGTTGACTTGATTGTCAACTTCGTCTTGTCGTTGTCGTCGGCGTTGGTTAAGTTTTGCGTTTAGGTCACTTACATGGAAACTATCAAAGCTATCACTTTGAAACTTGGAAAGCTTGTTCATCTAATACCCTTCTTCACATTGTATGCTAAAGATGCTGAGTCTGACCTGTTGTTTTGGGTTAAAACATGAATTGATTGATTTTGGTTGATTTTGAGAATTGGACATAGCTTCTTCATTTTTTGTTAGATTGATTTCAAATTTTTCACAAACAATAAATGGATAATGTATTTCAACATATCAAACGGGGTTTTGAGTTATACATTTGGGGGGGGGGATATTTTAATATTTTTGGACTTTGTAGTTTTTAGCTAGTCTGATTTTTTTAAGTTTTGCGTTTAGGTCAGTTACATGCAAACTATCAAAGCTATCACTTTGAAAGTTGGAATACCTGTTCACTATCAAATGTGCAATAGAATGAAGGAAGAGTTTTACAAGTTACATAACCCTGTCATGTATTTTGACTGGGTTATTGCCCCTTCTTAACTTAGAAAGTTTCACACACACAATATTTTTGTAATAGTGAACATAATGCAACCAAACTTAGTGTATAGGAAGTATTTATGAATATTTTTTAAATTGGATTGTGTTTTGGGGCTGCTGGGGTTAAGGTCACTGTTACTAAAAATAGGAAAACCGTAATATATTCAATATCTTTAGTTACAGTTGACATAATGTAACCAACGTTTGTTTGTAGTAAGTATTTAAGAAGATCTTTAATGGGGTTGTGTTTTGGGGCTCCTGGGGTCATTGTCAAGGTCACTGTAACTAAAAATAGAAAAACAATAATATGTTCAATTTCTTTAGTTACAATTGACATAATGTAACTAAATTATTAAGTGTGTAATATATATAAATGAAGACTTTTATTGGGATTGTGTTTGGGGCTCATGGAGTCAAAGCTCAGGATTTTTTTCTAAAAATAGAAAAATGGACAAACACAATATCTTTAGTTGCAGTTGAATAATTGTGACCAAACTTATGTCTAGTAATTATCATGAAAACCTTCTGTGGGATTGTGTTTCGGGGTCAAGGTCAAGGACACTGTTACTTAAAAAAATGGTAATAAATAAACGGTAAAAGGATAAAATCAGACGAGCGTCAGGCACCCGTAGGCGGTGCTCTTGTTCAGTTTTGATATTCCTTGTAATATTGCTATTATCGTTGAATTATTATCAAATTTCAGTACTCTCAGCGTTTTAAACGTTGTAAAGAGACAGTTTTGTTTTAAAATCGTTATAATACATTGTCATGTACAGTATTGAATTCTACTATAAAACCCCTATATTTGACACGGCTCTATCCGTTGATAACTGCTGCTATTATCAATAGGCGAGGGATATCAACACACGAGAAGGTGTGTTAAGAATAAAACATGAAATACTGAACTGAAAGGATGAAATCAACTTTTTCTAATAGTTTGCTTCAAACTTATTTTAAATTGGTACAGAATGGCCTAATTAACACAATGGATTATCACCTCATTATATTTATTTTCTACAGTTATTTATTTTCAATGGTTTTCGTGTTTTGTCTGTTTCTGATAACTTGCCGTTTGTTTACATTCTAGCTACGTCAATCAGATAAAACAATACAAATAAAACAATAAAATGAATGGGAGAATAATTAATGCGATGATATTAGCTAAAGATTCATATTGCAGTCCAATATGACTCGCGTGTTTGTACTTGAATGAATGCGAGACCACGTTTAGTTTGCCGATTTGAATATAGGTTTTTTCTCTATTGGCTCTAGGTCAAATGATGTGAAGCAAATTATGTTTCCATTGATATTTATTTAATACCTGCATTGTATATAGATCGGTTGCCATTTGACACGTTTAATTACATTACAAATAAAGTAAACTTACCATTCTCATCGCCGATTGTTATCTCCCTATGTCCATTCATTGGAATCGATTGGCCATTTGACAATAATGCTGTTCTTTCGGTAGCAAACACATCGCACACTATCTCTGAAATGTATGTACCTAGTTGAAAGTATATTTTAAAATGTCAAATTTGAACTATTATCACCCAATACGACCATGGACAGCATCAATAATATGTATAACAAACTACAGCAAAGCAACGCTTGCATAAAGTAAAAAGAAAACTTGCGTATCATCTGTTAATCTATTCATTTGTAACACGTCAAATGATATTCAGCAAGGACATGACAACGATAACAGCCGAACTGAGAATATATAAAACAAAATATATGTGCTTGTTTGTGTGATTTTTCCTTATTGATAAAACTATAGCATATTGCTCGGGGCTGTTTCTTTGCCAATACTATGTTTTACGTGAAAGAACGTAACAGTGAAACGTTACAGTAAACTCCGTAAAACGATATACCGGATAACGACTCCGATACGCTCGTATAAACCCGTATATAACGACTCCGGATATAGCGATACTCCGGATATAAGGAACATATTTTCTCGGCCCGATTTTTTTCTTTACTTATTTTATATAAAAAAGATATACGGATATAACAAACTACGGTTATAACGAACATATTCAAATGGTCCCAGGAAGTTCGTTATAAACGGATATACTATAGGTGGTGTCTTAATATGATATGTTAGAGACTTATAAAAAAAGTGAACAGCAAACATCCACAATCCCGTCACAGTACACGATTCTACCTGTATTACTGTTTGTATCTATTGAGCTATCCTGGAATATGTGATACGAAGGACCTAGTATATCAACAGGAAGGATATTCAGCCCAGTAGATGTCCCGCTAACAGAACGTTGTAAGTACACTGACACTTCCCCACCCACTGCCGTCAGAGTTATCTGAAAAGGACAAAACTCTATAAATTATCAAAATGAAAGCCTTAATTATTGTAACATGTAAATTGCGAGAAACAGAAAAACACTTATCGATTTTTGTATCCACTGTGAAATGTTATAGCCATGAGTGATTGAAGATCAGGATTTTGAAACGAAAGTTCGCGTTAATGTTAGAGCATTATACGATACAGCTTTGTAAATGGGATTTTATACCCCCCTTAGATCAAACAAAAGCTTACACTTGCAATTACTTTTACAAATTAAATATAAAAATGTAAAATAGAGAATTGAGTCTGTTAATAGCGAGTTATAAAAAAGTTTCCTTGAGCCTGCTACACGAATAGAATAGTCCCGCACTAAAAAGTAGAATTTATTGGTAGATATTTGCTTTAACATTTTAGTAAGTATTTAGCAATGTACATTAATAATGTTCAAAGGCAATTGGCAGTCTGGAAAATTGAAAATGTAATTGAAAATTGCATATAATTTCAGAATATATATAAAGCTTGTGTAACATTGTGTTTATAGAACAAATAAAGCAGACCAGTAATAAAACAGATGCATTGTTTATCAAAGGTCATACCCTACTGAAGGCCGACACAGTGACATCAGATTTTTCGATAGTAACTGTCTGGCTTGGACCCATTGTTATTGGGGAAAGAGACGTTGCAACATTTATCTCAATGCTGATCGCAGAGGCCAAGTCATTTCTTGTATACAAGAGAATAATAAAGTTTTCGTCAGTATCCTCAACTGGTAAAACAAATTTAAGACCAGCCATGTCCGCAACACCTGCAACACAATTGCTTTGTTTTTATTATTTTGTCGTTTTTGTCTGATGTTATACGCACACTTTCACATTATACACCACATTTTAGCTATTAATACATCTTAAAGTAGTATACGTTTATTTACAAGTCGTATTGCAGTAGCATCAAGTGATTTCTTAAGTATTTTAACTTAAGTCCAATTTTTTTAATTATTATAATGCTCTCAAAAGTCAATGATTGTGTGTAATTTCATCATCATTATAGAAAATGGTCATGTAAGATATAAATTTTCAACATGCTGCAACGCACATTCTCCTTTTTAAATTATCTTCTCAAAGCTGCTCGCTCTCAGATTTTGGTAAAAAATAAAGTTCTTCAAACTGTATGAAAATAGGATAT
The DNA here is from genome assembly GCA_022818135.1 of Saxidomus purpurata. NCBI lineage: Eukaryota > Metazoa > Mollusca > Bivalvia > Venerida > Veneridae > Saxidomus > Saxidomus purpurata. The sequence continues at coordinate 13,845,165 of JAFMSR010000017.1, forward strand.
TTTAGAACAATTAGTCATATAAAAAGGTTCCAGTATAAATTCTAATAAAGTGTATCTGTAAATTTGAAATAATACGCTACCAAATAATAAAGCGTTGCAAACGCTTTTGAAATTCCAATATAAACATATAGTGTAGCGGTGCCGTAAAACCAGCATTTTCAATCGATTTTTGCAAATTCCTACCTAGATTTTTACTTCTATTGTTGATTCTAGCCTTCTGTTATATATTTTTGTAATAGCATATAATTTCTGAAAATTTTATTTTTTTTCAACGGCAACTGAGAGCGAGCAGCTTTAAAGAAATTGTTAATTTTAAGAAAAATCTTAAGATTTGACTGAAGATGCTACTAGATTATGGCCCCTGACAATTTTTCAACTTCAGAATAGTGTAAGATAAGGAATATCCAAATTGACATGCTAATATGACAGTGCCGAAGAATAACCCATTTCAAGTCAATTAAGGACTTTATATCTGAAAATTATAAGATCATTAATTATGTAAACTATGTGTTTTATTTGTGCTTAGCGGTATTTAATTCTCATGTTCTTTACATGTTGCACGTGCCGAAAATGTTGCCTTTGTGTAGATTTTATTATAGCTGTAGAGTGTGCTATGTCTGCTGTCCCCTTAATGTCTGATGATTCATACATACATGCTTAAGAACTAAAGCCTATATTTTTAGTGATATCATCACTTCTAAGTATTTCGTAAACAATCTAATGAAGAAGATACCCACCGGATATAACTTTGTTGCAGTCTTTTTCGGATAAACCTGAAAATATATTGAAAATTGAATTGATAAAGAAGCATAATGAATAGGTTATTATTATTAAAGATTCTAGCCTGGTGACATTTTGTACATATTCAACAGTGTTACTGCAATCATCATCGTCATCATCATCATCATCATCATCATCATCATCATCATCATTATAACCATTATCATCATCATCTTCAGTGATTGCCTCATTCTGTACAGAGTATACTCACAATTTATAACTACAACCAACATTTAAGGGGCGCCTCCTACGTATATCATATTATATTTTCCAAACATAAATAACTTGTTCTATGATCGTAACATGACAAACACATACTATTTTAAAGAACAACATAATTATGCAAAAAATGCCCCAGTTTAGCACAAATAATCAACACATAGACCTTCTGTTCTAATTCGCTATCCGTATATTAACTGAACGACAGCAACTTTACTTAGGCTAGCTTAAAGGAACATACCCGATAACTTATGTTAAACTAAATAACCTCCAAAACATGAATAATAGAATCTTTGGAAGTATTATAACTTTACCTAAAATGTTCAGCTATTCATTCCCCGTAATTACCTATAAAATCAGCGGTTTAAAATAAACTACAGTACCGTAAACCATTCAATAATCTATGTATAATTGTTGTTTTACAATTAATGGGTGGATGCGATTTATTACAGACAACCTCTATATTAATTAATTGTGGTAGAATGAGGCATTTTTCGCCAAAGGTTCTTCTTTGAAATTATATTTATTTATCATTTTATGTTCATTGAACACATAATCTTGGTTTCGAGAATATGATCTGCTAGATGTAGGGAGTGTCCCTTTAATAAATGTTTTACAATATTTTACAACCTATTTTAAAACGCTCATTTTCTCGATCATGACTGGAATGTATAGCTTAAAATGTATGTCATAAAACTCGAAAATATTCTATTACTTTTGCTTTTGAAGGTACATTGTACTTACTTTGACACCATTTTCAAAGAGTGCTCCTTTAAAGCAACTGTTTTATCTTTTACAATATAGAAATTACGGTTAGTATTTAAGATGTATGGCTATAAAAAATGTTTCTAACAGAGATGACCATACATTATTAGAAAGTAAACTATGGAATTTTAGATATTGTTTCAAGTATAAATGCGGAAATACCTTATGCAGATGTCAAAGTTGAGAGATAAAATACAAGCAAATATTATTTCTATATTCAAAGACGTGAAGTTTTCAAGACTTTGACTTTAGCCTCGCTTGAATATCATTAAAGCACACCATATTTAATATTATAGATACAGCACTTTAAACTTAGTAAACAGAAATGGCGATTAAATATCCCATTAGTCAAAAGATCAGCTTCCAGAAACTGCAAACAGGGGACTTTCCCATTTTGACTTCTAACGCGTTTACGTATGAGTCAAGATAAATGAAGCAACGTACCGCGACAACTATAATGACGTTACGTTATTTCTGATTTTTGGTTAATGTTACATAACAATAGCTGTTCTAAGGATGTTCTCGCTTACCTACACTGAAGTCTGCTCTACCGCCAAAGGCAGAGAGGATGAGTTCGTCATATTTGATATCAAACACACCGCTAGCATCCCAATAAAGCTCGTTACCTGCTGTATGCTTTCAAAAATACACAGAATTGAAAAACAACGTAAGACATTTCCTATATCTTCCCTCAATGTACAAATGAGAACGCATTTGCTACTCAAAGATAGACATACCTAATATGTTTCAAGAATCGTAGTGTACTATTAGTTTGACGCACTCTTTCTAATTACCACAACCCGGTGTGTCAACCAAGTGACGTACATTCTTACCAAACATGACGCTTCCTACGCCAAATAAATGCACTTAGAAAGGTTTAAAATAGATTTGTATCATCATATTATATCCGTATATCAACACAGTGGCGGGGCTATCATCATGTTTACTGTCAATTAGCTATAACCATGACTATATTTATTGAAATAATATTTAGCTAGCGGTTATAACAATTGTATTGCATCTATCTACAAGGCAGCAAGTTATTATAACTTCCAAATTTTTTATCTTGAACGTTTTATGTCTTTGAACCCACAAATGTAAAAAAAGAAAGAAAATCCACGTATGCTGTGAAATGAATCTTATGATTAAAAAAAGTTAATCATGACAACAATGAATTAGAAACAATTGATAAATTTATATATATACTAAAAAACAATATCAATCGTTTACAAACTTAGAATTATCACAACATCTGCTAACAAGTTTATCTAAAGGACAGAGTATGGCATAACTAGTGCCCGTATTACTATAAAGCTTGGCAGACTGAACAAATATATCTACATGTAGAACTGTTAAAAACTTAGATTGAGGTATGTAGACTTTAATACTTACAAATACATGTTTCAAACCAACAGAATCCGTGAACCACTCTATGGAATAGGTTTGCTCGGCTGTACAATCTATACCAATGAGAACATGTGTTTGTGCCTCGAAACATTCCGTTACGCAAATCTCAGCGACAATCGTGGATGGAGATATCTAGATAAAAATACAACGGTCTTTTTGTACAAAAATATAAGCATTTTGATCGCAAATTGTATTGTATGATTCAGCACACACGTGTTATTGATTCGCACATGTCGCGTTCTTATTTGCCTTGTCTCCTGCCTGTAAGTTTCTGATTTGCAAAAAAAAATTGTATCGAAACACTTACATTTGGACTTTGCGACCACGTCAGGTCAAGCTGAACCTAATAAAATCAAAGGACTGAAAGTGCTGGAGGGTCGATTGTCTCTGATTTTAACAATCGACCCAAAAAAGTATATACATCGCAATGTTATCTAAACCCATTCCATGTACTCGCCCGTCTGCTGAGTAGAATGAATAAGTTCCACAACTATAGCAGATAATCTAAATCACGCAATTTCTTTTTCAACAAAACATATCGGTTAGATGACCGTCTAAATAACAGCAAATATAATGATGTTGGATAACTATAGAGTTCCTGTTGAAATACACAAAATGTCGTACACATATCTTTCTTTGCGCGCTTACCTGAACAGTTATTATAACGTCGTCATACGAATTCATTCTAAGTATCAGCATAGCAATATCGCAAGTGATTATTGTTATATTTACGTAACCAGCACCTCGCACATCAAACGTCCTGTATGATACATGTCCGCTGCTGTTCTGTTCTGACGTAAAGTTGGTTTCTGGAGATGCACGGGAAAAACAAAATAATAATGTATAATTCACTATGTTTAATGTACATATTTTGAATACTGCCTGAAACAGTCTTTTTAAAAAATTCTTAAATTTTACTTCTTGTCTTTACGAAATACAGAAAGTACGAGGGATTATATATTTCAAACCTTAAATAAAGTCTGGATAGAGTAAAACGTTTCCATAATTAGTATATTACCTAAATCTGCTGCAGTACAGTTGTCTTCGTCAACCTGTCCATCACAATCATTGTCTACGTCATCACCCGGAGATGATGCTGTCACCACACACTCCTGTGAACACACAATATTTTTATGCACAAGGTAAAGAAGGGCCAATTGGCCTCCGTAATATACAGCTGATAAAGATTGCCAATACTTATCTATCTAATAATTATTGTATATATATTTTTTTAGCATTATATTCACTAATATTAAATTCAATAGTACTTCATTCAATGATTTCCTATTAAAATATTCTATTTCTATTCAATCTATAATACGTGTTAAAATACAAATACTATGCAATTAAAAGATTTCTAAGTACTATATTATTTCATTCAGATTTATATTTATCAACATTCACCCTATCTTTTAAGGAATTAAACTTGAAGTAATCTTTCACCAAAACGAAGTATAGACACCTGCTTTGAGCTAACATATAATCAATTCGTACACTGTACCAGAATATTTGTCTTAATATTTGTGTTCTCTATTCTTGTACACTTTGTAAAAATAGAATTATACAATATTTTCTCAGATTTATAAAGAATAACTTGAAGTATCTTTTAAAAGGTTAACAGCCGTAGTAGCCATTGTGTCCTTCATTCAAGAAAAGTACACATTTCTTTTTATGCCTTTGCTTTCTGCCATTTTTGCATTTTCCCTCTAACACAGTTTTCATTAAATTCAAGAAAAAAAGCAATTTGTAGATAGAATGTGCACGTGTCCCATGCAAATCTGACACACTTCATTTCACAGAGAGCAGCTAATTATCAATTAAATTTGGCACATCTATCTTGATCATGTGTTGACAAGTGAAACTTTATTTTGTTGCAAGTTCTGTGAGAATGTATAATAAACTAAGCAATTTTGAACTGAACAAAAATGTAAACAGACCAAAACTTTAGACAGGAACATTCCTTATAAAAGAGACCCTACCAGACACTTCAAAATATCCTTCAGGAAAAGAAAAACAGTTAACCTCAAAAACAATGTCTTCAATCACTGGCTTGAACACCTATACAACTGATCAATGTGAGTAAACTTATTTGTGCCGGCTGAACATACGAGAATATCGCATACACATATTGAAGTTATCTCCCATGCATTTAGTTAATATTAGGTATTGCCAATTTTCATATAATTATAGACTGAGGTAAATTTGACACTTAATGTTAGTTTCGTACGGTTTCATAATTAACTTCCGCTAATGTCTATAACGTATCTCTGATAATAGAACATTTTGTGCATTTCATCTTATTGAAAAGGCCTATAGGGCCGAAGTAATTAATGAACACTTGACTTTTGGATTGCAAAATATTTTAACTAACTTCCTTATCTACCATTACTTAATTGTATTTCACGAAAAGGTGCTCGGAATTGCTATTAATAATTTATTTTTGAACAAATATAATTTATTTTCTGCGGTGTCTGGATTTTTATACAATTGTGATGATATACATGTAGCGCAAAGACAGTAGCTTAGAAACGAAACAATATTTTTTCAATGTTTCCCATTAAATTAACGCCAGAATAAAGCCTGTTCAATAAATCAATTTAAAAACAAATACATTTTGCGCTTTCAGCGTTGCTTTGATAAATTAGCGCGTCACTTCTAGCAATTATACATAGGGTTTTGCCATCGGTAGAGAACACAGCATGCGGCGATCACTTAAACTCTATTTGCATAGGCGTTAACGATTTGAATAGAACCATTCCAGGAGTATTGGTTAATACCTATTGAGCTGGTTTACGATTACATGACATTGAATTGAGCATCAATGTTTACTTTGAACTGAAATAGTTCAAATTTCACTTTTTATTGGCAAGTATTGAATTTTATTCAACTATAGCAATATATAAAATTCATTCCAGTGATTTATTTCAATGATTTATTTAACACTTTATTCCGGGAAACAGATATTACTGATTAAGTGATACATGTTTCCATTACAACAGTTGGAGAAGTTGGATATTTCTTTCAAATATAAATTGATTTTATCTTTTCATTTGATATAAAATCGTTGGCAAGTTGAGACAAACATCAATAATTATTAAGTGAACGTTATTCACAGAGCTCCAGCTTGAGACTATTATTCAATCACACTAAATTGAAATTTCTTTGCATTATGATGAGGGAACAGATCTTCAACATCATTTTCTACCGTGAAAAGAATTACTTTAAATAATTTACACTATTTTCATTAACAAAGAGCGCAAAACTGATGTCAATTATGCTGGAAAGACAAAAAAGTATCAGATGCATAACCAACAACGAAACCAATTCGTGTAAAAAATAAATAAAAGTAAACTAACATTTACAATCAGCAAGTTGAACGCACTTGCTTAAGTCAGACATAAGCAATACAAAAGAAATCCTAAGAAATGGCAAAGTTATAGTAAAAATCTAAGTATAAAAAGGGGCATAACTCTGTCAAATATGACCTTGACCTACAAAATTTGGCAGCATCACGACCCTATGTCATAAGCAATGCAATTTGAAAGTTAGATGACGAAAAGTTATAGCCAACGTTAAGTTTTCGTGACAAAATCCAAGTACAAAAAGGGGCATAACTCTGTCAAATATGACCTTGACCTACTAAATCTGGCGGCATCATGACCCTTTTGTCATAAGCAATACAGTTGTAAAGTTTGATGGCAAAGTTATAGCCAACGTTAAGTTTGTGTGACGGACGGACGGACGGACGGACGACAGACGGACAAAGCGATCCCTATGTATCGCCTTTTCTCCGAAAGGGCGACACAAAAAACGATATATGAAATTTTAAAGCCTTCCGTCAGATCTGAAAATTCAGACAAGCCTGATGTTATACCAGAAACGGAATTTTGTAGTTACCACGCATATACTTTTTCATAGTTTTGGTATAAATGTATTCAGTAAACAATGTAGAGTTACAATAATGGCACAATCGGCCTTCAAACCCCACCAGCCAATGACCCTAATTGAATAACATGATATATGCATTTGTATGCTCAAGGTAAAAAGTCCATAATGGTAAGGGGGAATCAAAGATAAGTGCATGGGGCATCAAATTAGCGTCAAACGTTTCTTTTCATAAAACTATTCTTAACATAATGGCAAAACTGAGGAAGATTTACTTGCAGATGTTCAAAAATTCATATTTGAAATTAGTCACTCCCACTGCCCATGGAATGTTTTCCGCTTAACTGCATGGCTATCTATGTCTAACATTTTTATTCGTATTCTACAAAGCCATACGTCTTACTTGTAGTCTTTTCAAGTTAACGGAATCGTTGTTCGTTCTCAGACTGTATCAATTCTAGTTCCACTGTCACTTAATATCAATTGTAACATATCTGGATTTACGTCATTTTACAGTCGTGTTAATGGTTGTATATTTTTGTGTTAGGAACTATACACATTTGTGATTTTATAGCTTCTCATTAATGGGTCGTTTTAAATTTATTTTTAAAACATGATTGTTAAACTATAATGATCACCCCCCTAAAAACACCAACGATGATCGAACCAAGGGTATATTTAAGACATAATAAATGTTTCCCTGTATCTTATCATTGATTCTATCACACGATTTTTTCTCTTTGAGCAGAGTAGAAAAAGTAGGTTTAACTGTTCTATAATCATCACGAGGGGTGATATGCCGTCCAAATAGCGTCATATTGTGTCACATGACGTTATATGATTGGGTGCGTAAGAAAAAACACTTTGCATTTATTTACCTTTTGTAAATTATTGTTTATCAGACAATGAACACCACTGGAACGGATTTTATTTAAGAAATAAAATACAGTCAGGAGTTCTGATGCGTCGTAATTGCTCACATCCGAATCACTGACTGTATCTTATTCAACAAAATAAAAATGAGCATATCTATTATTTCGATTTTAACACGCCACTTTCTTTGAAGACTTTCTAAAACGCCTAGCAGTACATCACTGTACATGTAATTTTTACACGAGAAATGAAATTGGGCGTTCGACGTATATTTTAAAATAGAATTACCTCGTTTTCCCATTCCCAGTTTGCTCCTAGCAGCATGGCGTATTTACCCTTGCAGTATCCGTACGAACTCAGGAACGTTCCACCTACTCTGGTCTCTATGTCGATAGGTTTTGATATAAACGCGTCATAGCTACTTCCATCAATGGCACTCAATGGAGAATAGTATTCAACCGGACCAGGCATAAAAGACACTAAATTGCTGGAGTAAGAATCAGAAGCAACAGATATAAGACTGTCGTTGCTAAGCGCCGACATTTGGCAGTGGAAATATTCATCAGTATCGACCCATTGCTCTGTGTGCTGGACAAGGACCATAGCGGCCGAGCCTGTGTTACTACAGCAGTTGTACAGATTCAGATTCATCACCTGAACTATAAGCACGGGATTTGAGGCGTGTATGGTACTGTGCATCTGCCAGTCAATACGCCTCTCAACTGCTTCACCGGCATTTGGAATAATAAAAGGTGAAAATCCTAGTATATGAATGACTGTATTGTCAGTCTTGGTTATAATTTTAACAATATCCCCGGCTTCATTCAAGTAGTTAGGAACAACAACGAATTCAGAACCCCATTTATTGATAGGTGGGATTTGCTCTACGAATTCCGAAAATGAACCATCTTCTTTTGGAACTCCACGTGATCCAACAAAAACTGCAATTTTATTGTTGGCATGAATAAACGTCCCAGATAAATCTTGTTCACTTTCAAAATGAATGACATCAAATTCATTTATCGTGAAAGGTATTGCTGTTCCGGTGGATATGTTTCCTTGTAACGGAATTCCATCAACGCAAACTATACTAGCATTTGTGTTGGATGGAAGTATTATATCAACCACTGTATCTTGGACAACGCCAGCAACAGCGAACTGGCAGATACCCCCAGTTGAGCAGTAGGTGATAATATAATATTCATTACCTAGGTGCTTGTCAGGAATGGCTAGGTAGCCATCACCAGGGGCACCCGAGGAGTCAGTTTGAACAACATGCAGAGTAAAGTTATCCGATGACTCAACTTTGATTCCTTTTGTCGCCAGTTCGGTTTTGTTCGGTATCAGTTGTAAACACTCTGTTGAGTCGAACGTGAAAGATGTAAACCCTGTACTCAAACCCCAGTCAGACGTACTATATGCACATGACGTTGATGCCATGTGCGAGATTACTGGCACGCTTCCGGTGGTCTTTATGAATAATATTCCGACAGCAGTTGAACTTGATTCATTTCGTCCGAGAAAAGATACATGGAACGTGCTACAATCTGAAATTATATTTTATTACAGCAAGTTGTACAGTGCAAACAGTAGATACATTTTAGTACAAGTGTATTTTTTGTTACAAATTCAACTGGAATGCATTGTCCCTTATGGCAGATAACGAAAAGTTTTCATTCATACACCTCTTATCTCTTTTTTAACAATGTGATCACTTTTAGCTTGCTTGTATAGACTAACATGTTTAGAAACAAATGTTGTCAAATAGCGTTTCCTACCGTGCAACATCACGGAAAAATACAGTGATATTTTTTGCAGCAGGTACTGTCGTTTTTTAGCATGTCGTGTAGCGGTGCTGTCAAACCTAACAGCCAAAATGTTCAATAGTTTTTTATTCAAATTGCTATTTTACTTTTAAACTGAGCTGTTGGTTCTAGCTTCTACTTTAATATTTAAAAGAATTATATAATATTTTGTAGAAATGTAACATTTTCACCAAAAACTGAAGCCGAGAAGCTTTGAAAGCATCATTGTTGCGGTGCTGCCAAACCTAACCACCAAAAAGTTCAATAGTTTTTTATTCAAATTGCTATACTGCTTTTAAACTGAGCTGTTGCTTCTAGCTTTTACTTTAATATTTTTAAATTTATATAATATTTTGTAGAAATGTAACCTTTTCACCAAAAACTGAAGCCGAGCTTTGAAAGCATCATTAGGACAGTTTTTTTTAAAGAAAAGTATAAAATTTCGTCGGCAAAGGAGAATAGGTATTAATTTGAATTGTTTAGAAGAACGTAAATGACAAAATACTTACCCGTTCCAGACATGGCGCAAAATATTAGATATAACGCTAGCCATATGCCACCTATTGGCATAAAACGTGAAAGGCCCATTTTTATTACACTATATCCGATCCGAATGAATTTGTTAGAAACTTATTCACAATTATGGCACATATTGATGTTCTAGATTTCCCGATTTAAATAGTCTTTGTTATGATAAGACATTGTTTAGCATGGAACTAATGACGTAGTCCTCTGCTAGATTTAACTATTCTGTTAAAAGATAATTCCTGCAGTTTTTTCTAACTTTACAATCTACCGTTTCCGGTCTTACACTTAAAAATTCACATTTCCAACTAAGCAAAACTTTGTAAGCAAAATCAGAGCATTTTTATAAAATATCACCTATTAATATTACAAAAACATTTCACTGAAGTGTTTGTAGTGAAAATATTTTTGATAAGTTATGAAAACATTTCTTGAATCTGTCCTTAAGGTGATCATTTTCCCATTAATGTTTTAACAAAATGTATACACTCCGTATGGGTTGAGTCCATTAATTAAATTGTTCTCGTGGCGAAATTAAAATCAATGTTATCGAAAACTATCCATCCGAATAAAATGAAATTTGCTAGAGAATAGCGCTCCGATATCTAGGCTTTTGTTGATCCAGGAATACAATATCATAGATTTTATTACCATTGTGTCGTTTGATAAATTTCTATCGATTTTACTTTGCATTTTCATTAAGTGTATTACCGTAATAATGTGACAAGACACAATCGGAAGTCCATTGCTCAGAACAAAAGGGTAATTGTAAACTTTCACAGTAAAACTTCTATTGACGGGTAAGACAAAGACAATGGGTCAATGTAATTCATTTTGGACATTAGGTAATTTACATAAATAGCTTAAAAAGAGCGCCCCGAAGCCGATGTCTGTTTTTATCACTAAGGACACGGTGGTTTCAGCAAATTATGTTTTTTCTTTTCCAATAACCCGAAGAACTTATATTTCTCACAAATGTTTTCTTGATACATATTCATTTTGAGCCTGCTTCCATTACCGCCACGTCGCAGCTTAAAGTTTGCTTTTTCTACACAAGTACATGTACTAGACCGGCTTCAAAACATACTGCTAACTTAAATGCTGTTTGTGTAACAGAATGAATACGAAATCAGCTATGTATATTTTCCTAGAGGTTCACAAACCAAAACTTGAAACTAAATAGCGTTACCTGGATAATTTCCATATCTTGCCATTTGAAAACATTCGCCGATTTTTTTATATTATTATTATCATTATTTATGCTATTTAATGGTATCAAAATAGGGAGTACACTAAATTAGGATATGTCGGTCTGAGAAATAATTATAAAAACTCTTGACCTTTTTGGACGTTTCAATTACCCATAGTTGTTCCATATTAAAAAAAAACCATAATGTCTTACCGGCAAAATGGACCGTTATTTGCACATAAAACATTTCTTATGTTGATTTTTTTAAATGGAAATATGTTTTATAAATAAGTGCATAACATTTTAAGTAGTTAAATACTTAAATGTTAAAGAAATAACTATGTTTTGACAACTTGCAATTTCTTGATTTTGCTTGTTTAAGTCTCATTGTGCTATTTGTTCATTTTTGTGTCTTGTTTTAGTAATTTTTAGATTTTATCAATCTGAACCTCATATTTGATTGAACGAATATGGCATCAAACAGCATAGACTGAAAACGAAATGTGAACAATCATCGCTTTTCTGTTAACAATACATTTTGTATATACATGTGTTTTTATTGTATTTGCTCGCACTAGAAATTTGAGATTGGCTAATGTAAAAGCATTGTCCTTTGAAGAGATTGCATTTCCGTTTTCTGTCAACACACGATTGAACGTCAAATTCGCTCACTACAAACGATAATACGCGTTTATTTAGCCATTTGTTTAGAAAGATACATTCAAAGTTATTTATGTGAGAGTTTTAAAATACACAGCTGTTGATCTAAATGTTACACATTAGTGCAAATAACAGACAAATTCATGGTTTTCCTAAGCAATGATTATCACTATGGCAGACTCACTGTTTGTTTTTCAGTATAGTCAAGGGAGATAACTTGTATAAATTTTGAGCATAGGAAAGTCTACTCCTTGTCAAAAACTTGAAGGTGTGTTCTCATATCATTGCTTTTGCATATGCTGGAAGCGGAGTACATAACGTATTGTAGTAATCTTATGTATTATTTATGATTGCCACGTGTGTGTGAGTAATGCGGAGTTAATTGTCGCGGCACAGAAGTGCCCGCGTCTATACGGAATGCTCTTCGCTGTTTTGATGCGGAAGGAGCGATAAATTTTTGTCTGTTTCTAAAAAAATATCTTTGAAGTTGAACTCTTGCCTAAACAAAATTTCTGCTTTCATAAAACCAATATCAACAATTGCGTAAAGTATAATTCAGTTCGGAGGGAGAAAATGCACGCTAGTTTAAAGTTTTACGTAAACGGCTTATCCCTTATTAATACTGGTTCCTAATCAATTTAATGCCGGTGCCAGCTTATTAAGAATGTGTGTTTAAAGGTAGCCAATGGAAAAGACCAAAACTCTTTTACATGACCTCTTTATTATATGTTTTAAAAGGGCGATTATGAATTATGATTGATATTTGGAAGAGCCGACAAAAGTATATATAATTTGAAGGTTTGGAAAGTAAATATGATCTTAATATCTGCTTTACATTTTCCACAATTACAAATCGTACATGATGGTGAAAAAGGCTAAATCTCAGGAAGTAAGAGACCGTAAATTTTAAAGATTGAGAGGTGAAAGCAAATATGAAATCGTTTCCACGTAAGATTTATTTACATGATTTGAAAAGGTTGAATTATCTGAAAGGGTTGAATGCTGTATACCGGTATTTCAAGCAAATCCATCTCCGTTAATGCAGTATAAGTTAATTCGAATTAAATACGTTATCCAAAACAATTGGCCGCTCGATGTAAACATAGAACCACTGTGTGAATACTGTAGAGTAAAAATATGATCGCCGTGTTCAACGTATTGGTGAAGTGATACTAATTTTCCGAACAAATGGTAAAGGGGTCAAAGTATGTGAATTGTGTCCTATATTGAGATGTAATATTGTTTTAAATAAATACTGTAGTTCTACTGCCGCCGGAAATGTTGAAATACAGTGACCCAATAATTTAGGCCATACCATGTACATGTATGTACATGTAGTTCCTGGTATTATTATTTTGCTTATTGAAAGCCATAATATATATTTATGCCATAAACCGTAAATACTTAAAATCGTTTAGGATTTAGTCAAAATGACTGACCAAGATCTCCAATATAAAGTTACGATGTTTTACTTTATCCAGATGTTAAGTAAAGCTGGCTCCGTCATTGTGCTATCTATTTTACTTGAACCTTCTACTGTCACACCTTTAAACGTCTAATCAACACCCGAAAGACAATAATCGTAGATATTTGGCATATAACGTTAGTGCATACTTCGATTGTACATCTGATATATTTTCTATTTTCTATGACTGGTTCCTGGAGTTCTGACAAGTACTTATATAACATCATTCTTCAACACTGTCGGTTATCTTACTATGATAGTGAGTGTAAGGGACGTAACTCTGCAAAGGAGATTGATATAACATAGGGTTCAGAGCTGTATAGGAGAGAAAGAGTTTCGTTCAGCAGGTGCTTGGCAAGATTACTGTCGTAATAACCAACGAGTTCTCAGTTTTTAATGAGCTTAAATAACCGGGGGAAACCACCAGTCGGGGTATGTATAGACCACTTTGTATGTAAGAAGCTCACTATGCCACAGCTCGCATCAGTCAAAGTAACAACCTATGATAAATTGTAGGAAAAGACCAAGGTTTGATGAGACTTTGCAGAGAGATTGTGTTCAGCCTTCCAATGTACATTTATGTAGGACCAAGTGAGACGGACCACCCACAAACTTTTGTCTCCAGTTGCAGATCTGAATGCAAAGATCCTGAGAAACACGACAAGACGTCCTATATCAATCGTTTTGCAGTTTTTATTCCTGTATCTTCTTTGAGACTTTTCTGCTATTCAAATATACGATCAAACAGTGAGTATAATGAACGGTAGAAAGGAAACGGAACTTGAAAAGTTTGTTTCAAGATACAGATGTAGCGCAACAGATTAATGTCAATTCGTATTTCGGTGTTCTTATCTGTGAGAGAGGAATACTATTAGATAGCTGTATTGGGTTGAATCAGTTTAAAAAGTGATCTCAACAACCTGTGACTTTCTCTTTGGAAAATGTTTCTGGTGATCATTTTGAATGACTGCGTTTACTCAAAGGTGTGGAGGGGGCAGGGTTCACGGAACTCAGAGACGTAGACATTGTATTACAGTTGTACATGAGATTGTGATTTACCCCTCATAACTGAGTCAAAGCTAGTCAAGGTTATGTCAAGAATACCACTTGAAGGATGAAGCCGTTTAGTTGGTTCTTGTGCAAAAGCTCATTAGGGTACCTCAGTATTGGTTGCTTAATTGATGGACCGCTAATACAGGTTCATCTGAATGATTTCATCGAACTTAGTTATAGAAATACATGTATCTAATAGTATAATCATTTACGGAAATAGGCTGAAGAAACATTTGTGTAAATTATAGATAATTTGACACACATATATTGTGTAAGTAAGGGAATGAGACATAGTTTGTCAGTTAGTCAAAGACATTACCGCCCTGCAGATAAATCTTGATCTTAGACATAAAACGGCATAACATCATTCCTAAATAGTGTTGCATTTTTATAACCCCAGATAGGAAATACACCTGGGCAGGCTAAAGTGGAATCACGCTTGTCCGTCGGTCGGTTGGTCTGTGGACAAAATTTGTCCGGGCTATAACTTGACAACCTATGGTGTGATTTCAATTAAAATTCACTGTAAGCAATACCATTTGACGATTATGCTGCTATTGTCTACTATGCATGTACCGGCTGAAAAAATGTACAAAACTGAAATTCGCCAAGAAGAACGCTAACTTAGGGAAATAGTAGATCAAATAGACGCTTATCTATGCTTTTGTCGTCGGGCGTGTTATTCGTCATCATTTTGTATATTTATTGAAATAATAAAGAAACTTACAACAGATAAAATATATTGATCAGGTATGTTGTTTTTATTTAACTACTATCAAGTTTGGTATAAAACACTAATGACCAAAGGGAAACAATCAAGTTCAACTTGTTCCGTAACTGTTTCACCTGATTTTACCACGTTTCCTATATGACCGTATACCTGTATAAAAAGTCTTCAATCATGTCCCGTTATAATGTGCTATTCTCTTACTAACCTGTGACCCGTTAATATACTATACTTATATGGATAAGTTTGATGAATACAATTCTTCATTCGCCATCACCTGTTCTTACAGATAGCATAGTACATGTGTGTCTTTGTTTATTATTGAATAAATACATATATATTGGATATATTTGTTTCAGTGTCCAGACATTCCAAAATGGACCAACTTCCACCATTTCTATAATATATGTTGCTGCGTGTCCCACTGAGACCAAGGCAGATTAAGCAAATAATATTATAACAAATAACTACACCGGCTACAAAGCAGGCCGTGACACTTTTCAGCCATGTTCTATCTATTTTCGACATCGTTAAATAAAATTCAACGTTCTTTCTACATGGACGACATGTTAGAATCAGAACTGTGAGCAGAAACCTATTTAAATAATCTTCTGTTTAACAATTTTAAACTGACAGCTACGTTTAAGTTTCAAATAAACAAATTGACATTGATTTCTGGTACATTTTCTTGCTAACAATGTTACAAAGTAATGCAAATTTCCTAAGAATTAGTGTGCATCCAATATTCTTACTTTCATTTAGTACTTTCTTCTTTAATACGCGTAGCTCTAACAAAATATCTCTGGATTATTTCAAATATATCTCAGAAACAAATAACCAAAAAACTAAAATTTCCTTTATTGACTTAATATTTAATTTCCAATTTTCGTGAATCTGTTTTGTGTGTGTAATATCCATTTATTATCCAGCCACACATATCTTTATTTTCAAAATTAATCTAGACATGTAACTATGCCACTGCTGAATGTACTAGACCCATCATAATCAATAAAACAGATACGATACACATAGGTCTTTATCCCAATTGTGATCTATTTCAACAACATAAATTATAAACAGGGACGGCTTGAAGATGCATTCAGGGCCAGTGTTCATTATAAGGTCACCAATAATATACGATCCGCAAGTCATCAAATGTCAAGCTTAATGTCGGTTAAAGGTAATACATAAAGCTCAGTTTGAGCTCATGGTTCAAATCAACTAAATCTTCATGTTGAAATGATAAAGTTTATTAAGAGAAACAAAACAAGTTTTTAAATCCACAACATGTATTTGAGGCAAAACAAGAGTGAGAAGAACACAACACTGGAATAAAACAATAGAAAAATACATCATGAATATGTCATTTATAATGTGTGATAAGAACTTAACATTTATTCAAGTTAAATGGAATTTTTAAATAGGATACCAAATAGGTCATTTCAAAGCCTCCAAAGCAGTTCTAAAAGCAAATATGTCCAAACTTACTTCTGTTTTAAGTTTTGTTTAATTTGTAATATGAAAAACCTTAATCTTCACTTTTAAGATGCGCTTATGTGTAAAGGCAACCAATTTACATTTTCATTTTTTTGTAATATACAAAATCGTCACTGTTGATATTGCACTAGTATGTAATAGTAAATATGTCCAAATTTACTTCTATTTTGCATTTTGTTTCATGTAATATATAAAAAACCGTTCCTTTTGAGACAACGTTTTCAAATTTACCTCTATTTTGCACTTTTTTAAAGTTATAATATATCCCTAAAACTTCACTTTTATGATTGCGCTAAATTCTAAACAATATGCTCTAAGATACAAATGATGTTTTCATTCTAACAGCCAATAACTGTATGTCCCTGATCAGCGTAGCTATATCCAGGAAAGCAACAGTTCCAAGGGCGCCAACCAGAAATGCCAAACCAACTATACCAACCGCAGTCGCCGAAGTCCTGTCGTCAGATGCACTTGTTTTTTTGCGAATCTAGAAAAACATAAATACATTTACTATTTCAACTATATTCAGATAACCTAAAACCTGTGAAAAGTAATTATATCAAGAACGAGCGTATATTGATGGGTATTATTAATGGTTCAAACTTGTGACATGACATTATTCCTTGACATAAGAAACCTCTGGAAAGAACTACTACAACGTTTGAGTAAACGGTCCCAAACAGTAATTTCATTTGAGAGTTATATTGTGTAACAGATTACGTTGTTAAGCATGCTGTATAAACGGGATATGAAGTTTTAGATTCAAAACGATCCTTTTACGTAGCTCTTTACTTTGAGGCTGTGAGTAAATAACTTTAAAAATGATGTTTTCGTCTCGCATTTAAACAAGTTGATATATCTGCTCCAAGAAGTGAATGAAACAATTCTCGTCAATAGTTGGTCAGTAATTCAAGTAAATCGATTCGTGACACGAACAATTATCAAGTAGAATAAAATTTACGATAAAAATACTATTTATGAATTGCAAAATGAATTATACAGTCAAATAAGCAAACCAACTCATCTCGGGCTATATATAGCAGGAGGGTTTCTTGAAGTATACACTTTATCGTTTGGAAGGTAACCGGTTTACTCCTTAAAGAATTAACAAGCCTTAGAGTGCCATAACGTGTTAAATGCTGGACACACGTATGCTTGTGCACAGTGTTACATAAAACTATTTCGAGATACTGACAGAGCTATGTATGTCCAGACTGTATACACTTGTGAGTTCTCTGTGTAACTTAATATGAACCACCCAACGTACATGAATTCGAGAATGGATACGATGAGGTACCAAAGATAAGGTACTATATCTGTTGTTCCCGGCGTATGAAAAACTATACATAAGGATAAATATAAATGTTTGAAAGCATATTTACCGAAGCGCTAAGTTCTTCTTTCTTCACTGCCAATTTTTCCTGAAGTTCGATAACGGTAGCAGCCAGTTCCTCTTCGGTGTAGTTGTATGGTGCAATTACCCAGCCGCATGGACACGAGCAGCGTGTGTGACATGTCTCCTCAGGAGCTGTAAATTTATGATTTAAAATCTATACCTTGTCCTACAATAAGTTTCGATTTATAAGTCTGTAAAATAGTATAGAATTTTAGCACCAAAAGATGTACTTTTGTTGTTTACATGGCTGAAATAGGGCTGTAGATATACCAACAATCTCATTCTTTATGGCATAACTGATTAATGCTACGACATATGCTCTCCGCTTCATTGTGTTATAGTTTTAGTTTATTTCACCACCGTAAATCAGAATTGTTATCTGTATATATTGTAAGCGTAGCCGATCGTTATTTCCTTTATTACAATACAGAAATGGTTTATTGAGTTTTTGCATGATTTTCAATTCACCCTTTTAAGGTAATCGTTAATGATATACATATCTGTCATTTTCACTGACATGTTCAATGATAAATGCTTTTTTTTAAACACTGGATATTACCTTCGTAATTTGTATTTGAACTACAAGTAGTTGCTTTGTAACGTCAATACTATGTTTTGATTGGCTGTTTAATGTTACTTTTTAACAGTTTATTGTCGGAAAGGGTTTCAACTTTGACATGGTCTTGGCTTCTTTGTGGAATCTTGTGTATTATCTTTTCTAAATTAATATTCAAGCTTTAGATATGTTACTTTCACATAATAATCACAGTCTACGTGTTGTGTGTGCATTTTCACAACTTGTAGACTATGCTTTTTAAACAATAATTAATTGACTTTACAAGACAGTTGAAAAATATAATAGTTGAACTCTAAGCACTAAACGTTTGTGTCAGACATGATGCTGTAACTTTATGTTAAAAATGTGTTGTTACTCATAGAAATTTGCTTCTTGGTCAAAAACATAAATTGAATATTTTGATCTTTTTTCAAAAATATTGTGTAGTGATTTTTTTGTTTTTTTCGGCACAGCCGTATTAATCTCGCTTTTGACCGGAAGTTGGTAACATTTAAACCGTCAATGAAATAACAAGTAGAATTTGTCTATTTTTCAGATTGACAAATTTACTGTGTAAGGCACTCTTTGATACGAAAAAAGGTCAATATAATATTATTGCGTTTTCAGTCTTTCATTAATAGTTTTATCACTTTAGTTATACAAGTCTGACTATTTTAAAGCATACGATCTAGCTACTCACCTTCTTCTCATACTTAATATCGCACCGACCATCATTTTAAAGATAGTACATGTGATATATAGATTTACTTCACGGCTCTTTCAAAATGTAAAACTACAAGGCTAATAGTTAATAGTTCATCGCTTAATGGTTCGTTATAGTTTCAAGCAATTGTTATCAGAAAGATAACCCAGTGCTGTCACAGAAAATGCAAGTGATATTATTAGGAGTGACAATCAACGGTACCTGTAATGGACCCGTGCGAATTTAAAATGAAAGCTATGGGATTTCTTGGTTATAATGGAATCATATTCTTAAATGCGAATGGTTTGGTACATGTTTCCTAAGGCGCACGCACTTAAACCCATTACTTACCAGGAATAAATATTTAAGACACGTTCATGATAGCAATTGTGCTTAACCTACTTGTTTAAAGAGAATGTGCAAACGAAACAAAGGAGAAAACTTATTACTTATCCTTTGTCAATGATTTGTTTATATGTGTTGGTCATATTTCTGTTATGTTTGACAATGTCTTTATGAACCGAAGGCATTAAAAGTGCTTCTGTAGAACAAAATTACAGTATAACATTGCCATATTATTACCAGTGGTTGATCCAGGGCCTGCTGTGGGTGTTGGGATGTGAACTATTAAGATTGGTGAAACTATTACAAAGGGTTCAAAGGGATTCCCTATTCCTTCTGTAGGAACCTTTGGCGAAGTGAGTATATCCGAGTCATCAGCTGTGTTGGTACCACTAATTTCAATGCTGTCGTTGCTTGTGGTGTTACTTGCCTTCCCGCTGACGGAAGGACATGTTGACAAAGAGCTCGGAATTGAAAGCTGTAGAACTTTACCTATGGCTAAATTAGAAAAGAAAAAAACTGTAATGCATTTTATAGCAAACTTTGTCACCACTCTTTTCTTCTGTAAAGCGTACGAGACGACAGTAAATTGGACATTAATTTTTCTGATTACTCAGTTGCAACCAACACTTGAATAATGCGGATTTTTGACGATTGGGGTCAAAGTAAAATTAATGAATGGTAGAGGGTAACAGTCGCAAATTGATCAAAAGTTCTCCAAAAAGACCTCGTTCTCAGAGACCGCCGTCATAGTACTTTAATTGTTAGTTCACAAGAAAGCAAAGGACACCCGAAGAAATGAAATGCCGATGAAATCGGTCAAGTACTTACTATTTGTACCGATGACACAGTCTTCGTGTAAACTGCCGTCTATATCAAAATCTGTGAGATAAAAATTAAAATTTGAAGTTAAATTCAATTCACTTGTCTGTGTTTTTATTCATAACGTGTGATTTCTTCAGCAGTAGTCAATATTAATTAACCATTTAACTGTTAAATAACAACATCGATGACAAAACTTATATATGTCTTAATCTGACTACGTTCTTTACTACTAGTATCACAGGTCGAATGTTTAGACAAGTATAAAATTACCCTGATTATCCGACATTGAACTCTAAATAAATACTTAGTAAAACGAATTGCATATATTATTAAGTATAAGAATGTTTTTTATTGTCACATTAATTTATAAACTATAGACTGACCTACTGTACCCGGCATTGTGCTATCCGAACACTGTTCCTCATCAATGAGACCGTCACAATCATTGTCAACCCCATCACCAGGTGTTCCAGTTGTCAGCGTACATACCTTAAAATGAAACATTGCAATTTCTTCACAATTATTTGATCAGCTAAGCATTTAAAAGACCAATCCCCAAAGAGCATCATAAAACCAGGATACAAGCACTGACATGAGTATTGTGAACATTAATACTTTAAAACATGTAGAATATAACGTTTGCAAAATTTAGATATTAATAAATCAAGAATAAATACATATGAATGACAAAAGTGACAGAATTAGAAATTTTGTAAAACTTTTAAGAGAATCTTGTATAAAAAGTTCTGTTTTACAGTAACTACACTACGATGAAAATACATGTAACTGCTTTGCACAGTTGGCGTCGACTCTCTACTTGACGTACTGCTGTTCAAAACGGTATAAAAATAAATGGCATTTATCGGATGTTTTGACATTATGTGCATGTGTTCTTTCTATCCAGTGCCAACGTATAAAAATATATAAAATCATCCAATGTAAAAATGCCAAAATGACAATTTTGATTTTAATTTGGTTTTGCTTATTAAGATTTGCAATCTTAAACAACATTTTTCGTTCTCGAATATATCACCAGCTAAATCAACAGAAAAAATTAAGCTTGAATATTTGCTTAAATATCGCAAAGACAGTAACAGTCAAGCATCTCGTTAAAGCGATAAAGCGTTAGTTAATCAAGGAAGTCAATGTCATACTGCTATTGCTGCTTTCCATTCCTTGACATTACCGTAAAAAGACATGCAATTTAGACTATTTAATTATCAAAAATGATACAACTTATACATATACAAGTTAAGAGAAACACAAACTTGATCACAAACCTCATTTATGTCATTGTACAGAACATCACCAGCCATTATAAAATATTTGTCGACAGCTAGGTTAAGGTGCTTCATTATTGTGAGGGTGAACGTTGGTCCAGGGTATACATGTGTTACTGCATTTGTTGAAGTCCAATCTGCAGAGATGAGACTCGGAATTTTGTTTCCGTTCGCGTTCACGGCAGAACTGCAGGATCAAAGAATCAGGTGCAACAAAAACATTGTAAAAGCAATACATGTACCAATTATATGATATTGGCGTAATACGAGTCTCCATAGTTCAGGTTAAAGTTCTATCACAAGTGTAAATGTTAAGCTTTCTTCAACAAAGAATCCAAAATTTGAAATTATGCAGAAATTGATAGTTTGATGGTTTTGCAGCTTATTACGGACAGGCCCTGCTTACAATATAATGTTCTCAGGGCTTGGCATGTTCTTTCCGATTTTTAATTTAAGAGAACATATCATACAATATGCATTTAATTTGTTGAATGGTATTGTAGCAAATGTTAAGTTTCCGACCCCTCACATCGAAGCCCAACTCTGTCGTGTCACCGTAATCGAAACCAGGATTTTTTTCAACACGTTTCGTCCAAATATATGCGCTTATTCGGATTTGTTTATTCATTGCCGTTTGATTGGCGTAGTTAAAGTTTCTCTGTCAAGCTACACATCTTGTGTTTCAATTAATTATTTTGTTCGAATATTCGGCAATTAACTTTTTAAAGAATCGGTCTAGTTCAAATGTACTAGTAACTAGGCAATATTTCAGATTTGATGCAATAGACGAAAATGCAAAAAGGAGAGTTGATTTAACTAGAATAACGGTTGTATCTTTCATCCCCTATAGGATAGTTTATATGAAAGTCTGTAGATTGGTTTTACCTGGAGAATATTGCGTCATAACCATTAATTAGGCCTGGAAACACATGATCTGTTTTGTACTGTTCTACCGGAGGGATCAAGACAACCGTTGCTATTTCCGCTGATCGAACCTGTAGATGGACCTGCACTGGTCTGGTGGCTGTGATATTGTAAATCTAAAAGTAATTGAAATAAATTATGAAATTAAAAAATATCCAACCCCAAAATAAAAGAAATGTCAATGTCTTGTGACTCAAACTTTTGTATCATTTCTAAGACTTTAA
Organism: Saxidomus purpurata; assembly: GCA_022818135.1. Classification (NCBI taxonomy): domain Eukaryota; kingdom Metazoa; phylum Mollusca; class Bivalvia; order Venerida; family Veneridae; genus Saxidomus; species Saxidomus purpurata. The sequence continues at coordinate 13,868,265 of JAFMSR010000017.1, forward strand.
GCGTTTGTGTGCTATGTAAAAAATAAAAAACAAATGATGACCAAACCACAATTATGTTTTAGTACTACAAAAACATAATGTAAATATTTAACAACTTAACATTAATCATGTGGTTGACAGTCTTTTATTTTCAGTGTAAGTAGCTTCCAAATTATGTCAAAATAATATAGACTTAATAGAAATTAACATCTCTTACATACATGTATATTTAAATTTATTTTTAATCAGGCCAAAGATCATGAGTATGCATATTTAAAAAATTGGTAAATATGTTACAAAATATTACAAAAAACACTAAAAGTCAAACATATCCTTACCTGCCAGACAAAGTATACTGAAACAATGGTCATTTATTTATATTTGATTGCTTCTACAAAAAATTATATCACAATAAATGTGACCAGTCGAGAAATGTCTGTATTGGCAGCTTTAAGCAGGTTATTGGTTATTTGAGATGACCACTGACAGACGTCATCTGTACATAATATTGTTCCTGCCTAGTTTGATCGTGTTGAAAAAAAAAAAAAAAAAAAAATATAAACAGGGAATGCCACGTACCAAAAACGCAGCCTCCCCAAAACGAGCCCCACAGCACCCAGAAGTGCACACCACCACACACACACACACACACGCACACACACACGACACACACACACAATCATGTACACACACACATATACACTACCAACACACACTAGCATACAAAGCAAACACACGAGGACAAACGAACAATTAAAGGAACACGTGGGGCACCGCCTTGGAACGGTCAGTGGCAAAAACACCACTGGGGAGCTTAAACCGGTTTATGGTGCGCACCCAACCTCACTCTTACCCCCACCATGTTCCAAAGTCACAGGACAGTGTAAATAAAAGTAATCCCTGCTAGGTGAATCTCTAACACACGCAATGGAAACAAAAGGCTTGTATGTAAAACACAAAAATGCTCGCGTATAAATATATAAAAGCAAACCTTAAGAACCAAAAAACGTATGTACTCAATGCCTTTGCAGAAGGCAGAGCACCAAGAGAAACACCTTAAGGGCCCGACGAAACAGGCCAGAGGACAGAAATCAAAACAGTTTCGTCCCAGTGGGATTAAAACTGCCCATCACAGAGTCCTCCCCTCTTCCGTCAGACACAATCAAAGAGGGAGCGTACGTCCAACTGTAAACGGGTTGAACACCAAACATGCGGTGTGTCTCAAAACAGTTGGGTCGTAACCTCTTTTAACAAAACGTTTTATAATTTTAGCAAATACAGTTGGAAAATTGCCATGACCCAAAAATTTACGAAGTTTGTAAACCACATCCCCAATAAAAATCGGGTTTTGAAATACCTTCTCGCAGAAGAGTCTTTAGATTACTATTGATTTCAAAACCAAATCAGAATTACGATAGTAAAATTTAGCAAAATTTTACGCAATTTGTAATAACGGTAGCCCTGTTGAAGAAGTTTATTTGTAATATATTGATTACGTTCATTGAAATCCTCAACAAACTACACGCTCTGGCAAACCGAATTAACTGAGAAATGTATACCCCATAAGATGTAGCATGAGGTACATCCCCATCCAAATGAACTTGTGTTTGTTAGTGCATAACCTCTTTCGCATTTAACTATTGAATGTCAGTGATACAAAAGCAATTATATATTGTGGTACTGGTAAACCTACGCTCTTTAATGTTTTCCCTCCCCCTTGATTAATGTTAGTAGTCACCAGATACATCAGCTCGTTTACAAATTACATGTAACAGGAAGGATGTTCAGTTAAAAATAACCTGTTCTAAATGTTCCAGTATTGATAAGAAGTACCAGTAAAATGAACCTGTCCTAAATCTTCTAGTATTGACAAGAAATATGACCAGTTAAAATGAACCTTCCCGTTTTTCAGCATGTTACCAAAAATAAAAATAAAGGGTTTTAATGTACCGTTTTGTCTGCAATAGCTCTAATAATGTAATCTCCCGCAAGATTAACTGTATCCATCTGGTCGTAGTCACCTCTGATTGTAACAACCGTGCTGTCCTGGGTAGCGATAACAAGTACCTCCGCAGCAGCGGATATATCGGTAAGGTTTAGTTCGGGTATATAGTACTGCTTGCCTAGCGTTTCTACGGGTGGCATTTGTATCATAGTATCTGTTAACGTGCCACAGAATACCGCTAATGGACGATCTGACTTTATACGGTGACTCGACCCAAGATCTGAAATATGGTTTTCAGGAAAGCTTAACAAAAAAGGTCAATGGGAAACAACTCTTATTTTTATTTGTGATAACAACGACGGATCAAAAAATATGAATTGTGTAAATATAACTTAAAGGTATAAAGGTAAAGTATAATACAACAAATATAGTTATATATGTTTAGTATAAAGTAATGTTTTAGAATCTGCCAATAATTTAACATTGAACCCCTGTTTTCAAAAGCTCACATTTAAAAAACAAAAGGGAACGCTTTCAGAAATGAAACGTTTCTTAGTTGATTGCTTTGTTTCATATTACACAACGTTTAGAGTGCAACTAAGTTTTCATTTGTGCAATGTTCCGTCGGCTAGTGCTCTTAGAACATATATTAAGTACTCTCGATTACTGGTGCCTACAGTTCTGATCAGTATCTGTGCGGAAAGAATCAATTGTGGAGATCGCGGTCGTACGCCGGTGTCGGGATTAGACCCCACCACCTCCGGGTTAGGAGTCTGATGCTCAATCCCTACAGCACGACGCCTTTCTGGATACACTTATTAATTCATTTAGTATCGGATTTACGAGGTATTATTATATTCATGTATATGGGGAAATTGAAATCGATATAAATTTCTTAAAGTCACAAAGCAATGAACAAATCAGACATTACCATCATATATTTGCTGGTCTACTTCCAAGTTTATACCCAATTGTATAGTTCCAGCATTGGTGTTGGCCTTGCGTGTTGCAGCGTACACGTCACAGATCGCGCCTAGTAGTAGAAAAGCGTGTAACAAAACATGCTGCTAACAGAATGTTCAAAGCTATTGAAGAAATGAACCAATCAGAGCGGCATCGGTAATTTCGATATTTTTTATTTCATTTTGTTGACACATTTTTTTGTCATTTATTTTCATTACATTTTTGAATTTTCCTGTTCTACAAGCTTGTATTTAAGAAACTGTCGTTTGACGATGTAACAAAGAAACTTTATCGACTTTACATAGTCTGTACATCAACTACATACAATGATGATGTATATCACATCAATATACAAAGTTGTATTTCTAACCATTTGACTAACTAATCGCAGCACAGCTGACATAGGTTTGATTCTAAGTCATAGCATATTAGGTGTTTATGTCTTCACATCCATAAACGGGCAGTGTCGATGAAAATTGATGACATTTTCTAATAATGTCCGGTAAGGTTATGCACATTATTTAGCAAGAGATTGGTACGAGTTGAAAGAAGTTGTAACTCAATCGAGCTACATCAAATACGTTTCAAATGTTATATACACTACCTGTAAGTTCTGCATTTGTATCGCTTTGCTTGAATAGATGGTAGGACGGACCGAGTACACATGTCGGCAATATCTGAGTCTCAATCAATATGCCAGTGTGCGCAAGCCGAAACAGGAACACCGAGATCTCACCTCCTACAGCTTGTAATGTAATCTAAACAACAAGCAAACACCAAAATTCATGGTCTTTAGAACAGACAGAACAGCGGACATTTGCACCATGACAAATGACAAAAGTCAATCTTCCATTTATTTAAAGCCAGTTCTTCAAGATCGATTCTGGATCTTAAAATCTGAGGTACAATAGTACAGTTTCTATTAGGACACATTATTTGCATTGCGACGAAACAAGATTAATTGAAAAATTTGAAATAGACACATTCAAAGCTGTCACTGCGTCGAAACTCGGATATTTCGGTATAAAGGATATACCAGCCTATAGTAAGCATTTGTAGCAAACTATCGACTCGGATTGTCTTTTCAAACAATGTTAGATCGGAAACTGGCTATCTATATTTAGAAAAATATTAAGTAAGTAACCAATGTTGTAAGTGAAATCGATAGTGAATACTATCAGTTCAATATAAACCAAAGTAGATATTGTTTTGATGTACGCAGTATTCAGTTTCTATGTTGGTGCAAATAAATCGTTAACAGAAATTTTTTATAAAAACATGAAACTTTAGAAGTCAAGTGCTGCCAATACTTTATTTCGTATTTCCCATACTTCACATATAAGTCAGGTGACTGTTTGAGATAACACCTAACCTATTACAAATAATTGTTAATAATTGGAATTACATCACCAGCTCTAGGCCTTAGAAAACCCGTGTTTATACGACTGTCAGTGATACGTTTGACGTATCACACTGAATAGCATTATTTTATTTCATTACATAACAATCGCATTACATGTACCTTATCATATACACTTTCCGTAATATCAGCGTCTGAAAACGTTTTTGTTTGATCACCCTGAAGGCTTATCGACCCCAAAGTGTTAGCAACATCTATATTAATGGTGATTGTGCTTGTTACACTTGTATGTGCGGACATCAACACAATGAACCCTCTGTCCGTTTCGTGCACGGGCAAGAAGAATTGAGATCCGTGAGTATCAGCGTACACTGTAACAAGATCGTAATCTTTGCATAACATTTATAGACAGTAACCAATGTTTGCATTTTGGTTGGTTGCAGATGATGAAGTAAAGTGTTTTGACACAATGTATATTAATGCTCACTTTTAATTACGTCAGTCTTGTATTTAAAATTTTATTGCGTCGTATAATGATATGCCCGGCAACATACGGGAAAAAAATGGCACCGGTGCAAAAAAATCTTGTATAGAAGTAAACAAACAATAATTCAATAAACCGTCTGAAATATAGCTGTCTAATAGATGTAATGATAGAGAACTAAAACATGTAGATATACAAAGGTTGTCATAGATAATGCTACAATGCCATTCTTATATCGAATTGCATGATCGTGTTATTTCTACCAAGCAACGTTTATGTCTACTAAGCAATTGTTATATCTACTAAGCTTGTGTTATGTTTACCAAGCAACTTTTATGTCCACTAAGCAACTGTTATGCCTACTAAGCATGTGTTATGTTTACTAAACAACTGTTATGTCTGCTAAGCAACTGTTATGCTTTTTAAGCAACTGTTATATTTATTAAAGAAGTGTTAAGTCTGCTTAGCAACTGTTATGTCTACTAAGCAACTGTTATATCTACTAAGCTTGTGTTATGTTTACCAAGCAACTTTTATGTCTACTAAGCAACTGTTATGCCTACTAAGCATGTGTTATGTTTACTAAACAACTGTTATGTCTGCTAAGCAACTGTTATGCTTTTTAAGCAACTGTTATATTTATTAAAGAAGTGTTAAGTCTGCTTAGCAACTGTTATGTTTACTAAGCAACTGTTATGTTTATTAAGCAAGCGTTAAGTCTGCTAAACAACTGGTATAGCTACTCAGCAAGTGTATTGTCTATTAAGTATTTTTTACGTCTAATAAGCAATTGTTGTAGACATACCGTCTGTACGAATATATTGTTAGCATTTCCTAATTGCTTCATTTATATTAGAAGATAAGTCTAAATTTTATTTTCTATATATATCCCATTTGATCAATATATTTAGATAGGTTTTATTTTGATAAGAACTTACTAATAGTACAAAGTAAGAAACTGTTCTGATAGATGTTTCCGTCGCGAAAGATTTCTAAGATGTTTGAATAAAATCAGTGATTTGTGAAATAACAGTTTTTAAAATTGATTTAAATTTAAAATGGATGACAAAACAATTTTCAGATTTATTTTCATTTAATGGTTATTCAACTAAACAGCATGTGATCAAATGCATGATGTCAGGCAAGTGTAAGCATAATGCATCAGCAGTGCAGATGGTTGAAGAAAGATGAAATGTTAATAAAGCTACATAGAGAAGGTTTTGGTTCATGACAAACTGTCCAGCAAACGTAACCTTTCAACACATGTGCATATATTATTTAATATAAGTTATTTCTACGCAAATTACTTTAAACAAACGACAAAATAAGAACAAATTTTTTACCTCTAGGAACTTTCTTGCAGTCCTTTTCTGGTAAATCTACAAATACAAGCAAACGCAATCATCTTTTTGTCATAATGATAAACTTTGTAATTAAGTGCACAACAGTGTGTTTCCTAAAGTATTATGATATAAATATTGATATCAAATAGGTTCATTGAAAAGCATAAATACAATTATATTTTGAGGTTTCCAATATAATAATAGTTAAGAGCAAAGTCTACGGTGTTTTAACGTTAAATTAAAATTCTCTGCCATACGATTTGTACCACTCGATTAACTTAAAATCCATGTAACGAAAGTATATACATGTACCCAGTGTCTTCAAAAATGCAAGACATGATCATAATAGCTGTCGTGCATCGATTGCTAAAATTTGCTGGCGGATATTGGAAGAGTTGATAAATAAAGAAAGAAAATGGCAGGTGGTGCGTTAGAAGTTTCGTTCAGTATATAACTAGATAAAGATACTTCTTTTGAATTTGCTATGAATCGATTTAATATATTTAGGCTCTAACTACTTTGAAATATTTTGCTTGAAATGCTGGTTTTACAAAATCTAGGCTTACTTTAACAAATTATGATGCCATCAAAGGTTAAGATCAATAGTTTTTATAATTTCCAATAAAGCTTACAAAAACAAATCAATACTCACAAATCTCAAACTCTGCTGAGCCAGCAAATGCAGACACTATCACCTGGTCATAATCATCTGCATCAGCAGCAGGGCTCTGCCAGGTGAGTTCTTCATCACCCATAACCTAAATGCGCAAACATACAAACTCAGGCATTTGAACCGTGCCAAACAAAGCATAGCTGATTTTATTTCATACAAATGGTTATCTGAATGTATATATATATATAGGTAAATAAGCAATAGAATCAAAATATTCTCGATGGCATTTGAAATTAGTTATATCATCGGCCATGTAGATATTAAAAATACTATGGTAACATTTGTGTTTGGCTTTTCACTTGACTAAAGTACTTTACGTAACTTAAGAAAACAATCAAACATAAAAGGGACCATGGTGACCCTGCCCTCATTTAGTAAGCATCTAGAGATAACTGTAACACATTATCAGATCTGCACGATTGGCGTGGAACATACCATTTAAATGTAAGAACATTCTCTGTCGAATTGATTGCAATTTCTTTTTTAAGTAATGTTCATATTGGTCTCACTTCTTATTGAAAAGTCTTTAACAACTGCAAATAATTTTAACAAACTTAACAAGGAGTCATCCAAATGTAATTTCTTTTAATTTATTTCAAAACGAGGCGTGTTATTTGGGGGGAAATGACAGTTTAAGTAATTTCTAAAAGATAACCGGAAACATGAAGTATCTTTAAAAAGATACACAGTAGTAGCGAATGTGTTTTTCAGTCATGGAAAGTACATATTGCTTTAAAGTGTATAGTTTTCTGTCATTTTTATATTTTTGTCTGACACAGTATTCACTAATACTTGATAATCATCATTATCTACTGCTTCTCGTTTAGTCAGACACTACACAAGCAACCTAGAAGACACGACACTACACAAGCAACACAGAGGATACAACACTACACAAGCAACCAAGAAGACACGACACTACACAAGCAACCAAGAGAATACAACACTACACAAGCAACCCAGAAGACACGACACTACACAAGCAACACAGAGGATCCAACAATACACAACCAATCAAGAAGACACGACACTACACAATCAATCCAGAAGATACGACACTACACACGCAACCAAGAAGATCGACACTACACAGCAACCAGAAAACACTACACGAGCAACCAAGAAGACACGACGCTACACAAGCAACACAGAGGATCCAACAATACACAACCAATCAAGAAGACACGACACTACACAATCAATCCAGAAGATACGACACTACACATGCAACCAAGAAGATGCGACACTACACAAGCAACCAAGAAGACACGACACTACACGAGCAACCAAGAAGACACGACGCTACACAACAACACAGAGGATCCAACAAAACACAACCAAACAAGAAGACACGACACTACACAATCAATCCAGAAGAAACGACACTACACATGCAACCAAGAAGATACGACACTACACAAGCAACCAAGAAGACACGACACTACACGAGCAACCAAGAAGACACGACACTACACAAGCAACCAAAAAGACACGACACTACACAAGCAACACAGACGATACGACACTACACAAGCAACCCAGAGGATACAACACTACACAAGCAACCAAGAAGACACGACACTACACAAGCAACACAGAGGATACGACACTACACAAGCAACCAAGAATACACGACACTACACAAGCAACCAAGATGAAACAACACTACACAATCAACCCAGAAGACACAACACGACACAAACAATCCAATAGATTCGACACTACAAATGCATCCAAGAAAATACGACACTACACAGGCAACACAGAGAATACGACACTACACAGGCAACCCAGAAGACATGACACCACTACATAAGCAACCAAAATGATACAACACTACACAAGCTACCCGGAAGACACGACACTACACAAGCAACCCAGAAGACACGACACTACACAAGCAACACAGAGGATACGACACTACACAAGCAACACAGATGATACGACACTACACAAGCAACCAAGAAAATACGACACTACAAAAGCAAACAAGAAGACACGACACTACACACGCAACCAAGAAGACACGACACTACACAAGCAACCAAGAAGATACGACACTACACAAGGAACCAAGAAGACACGACACTACACAAGCAACACAGAGGATACGACACTACACAAGCAACAAAGAAGATACGACACAACATAAGCAAAGGATAAGACACTACACAAGCAACCCAGAAGACACGACACTACACAAGCAACCCAGAAGACACGACACTACACAAGCAACACAGAGGATACGACACTACACAAGCAACCAAGAAGATACGACACTACACAAGCAACATAGAGGATACGACAGTACACAAGCAACCAAGTAGATACGACACTACACAAGCAACCCAGAGGATACGACACTACACAAGCAATCTAAAAGAAACGACACTACACAAGATGATACGATATTCTTAGGACTGAAGCCTCCAACCCATATGATATTTTGCTTGTGTCATAATTTTTAATTCTTTAAGGCTTCTGTGCTGCGTAAATCTAAATATAAAGACCGTTCATGTACTGATGAATATCAAATATCCATAAATGTTTTGTACGTCATATGGAGTTGAATAAATGTTCTAATTTTATGTTATTTTTTAAGTCGACTGTGGACGTCATACAAATTACAGGTTGTAAAGAATGTGAAATATCACTTACAATTGTATACGTAAAGACTGATGACGCGAGTGACCATTTTATCACATAACTTTGTATGATCTCACAATATATTGCCGATCTGCTGGCGATTATTGCAGATGTACAACCACTTGAGCAGAATTCAGCCGAAATGGACGTAGGAGAAATCTGAAAAACAAAATATTAAAATGAAAGTTGTAAAAATTAATTGCAACATACATTGTACAATAGGCGAAATAATGCATGTCACGATACCTGTGTATGTTTTTGCAACTTCGTGGCTTCTCAACAAGTCGTGATTATTTAAAATATGAATAGTCGGGTGTATTTCAGTCGTTGTTTTAATGAAGAACAACTCTATACGGATATTATTTCGGTATTCATGTATTTATATATCAACATATTACATTAAACATTCACTTTTGAACTTCATGCTGATTTTCATGATATCATATTGGGTGTGCCACTTTAAGTTTTCTATGTTAAAGAATATATAACAATACTGTCAAACACTTTTTAAAGGTGTTCGATCACAGTTTCGAGTGAAAAAATAATGTCCCAAAATGATATACCTAAACATAAAATGTAAAAGGTGATAGAATCAGCATAATAACTACAAACCTAGGTAGGAATTTGAGAAAATAGGTTACAAATGTTGGCGGGCTTGGTTTTACGGCACCGCTACACCGCCGAAGATCACCTTTAAAGTTGAATTATGTGTAGCACTTAATATAATATCAAGAAAAATTGTCTTATTGCGGAAATTGACCGCTTTTTGATAAAAAAAATCTATTCATAACGTAGTGTTCGGTTTAAATACCTACGAACATGCTATAAATATACCACCGTGTTTTTACCAATGATATTGCAAAGCATCAGACACGCATAGTGTCGTGATGAAACTACATAAATATGAAAGAACGGTACACGCCAATATAGGCTAGATTAAATAGACCACACTTATATCCTTATTCTATCAGCGAATGTGATTAGTTAAAGCGATCAATGTGACTCTATTGTAACAGAGATAGCTTATTTTCACTTTCTTCATATCCCGCAATGGGGATAAACAGTCAAGTAATAACACTAGCTAAATTGTAGACAATCTGTATGCAAGTAGAAAATTGTCGTCTTATGATACGTGACAATTAAATACAGGGCTTACTAATTGTTTTACCTGTATATTCATGCTTTGGGTAGATTCGTAATTTGACAACAGCGTCACCATGGCAATATCACAGGTTTTAATATTCATAAGGATATAACCGCCCCCACGAATGGTTAAAGTCTTGAAGTTGACTCCACCAGAACTGTTTTGCTGCGATGTAAATGTTGTCACTAAAATAAAGAAGTCACTACATTTGACACCAAAAAATACCCAAAATTAGTTCCATGAACTTAAAAAGCTTTTTTCTCTCAGCAAAATGAACTTTAAATATCGACAAGTGAAACAAACGAATTTACAACTTATTAAAACTTCCATAATAATCAAGAGTTCTTATCAAATTCACAAAAAAGAGACAGGTTCCCATTTGTGCTAGAGGGAAAAATTGATTAAGTGAAATAATAATTAAGTGAGTACTAACAGCAAACAAAACAAATCTTCAGGAATATAAATATAGATACTACTTGTAAGCTAATTCGAATTGTAAGCTAATTCGACTTGTAAGTAAATTCGACTTGTAAGTTTATCCGAACAGACACATTCATAGTGTTGATATTTTGGATGATAGTATGTATTTGGAATTTATTTCACTATGTCATTAAGATATTAAATACTAGTATGACTTTAATTATAAAGTTTTAACTTTAAGAAATTGAGCTATAATATTCTCTTTTTATGACTGTAAGCGGTACCCAAGTCTTCTCCTGTACAGACGTCCTCATCTATCTGACCGTCACAATCATTGTCGACGTCATCACCTGGTGACACAGCTGTTCGGATACATTCCTGAAAGTAGTACGCGGTGAGATTATTTGCTCTTTTATCATGTCATTTCAAGACTTTATTTTTAATATGGTTAAACACAAATATTTTTACTATTTTATTTATCTTTAGGTCGTAAAGAAAAAAAAACTAAAAATAAGTGTCTGCAGTATATTCCACGTAAACGTTCTGTTCAATTAAATATGGTTAAATAATCCGTATACATCATCATAATAATTGAAAAATAATGTTTAGCACTTTAGCTTTTATATGATTTATTTTACAATTAAGTAAATTTTAATCCATTTAAGGCGGGTTTAATTTATTATTTTTTAATTTTTTATAGTCCGGGCCCACAATAGGTTTTTTTCTTGGTTAAACTGCCAAGACTCCTGACAGACGCAGGTTGAAGAGAAAGATGCATATACAAGAGCATCAGGGTACCAGACCCTAGCTCTTTTACCAATAGAAGAGACCCATTGGTTCTTACACGTGCCCGATGTATAGCATAGATACAAGCAAAGCTACCTCTGGGTATCTCTAGATGGTCTGGAAACACTGCAACAGGAGTGCTCTGTATTTAAACATTATAACTACGGGTTTACCATTTTATTTGAAGTGTGATAACATTGCAATATAATTGGAATACAAGCTCCTTGGCAGGTGATCCTAATATTGACGTTTCTTCTTAGAATCACAGGTGGCCGGCGCGGGGTTTGGACCCCCATCCTCCCAGAGGCCCCTCTACAACCCTGGTACCCCATATATTGATATATTAAAACAAAATAATAAAACAAAACAAAAAAAAACAATTTTTTTTCACTAATATACATATAGTAGTAAAGGTATAGCACTATCGGGTCCGGAAATCACGAAAATATACACTGACCTTATTCAACAAGGCCATGTGTTCATAATTTCAGACCGATTTTCAAAAACTTGGTCTTGTTCAACGTAGAAATAAATACTCTGTAACATTTTGCATATATTTGGTTCATAAATAGCTCTCGCAAAATGCAGCGAGCCAACAAACTTGGGGGTAAGAGTGAGGTTGGGTGCGCACCATAAACCGGTTTAAGCTCCCCAGTGGTGTTTTTGCCACTGACCGTTCCAAGGCGGTGCCCCACTGTGTTCCTTTAATTGTTCGTTTTGTCCTCGTGTGTTTGCTTTGTATGCTAGTGTGTGTTGGTAGTGTATATGTGTGTGTACATGATTGTGTGTGTGTGTCGTGTGTGTGCGTGCGTGCGTGCGTGCGTGCGTGCGTGCGTGTGTTGGTGGTGTGCACTTCTGGGTGCTGTGGGGCTCGTTTTGGGGAGGCTGCGTTTTTGGTACGTGGCATTCCCTGTTTGATATTATTTTTGTTTGTATATTTCAGTTTACACTACAATGTGACCGCTGTTACATTACGTTCGATTCAGTACACAATTTCATAACACTTCGTGATTCCCAACCCAGACCGACGTAAATCAAAAGAAAATCAACTTTAAAACTACTTACCATCGACGAATTTAACGAAAGCGATGTTTACAACACACTACGTATCCATATTTTGCAATCCTGGTTTCTTTGAATACTGCGCGGTCATGTTGACATCATTGACCCGAATAGCATTGTATAAACCCCGTACAATCCCGTTTTGCAAACATATCTTTTAATAATTACACTTTGTCTCTTTTTTTCTTTCTCATGAAGTAAATATTAATTACTTTATATAATATTTTAGTATATTTTTATGTTACTTGGCAATTATTAAAAGATTTGTTTGCAAAACGAAATTGTACGGAGTTTATACAAGTCCTTCCGGGTCACCGCTGTCATCATGGCCGCGTAGTATTCAAATTGATCAGGATTGTAAACAAGTGACACTTAGTACGTTGTATACCTAAGTGATGTTAAATTCGTCGATGGTAAGTAGTTTCAAAGTTGATTTTCTTTTGATTTACGTCGGTCTGGGTTGGGAATCACGAAGTGTTATGAAATGTGTACTGAATCGAACGTAATGTAACAGCGGCCACATTGTAATGTAAACTGAAATTTACAAGTTTGTTGGCTCGCTGCATTTTGCGAGAGCTATTGATGAACCAAATATATGCAAAATGTTACAGAGTATTTATTTCTACGTTGAACAAGACCAAGTTTTTGAAAATCGGTCTGAAATTATGAACACACGGCCTTGTTGAATAAGGTCAGTGTATATTTCGTGATTTCCGGAATCGATAGTGCTATACCTTTACTACTTACTATAATTATATTAGTGAAAAAAAACTTTTGTTTTTTGTTTTATTATATTGTTTTAATATATCAATATATGGGGTACCAGGGTTGTAGAGGGGCCTCTGGGAGGATGGGGGTCCAAACCCCGCGCCGGCCACCTGTGCTTAGAATCTGCGTTCATGCTTAAACACTTAGAGTGAATGGCTTTTGAAATTATGTTTGCCTAAGACACAGCTGCTGTACATCAATGATATGCGTACTGTCAGCATTCTAATTGTCAACATCAATACATGTACTATTTGTTGTTGTCGTTAGCTTAATATGTTTGTAAACAAGGCATATAATCGCAACGATACTCTTGCCTATATATAAAACAACAACATTGTACCGTATTTCATATAGTTTGAATCCACCGTAATTTATTTTATGCTTACTAATGAAATGCCGTGTTCTTTTAGTGAAGTATAGAGTGACAATATAGATATCATATCAGTCACAGTGTGAGTGATATAGGTCTGCCGGAACTACTTTTTTCAGTGGTGCATATACATACACAGGCAATTGTGCAACATATGTTTCACACGTGTTTTGTTAAACACATGTTAAACATATGATTAACATGTTTTATTCATGTGCTATGGCTAACATGTGTTTCATAGAATATGTTTGACATATGTTTACTAACATATGTTTGTACCCAACATGTGTTGCACATGTGTTATTATCAACATATGATTAACATATGATTAACATGTGTTATTCATGTGTTATGGCTAACATGTGTTTCAAAACATATGTTTGACATATGTTTACTAAAATATGTTTGTATCTAACATCTGTTGTACAATTGCCTGTGTAATTTAGCTATTGTTTTAATAGTTAGCATTAAATAAAAAGAAAATTTGTTTGTTTTAAGTGGATATTGAGTATATCTCAACTCAAAGTGATGCTACGCGCTCGAGAAAATATTACAATTGTATCACTTCTCGGTGAGATATATTCCATATCCACTCGAAACAAACAAATATCCTCTATCTATTTTATGTTTATCAATGGTTTAACGAAATAAAACGGTTGAATAATTTCTGATAAACTCAATGTATACTCAGTGAAATTTATCAAAATCGTCTACCCGGATTAATGACAAAAAGGTATACCGAGCGTAATGAATGAGGGAAACCATAAGACAATGATGTCGTTAAAACGACGTCATGTGAACTATGCTTTCTGGTGACGAACACGCGATTTCGACATTTTATTGGAACAAACTTAGCAAACGTAGAGTTTTAAGCTTATAATAAACAAAAAAACATTGGTAGTATCGATGTAATATCACATTAATTTCACCCGAGACCATCAAACGTAGTTATTTTCACTCGTGACTGCGCCACTCGTGAAAATATCACTATTTGGCCCACTCGGTGAAATTATGACGTGGTAGTACACCGAAACCAACAATTATCCTCTAAATAATAAACAGATTTACACTGTTAGTTTGACTACTTTAAATCCACTCCGTCCCCCCCCCCCAAAAAAAAGAAGATTGCAACAACAGAGATAACTTAATTCGGTCCCTAAATAGTTTCGGTCTCAAGTCGTAAAGATGTGTCATTGGCTAAGTTAATGCGAACAAATACTTACTTTTACTTTCAGATGAATGTTATATTCAGAATAAAACATAACAGTCATCTATCGCCTATTGCATTAAGAATGCCAAACAATCATGCTAAGACTATTTACCTCATTGTCCCAGGTCCAATTTGCTCTGAGTAACAGAGCAGCAGTTCCATTACAGAATCCATAAGTAGATAGCTTGGGTCCATACACCATTGTCTCTGAAGCGAACGGCTCAAACATCTGCACACTATAGTCAGTACCGTCAATAGCCGTCCAGGATGAAAAGAACACAGATGGGGATGGCTGCACCGGTATATATGGGCTGTTAACAGTGTCAGATACAACTGCAATAAGGGTCTGGTTTTCCACCACAGGGTTACAGTAAAAAGGACTTTCGGTGTTTGCTATCCACTGTTCTATATGGGGAACAAGTACCATTGCTGGTGTTCCCGTAATATCACTTGATTCATTGTAAATGTCAACTGACATGACCTGAACGATAAGTACTGGGTAAGAGGCTTCGATGCGACTGTTCATTTGCCAGTCAATGCGCTTTTCAATGAATCCACCTTTGTTTGGGATTTGGAACGGAGAAAACCCCGAAATGTGAACCATCGTACTGTCATCTTTAGCTACAATTTTAACAATATCACCAGCATCATTTAGATAATTAGGGGCCGCTATAAATGTGGTTCCCCACTTGCTTACGGGTGGAAGTTGTTCAATTAAGTGTGATGTAGCCGACGGACTTCCTGCAGAAGTGGGAACATCGCGAGCGCCAGCAAAAACTGAAACACTGTAGTCTGACCATATATATGTACCTGTCAAATCGCTTTCACTTTCAAAGTGCAGAACTTCGTATTCATTTATTTCAAAAGGCACAGACGACCCAGACGGAGCACTACTTGGGAGCTGAAAGCTGTCATCACAAACCGAAGAAACTGTGACGTTGTCAGGAAATATGATGTGAACATGTGTACCATTGGTTATTCCAGCTACGGCGAACTGGCATAGCCCGCCCATGGAACAATACGTTACGACGTAGTACTCGTTTCCAAGATACTGGTCGGGTATTGCAAGATACCCTTCGATGGTTTGTGCATGCGCACCTTCGCCAGTCTGATAAACATGCACAACCGTGTCTGCTGCTGATTCGATCTTTATACCTTTTGCGCTAATTTCAGTTCCATTTGGAATCAACGAGGAGCAGGCTGTCCCGTTAAATAATATTTCAAACGAATTTAAACTTGATGACGTCAAATACGAATAAGTGAATGCGCAGTTCCCCGCGGCGGTTGTAATATTAGGCAATCCAGCGTTCTGTGTTAGGGAAAAGATTGTTGCCACATGCGGTGAAAGTGTCTTATTCCTGCCGAGAAATGCGATATGGTACGTGTCACAATCTGTAAGAACGTAAGAGATTCAAAATATAAACAGCTGCACCTCTCACGTAGTTCCATCACAAACATCTCAAACTTAAGTCTTGGAACCACATTAATTAAAGAAATATTTCAGACTCCATCCTCGGGTTATGAAATTCACCGTCTTTAAATAGTTGACACGGATAAAATTACAATGCCCGACAGCCACAGATGGCCATCGGTGTAGCAGTTTTTCTTTATATAGGGTTAAAAATTAAAACTACATTGTATACGGACAATTTTAACGAGATAAGTAAAATTTGACATATAGAATATATTTCAATTCTTACTTACATGCAACCCGTACAGCACATACGAACATGTATAAGAAAACGTGCACTTGCAGCTGCGTCGCCATCTCCGTCTACAAAAAGGGTCACAACTAAATATTCGAACACACAATAAATCAATTGACAAATGTACAGATTTCTTGTGAAGAACCACTTAAAACTCGATTAGAAATATTTACGAATCTACTTGGAATCTATTTACGCGATCAAAAGATTTGATACGAACAGTTACTGTAGTGTATTATTACAATATAAAGTTTCTAAAAACACTTTAAATTTTCAGACTTACCGGTCTGTATAATAACCTTTTGCCTTAGTTTTCTCTTTTTTCGAAATTCGATTAACTAAAGACGAAAGAGCAAAAATAATTGTATATACTTTCAAAACATCTTTCGTTCAAGGAAAATGACGAAATTGTTTTAATCAAAGGCTGGCTGATCAGAACAGCAAATTTGCATATGTAGGTCTATACAATTGCATTCTGATTTATTATATACCGACAAGGCAATATACTGAACAATTATGAAAATAAAACATTATAAAACCATGAGATTGTGGAAAGCATAAATAACAAGTTTCTTACCTTGATCTCGATGTCGTTAGCTTTACCTCTCAATAGAATTTATCTCTAAAAGTACTCGTGTTGCCAGTTTAGCTTTTACCATATGTAAACGTGTACAACAATACGACGTTCCTGTACAATACTGAAACATCCGCTTGCAAATTCAAAGTTCTATTGATTTTGATTTTGTTTAATACATTAAGATTCATCCGGAGTAAGTGGCACGTATTTGTTATAAGTGGTAGACTGACGGGGAATATGGTCAATACTTTTAATCAGATATTTGCTCAAACTCATGGCTTAACAGGCATTTTCAAATGACAATTGTATACGCTTTATATAGCAGACAATATGAAACGCATTTATACTATTTACAAGTGATATAAATTGTGAGTTACAGGTCAATTCGAGGCCACTCACTCTACTACGTTTTCGGTTTGCAAATGTGATCAATTTGAAATTTAGAGTATTCTTTCTATTGCGGCGATAACATTTTGTTCATTTGGCTTACATATTTTACGAAACATCAAAAGAAAAAAAAGAAAGGCATGTAAGTCCTACAGATTTAAATCACCTCAGCAAACTAATTGTGATACAAAACTACTTTCCATGTATGTTATTAGACACATGAACACTATTTTGTAAAGAATGTACGGGCTAGGTTGACTGTAAAAACTATGTGGTGAGACGAACTTGTCTGTAACGTATTTAAGCCTCGATAGAGACCTGAAATATTGCCAGAGTTAAGAAGTGGCTGACTAAGTGGGGTTGTTTACCCTCGGTACTTGGCGATTGCCATATGACCGAGCGTAGATTTTTTAAGAAGTGGCTTAATTCGTTTCACTTTTAAAGTCGCAGTACTCCTTTGAATTTACAATCAACCAATCAGACTTCATCCACAATAGTAACGATATACAGTTAAATGAAAAAGCGGGGGTTAATGAAATTAGTCCTTTGTCATATCGGAAATGTTGGTTTTATTTAAATAGCTCAAAATAAATCGTAAGAGAGTTAAAGTTGTAATTTGACAGGTCTGTAAGTATTTGCTCTATCACCAGACTGATCCAATAACAAAATTACGGTTTGTCCTATCAACAAAATGAAAATGCAAAAATGCAGAAAAAGTTTACTGAAAATTCATACCATTGTAAGATTTCTAGAAACAACAAAAGAATCACATGGATGCCTTTTTCATTTTAGCTCACCTGGCACAAAGTGCCAGAGTAAGCTTTTTGGATCACTTTCCGTCTGGCGTCCATCCGTCCACCATTTCCTTCAAACGACATCTCCTCTGAAACCACTGGGCCAGTGTTGATGAAACTTTGAAGGTATGTTCCTTGCATAAAGCTCTATCAAAGTTGTCCAAAGAATGCCATTCCATGCAGAACTCTGGTTGCTATGGTAACAAAGAAGAAAAACTTTAAAAAAATCTTCTTCGCTGAAACCACAAGACCTAGAGATTAGATATTTGGCAAGTAGAAATGCCTAGCGGACCTTTACCAAGATTGTGCAAATTATAACCCCCGGGCTGTTGGGTCACTTGATTTTACATTAGCTTATACTGGAAAAACTAAAAAACATCATCTTCTCTGAAACCACAAGACCTAGAGCTTAGATATTTAGCATATAGCATTGCCTTTCTTCAAAGTTTGTTCAAAGGCCTAGAGCTTAGATATTTAGCATATAGCATTGCCTTTCTTCAAAGTTTGTTCAAATCATACCCCGGGGGTCAATATTGGTCCCGCCCAGGGGTTCAATTGTTTTACCAAGATGTATATAGGAAAACCGATTTAGTTGTCCTGTGGTCAAACCGATTGTCCTGTGGTCTTTCACATACTTTGTTGATATCATGTATCTTGGGTCAAACTTGACCACACCCATCAAACAAGTGGATGTGTATTCAGGTGAGCAATATAGGGCCATCATGGCCTTCTTGTTTACTACTAAAATTAAATAATTAGTAAATATAGCAACATTCAATTAACGCGACGAACTGTACAAATCGTTTCTTGACGAAATCTAGGTAATGTTCAAGGCAATGTGACATGGGGTCAAAACCATAATATATTGATTCAAAGTTTCAGTACGACACTGAATCGTGCATGGCATTGAACCAGATATGTTGAAGCAATCGTTACTACATTTAGTGATACATAGGCCCTATACGCCTTTAATTTCGAGATTGGCCCAGACCAGTCAGAAGGTATGCAATGGCATTTCTGGCATCATTATTACTAACAGTGTAAATTTAATAGTTTGACATGGTGTCCTGTAGTTTTCTTCACAGTAATCTAGTTTCATATTTGATTTAGATTTAATGAAAAATGATCTGATCAACTTTTTATGGCATTTAAGTACAAGATGTGTTCTTTAGAGTTTCTTGTTCACAAGTTTTTTTTCTATATTTTGGACAGGCGGCCTAGATATGAGCTAATGTAACCTAATTCAAGACTGGACTGAAGATTTATCAAGACAACCGTTTTGAATTTACATTCATTTAAAGCGTGGTACAAAATGGTGACTCTGAGGTGTTTACAATGTTACTGATGTACGTTTTGTAATTAAAACGCTAACCCTACTTTTAGAGCCCACTACCTTTAATGTATTAAGACACACATTCTGACGAACTATTATTTTAACTTGATACCAAACACGGCTTATTACGGTGCACGTAAAGTGACATGTGATAAATATTTCAAATTCGTAAATACCAAATACATTTCGTAAAAAACGAATTTAGATTTCGTTAAAACGAAATCATATTTCGTAAAAACGTAATAATATTTCGAAATGACGAAATGTTATTTCGTTTTTACGAAATCTAATTTCGTTTTCTCGAAATTTGTTTTCGTTTTTACGAAATGTTATTTTGTAATAACGAAATGAAAAAATTGTATGACAAGTCACTTCACGGACACCGTAGCTTGTAGAGTCTGCACAAGCTTTTTCTATGAATTGATCAGGTGCCATGATAAAAATAATTTTTCATTTTACGTTAAATGAAATACGAACAAGACCTGTACATTTATCCATTTTGGAAAAAATCCAATTTTGGACTATAAATCGCATGTAGCACTATAACTGTATCTTTTGTCGTTGAACAAAGAATGAAAGAAACAAAATCTTTATTGTGCGTTTTTATTTAAAATTCACAAGCTTTCACTATGTAAATGAGGGACGTTAAAAGCGTATTACAAAGGTGCACCCTTAAAAGTGGGTGCAATATTGAATAACATCAATGGTGTAGCTAGGCAATACATCAATGAAATAATTGTTACAAACATCACAGTTTCTGCAAATGATTGCAGGAGAAGCAACTTATATATGTTGCAGTGCCGTTAAACCTTCATTTGTAGTTGTTTTACAATTTTTGGAAGAAAGTTTTCTTTAATTATGAAATATCGTTACATTGGAATGTCAGACATTTTTCGATATAGTTATGGTCTTCTTGAATGATGCATTTTATTAGTATACGTATAAAAGCCCCTTTAAACATTTTGATGAAATTCTCTGCTAGTTGCATTGTATGTCGCGTTTAATTAACCTGAAATCACCATATGATATTTATTTAAATACAACCTGTAAAATGTTTCTTTACAATATGTTTCATTTTCATCAATTCTCAATTTTCTGAATATGGGCTGAGTTTAAATGGCAATTCCCATCGCCGAGGAAAAGAATTACATTTGTATGTGTGAAAGATGGCTTTATGAACGGGACTTCATCCTATGACAAATCATTTAGCAATATCATGGTGTTAATATGCGCATTTCATGTTGTGAATGGAGCTTCCCAGCAAGATGTATTGAATTACAGCCTGAGGTTTCTAAAAAATGGCGCGAACACAAACATTAAAACCCTTGAATAATCACCGAGCTGGAACATGCTGAAAATTTACGCATATTCTCTTGGTAATAAAGCAGTCTATGAATTTCAATTGAATACACGCAACTTGCTGATACATGTACAATGTAATATGTACATGATAACGAGACAGTGAATGAATCTTTACTGCATTCAAGTCTGTGGTTTGTGAGAAATAGCCCGGAAAGACTGAGACGGACGGACGGACGGACGGACGGACGGATATCATTAGCATATCCTCCTGGAGGGGGGAAATTTAATTAAATGTAAGCAAGCGTGTGTAAAATTAAAATTAAGACAAATAATAGTTTGTAACATCATTTCTTTATGACTGTCACCTACTACATATTCGTGGAAAAACAACAACAAAATATGGCTTACAAGACCGGACCTATTTCTGTAAAATCTTGTACCATACCTATAGTATTATGTTACCATGAAAGATTTCAATAAATGTGGTATGCAAATTAGTTGAAACATTTTAACGTCCCTCATATAGCATAGAAAGAAAAAAACAACAATTTGTTCAAAGCGTGTTATACAGATAAAGCTATCCAGAATATCAATAACAAACTATATAACATTTGATATGTGTAAGGTAGTGGGAGTCTAATGGCCAATGTTTCAAAGGCTCGTGGAGAACTTGTTACGTAACATTATAAACAGTGTGACGTCATTTTAACAAACAATGAAACGAAATATCGTTTGTTTTAAAACGATAATGCATTATTTCTGAAAAGCTTCTTAAAAGTGCAAGACTGTATGCAGGACAAAGTTTCTGCTATAAAATATTCGGTTTAGATGGAAATATTCGTCACCCTGACTAACCGTTTTGCCCGAGGTGACGGATATTATAGACGTGTACCCACAAACAGCTACCTAAGGTGACGGATATTTCTATCTGAACTGCGTGTTCATGACAGAACTCATAGTAAGTATTCTTTGGAATACGATTATTCAGAACTGGATGTAGATTTACAATATTTGATTTACAGCAATATTGACCTTTACTATCAGCAATAAATCATCCTTCTCGATTTATCAAGAAATATTTGATAGCAAAGTTCACAGTTTTTAGCCAAAAAAATAAAAGGGATACAAATCAAATCAAAATTGTCATTGTATAATTGTCAAAAAATATTATCAATAAACTCTCTAGAAATTTAACAGATACAGAAACATTAAGCTTTTTTTAAAAATTTGCGGCCCCCTTTACGGTAACCCCATTTATTTAAATACAATATAAGCAGTACAAACAAGCTCTATGGCTTTTGAAAAGACTAGATTAACAGGTTTTTTTTGTATAAATTACATCTCTGAAAAAGAATTGTTTACAACGAAAAATATCATTTTCTAATATATAAAGTGTGTACACGTATTATGTTACAATAACATATACGGTACAACAACTATGTGTTTCATAAATCTTATATTTTAAAAACATTAATATTAACTTCTAAAAATTATGAAATGAGCCTTACTATATAATCAGTTTAATTTATATCAGTCATTGCAGGATTTGTTTTCCATTGTCGTAATATTATGTAAGGAATAAGTTTGTGTCAAAATTGTGTATAAAAGTGTGTATTAAGAGACTGGGGAACAAAATAAAAATAAAAAAATAATCCAAAAGTGGTTCTGGTGGGAGGCAACTTCATATGACAAGTAGTATAAAAAATACGCCACAGAAACTGAATTATGAAAGAGGGCCGTTAACTGATGTTGCTATAACTCGTGGCCCAGTCCATTTGTCAAATGTATTTAAATTGTTTCTATCCAAATGTTATACTGTACTTGTACATAGAACAATAACATAGTATTAAACTAAATTATGAAAGCTTAAATATGTTCCAGATAAACCAACAACAATGTGCAGATTAAATCCCCACTACCTTTCAAAAAATGATAATATATTGACCCTGTTTTTTGTAACAGGAATGACGTATTGGTGCGACACCCGACTACTGACAAGGCCATTTTCAAAACCAAGTGCTTGATTATAAATCGACACTAAATTTCAAGACATCAGTGACAAAACCAATTGGATATCACAGTTTCGTTGTACAAGAGCTGGTAATAGACCTGGTAGTCTCCGCCAATCAAATACTTCAAATTATTTATTGTCATGTTCATATATACTTACCTGCGTGGTCTAAGCAATATGTTATTGGAATTTAGTAAAAAACACTGAACAATACACTCAATATTTCAGTTGTATAAATACGCATTTCAGCGCAAAAATATGTTCAAGTACATTGGGATAACCATGTCATTTTGAAAGGAAACTCTTAACGTTTCCCAACTGATTTTGTAAACGATTCTTTAAGCTCAGCATATGCTAAAAGTAACAATTTTGTTATATAAATAAAACAATTCCACGAATTTACATGCTTAACAAATAATTTAACTTCTAATATTGACATACTTTTAATATTAATAAAAAAGATAAAAGCACAGTAATTTTCATAAGCAATATGCATAAGCTGTATATTGTGATATTTCAGATTACAGACTCATCTAACTGTAAAGCAATATCCGTTGTCACATTTTGAATATTATTGCAAAAAAATGTACACGTACACGTTTGTACATGTATTACATGTGTATGTCAAAGTCTGTCTATTTATATACAAAAATTAACAATTTACAAATCTACTCATATTTATGTTTATATTGTATTTCGATATCTAATACATGGCTATATTTTATTTTGTGATATACCGATTATAAATAAAATTTGTATTGCATTTTGTTGTATTAGTTGAGATATATATGCTATATTTTATTAATATTAGAATTGTCTTTTGTATAGCTTGCATTCTTGTTTGAAATTTCCATTTTCAATCCGGTGAACAATATTACATTTATTATGATCTGAAAAATATTAATAAGCTATAAGCAAATAGTTTGCAAAAACGTGGTGCTAAGTCAGCAAGCACATATCGCGAGACAAATCAAAATGCAAAATGAAACATTTAGTTTCGTAAGTCTTATACAGTTACATTCTTTATATGTCAAACTTATTCAAGATTTTTATATCGCCGCTTTTAAGTATGCTTATATTTAACTTATAACTTATATTTATATTGATAGTTTTATGATGGTTCATACATCTTTCGCTTCTCAAAAATCATTTTATCTAATATTCTCATTTAGTTTGATACAAAATGGAAAAGCCAATGCCACTTAGATCTATAGCGAACATTCCGGAAAATTATTTCCAAGGGTCACGTTAGTGAAGTATAATTTTTTGGTTTCTGGATGGCCAATATCAACTTTTTATTTGGTTATCATTCTATTACGCTGGATTATTAGATATTGCACCGATTACCGTAAATGGTCATATATTAAATAAAATGTTGAGTGACAACCGAAATGGTGTGTGTTTAATCAGATCTACTACGTAAAACATTGACATGCTTATTTCCTCAGTCAATGTTTATGAACTCTAATAATTATCTTCTCTGTATGAACTATTAAATATCGGCTGTGTATGAACTACTATAACTTTTCCTTTTCGTGTAGTGTCTAAAATATTATCTTATCTGTATCAAGCTATCACAAATAAATACTTCTCCGTATGAACTGTACTACTTATTTTGACTGTATGAACTCTAAAGCTCAATTGATCTTACTATATGAACACTAATAATTATCTTTAAATATCTGAACTTACCAAAACGGCAATAGAAACATCCTATACTTTTCCATTTTCGAAAAAAAATTGTGATGTTTAATTAGATTTACATCTTCAACTTGCTTTCATAAAATGATATACCGCGTGTATTTATAAAATGTACTACTTATTTCGAGTTATAACGAAAGCGCAATGGAAAGGTATTTTTATTGTAAAAATAAAATTACCTTCACAATTACTTATCTTTCTTGGTAACAGCAATAGAAATATGTTCTTCTTGTCCAACCAAAATCCATTGATCTTTAATCGACATTCGGCTATTAAACTTGTCATATAACGCATAAACACAACGTTTAACATACAAACACAAAACAAACCAATGAAAACTGTTAAATAAGTATCTTTCTAACGGTCGTGTGTCGCTTTATAAAAGTCCAAGACTCAAGTTTCAAAATGGTAAACTTTGATTTATTAACTCTATGCGATGTGGCAGCAATAAAAATATCCATAAAAGTCCTCACCCGTGTAAAAGAACCGTGCCATGACCATTGTCGGAAAAATATTTTTGTAACACATTATATGAGTGTATGAGTGCTAAAGTTAATAATAATATTTAAATACAGTTTATACATAAGCAATGCATTGACAAACACAATGTAACAAGAAAACGGTGGATACTCCCCGCCAAAACAAACGCCTTCATCTCAAGGTCTCCAATTTTGTCTAAGACAAAAAGCTGGTCAGAGTATCAACGACAGTACACCTCTCCCAAAGTCAATTACCACCATGTACCAGTCAAATGAATAATTTTCAGTCTTTATGCTTAGGACAAGAATAAGTTCAAATAAAAGCGGGACATAATTCCAAATTTGTGCAAGAAAAAGGTATGAGTCTTTGACACTGCACTTAGTATACGTGTTCTGTTACGGACAAGCATAACTTTAAGATTACAAATAAAGATAATTTAAAAAGTTATGCAGGAAGAGATGTTTTTGTCACTGCACTTCGTCTGTGTGAAATAACAGGTTAATCCGTTGCATTGTTATGGAATTATGTCCCGGAAAAGCATAATTGAATATTGCAAAGGGTGATAATTGAATAAAAAAGCAAAGCAAAAGGAGACCAATTTTAACCATTCTAAGATATGCTGATAACATGCGTATCTTGTTTTAGTAGTAAAGCATCACTTGATGTATCATTAAATTTCAAACATCGACTGTTGAGAAGCAAGAGACAAAAATTGTCATAATTAAACATTATTTACAGCAAAAACCAAGGCCCATAACTCTATGAACAATATGTGTGCGGGAAAGCGCTAATAACATCCGCATCTCCAATTGATAGTGAAACATCCCATGGTTTTTATTAAGTTTCTGTCATCTAGTACTGAGAAATAGATGGAATTAATTATTTATAGCAAAAAGTGACAACAACAACAACAAAGAACCATAACTATGTGAAAAATAATGTTTATATAAACGACTGTGGAACATGTGGACAATATGCGCTTCTCATCTTGGTAATGACCTAGAAAGGAATGCAGGACGGACGGCCTAAGTGACGAGTTCATGTTCGCCTTTCCGGGAGCACGAAAATTAGTGAAACTGTACTGTAATACAAGTAAAACACTGAAAGAATGTCGACACAAGTAAGTAAGAAGCCCAGTGTAGTATTACACCGAACGAATGTCATCACAAATAAGAGATAATCCCAATGTAATTTATATATTACATTGAAGACATTTCCCCGAAAATAAGTCGTAAGTGCCTGGGGAGATCTGGCAGTCAGGGTTGAAACACCTCTCGTATATTACTGACCAGCCTTCTGCAATCTCTCGCTATGCTAGTTAGATCCAATAAAACCATTGCTCCAACCATCGTCACCAGAAAACAGATACCAACATACCCAACTGCGGTTGCTTCAGCTCTGTTGTCTGTTGCACTGGTCTTAGCGCGGATCTAGAAAATACATTAAGAAAAAAGTATACACCACACAAGTAAAACATTAATTTTGTTGGTTGGTTAATCCCCTATATTTCAATTTCTGCATAAGTTGGCTATAAAATCTACTATTTGCAAATAAAAGTACAAATATATTTATTTTCTACACAATAACCGGCATGTTATAGCTCAACATCAGTATATTAGGTATAACTTACATGTTTTACTCGGCTTTTACCGTTGTATGCTTTACCAACATGCTGCACTGCTCACTAAGTTTTCTTTATCTATATTTACTGCCAGACAAATTCGTAGTAATATAAGCAGAAATCGGTTATCATGTGTATTTGAGTTTTTGCTTAATAATATCGGTGTGTATTATTAATATACTTATTCCAAAAAGATGAAAACACATTTGTTTCCAAATCGGTTACTAAACAGATAAATGTAACTACTAGATCTAACAGTCGGAATAGGTGCTATGCAGATGTCAGAAGTAAATAGCACATTGAAAATTACCAAAAACACATTGACAGAGTGTTGAATGAATATGAGTAAGTTTTCATAGCAGTAGTTAGGATTTTTCACTTACTAATTGTGAACGTTTCCAAGACACGTCAGAAAGATTAGAAGAGACGTGACTAAAGATGAAGAGTCAATACCGGATAAACATTCATAGTCATATAGTGATATTTAAACCCTTTCCAAAAAAAAGCTAGTGCTTGAAAGAGCGTGATTTCACCATACATACCGTTGAGCTTAGCTGCAATTTGGGTATTAGTAGTTTGGCTTGAATCTCAGCAATCACCTCCTGTAATTCCTCAGGCGTGAAGTTTTTTGGTGGGAAGACCCAACCGCATGGACAGATATAATCAAGGAAACAGTTCTCTTCCGGTGCTTGAAAATTTAAAACAAGACGCTAATGAACACGATCTTTTCGGAAGCTTTGTACCGCAGATTTCACCACAACTTTCTAATATGTTAAGCACATATCGTCTATGGAAATTATTCCCTTTACTATTTAGCATAGAGGTTCCCTGGAGGACAGTAATTAAAAATCTGACAGGCGGTCTAAATATTCCGCCAACAGACGTCTATGATTCGTTCGAAATCTTGAGACTCCTCGGTGGTAAACTACGAAAAGTTTCTATGTAATTATTCGAAACAAAGTCTGTAAAGGAGAAAGCAGTTTAATGTTTTCAGTTGGGTTGTTCCTCGTTTTCCCAACGTATTTTAATATAATTTTTAAGATTAATAGTATCAAACCTCGGTCACAATCCTCTTAGATTGTTTATAACAGCTTAAAAGACCACAGCCTGTCTTACACATCATACTGCACATACAGTTGTTGCGACAGACTATAGTAGAGACACTACTAAACATAAACCGGCAAAATGCAGAGACATAAATAACATTTAACTGAAAACATTGTGGCAGAAAGAATAAATTACTTGCGTTAAATGTTTGAAGTTGAAGTTAGAAAGTATCACATACCAACAGTAGAACCAGGTGCCGGTGTTGTTGTTGGTATGTTTTGTACAATGATCGAGCTACTTTTTAAGTGTGCGTATGTTGCTTCAGTCCCGGATGATGTCTCTACATCTGGTACCGGTGAATTCGATACACTGTTAGTCACAACGCCATTGTTTATTGTAATTGAAGCCCCTCCTGCCCCATTCCCTCCTGTATTGATATTTCCTGGGTCAGTTGGACATTGCGCCAGCGGAACGGAGCTCAGGGAAAGCTGTATGGGAGTAGTTGGATTTGCTGAAAGAAAAGGAAACCTAAACAACCCACTGTTGGACAATATTGAGAGGTTGAGTTTAACATTGTTGACTGAAAAAACACCGACTCCGTTTAGTCTTTATATGCTAACACTCTTCCAGTTTCTGCGGCTTTGAATCATGTTTTTGACAATCATATAAGCGCAAAGTTTCGTTAAAATGTGTATAAAAGAAAACTGTAAATTTGCATATAAAAGATAACATCATCACTGATGTGTAATCCAATACGGATATCACGGTTACATACACTACATTATATCTTTATATATGATTATGTATGATTTAATGTTTCAACTTACCACTTGTGTTATTGGCGCAATCTTCATTCACACTTCCATCTATGTCGGCATCTAAAGACAGCAATCAATAATAGTATTACTGAGCATGGCAGAACAAATGTCAGTACATGTATATAAATGTAATGGTGATATATGCAAACGACTACAAGGACTTGACGTAGTCGTGTCAACCTTCTACGTCAACTACATGTTTGAGTTGGTAGTGCGGTGGCCGAGTGGTTAACACTCTGGACTAACAATCCGGAGGTCCCCGAGTCGATTTTCGGCCGGGGCACTGGAAATTTCAGAAACGTGTTTCTCACCTATTGAGATGAACTGGTTAGAAACCCAGATGTATTCTTGTTTGCTATACACCGGGCATGTACATTGTAAAAGAACCAAGGGGTCGATTCGTAAAAGAGCTAGGGTCTAGTACCCGGATTGCCTTGTATCTGCTTCTGTCTCTAAAATAAATGACCACAGTGGTAATAAGAGCTTGATTTTTATTGTGTTATCCTTGGTACTTGGTACTGAAAAAATTACATACATGCATACGTACGTACGTTCATACATACGTACGTACCTACGTACCTACCTACGTACCTACCTACGTACCTACCTACGTACCTACCTACCTACCTACCTACCTACATACATACATACATCGTTTATCGAACAATTCAATTCAAATAGTAACATAATTGTGTGGCAATGTATTTTAACTATAAGCATAATCCGCCGACAGAGAACTATTGTTGCACATAAATTATGTAAATCTTTTGCTGTCATGTATAAAGCATTGAACCTGGTGAAATATAAATGTATTGTCTTGGTCTGAAAGGGTTGAATCACCAAAAAGAAGTAGGGGTAGACTTAGTTCGAAGTCCCGAAGCTAGCAAAACAGTGTATTGCGGATCATTTGGAGAAGCTGGCATTCAAAGAAAAAGTGGTAATTTGACTCAACCTGACCACATGTACACAGAGGTGTTGAAGAAATATTACATAGATATAAGTGGTAGTTGAGTGAGCTACATTTGATAATAGCATTACTGTAAGCTCATAGACAATACCTGCAATCTAATCAAGTAATATTTATAATAGTGTATTATAGTGTTTGTAATAGATAGTGCAGTGATAGCTTTTGTTTGGATACATTGACTGACTAGGGTTAAATATTTACAAAAAAAATTCCAAAAATCATATATTTCAAATGTCTAGGAAACAAAACCGCGATAACATATTTGAAGTGAAAATAGACTTTTCATCAATTATAGGTGGACAAAACTTTGACCAAAAAGTTGACATAACAATATGTTAAAAACGTGACATCTTAAGGAATTCTACTACAGAATACATTGTTTTATATATTAAGTGTATGGCGACATTCTTCAGTTGAACATGCGCTCAATAGATTGGTTCATCTTAGCTTATTAAGCATTTTACCACTAAAATTCTTTGAAATGCTTAGATGTTGAAAGCATATTTTCATTCACTACTAGTTATTTCCTTCAAGTTGCCTTAAACTTAAAATAACTGTTTTGTTTTCGGAATATGGTAAACCGTATCAGTTTTACTGAAGCAATCAATAAGTACTCAAGGGACAGCTTTGTTTCTTATCCAATGACATTTTTGTATTTCTTTTTGTTACTGCGAGCTTACACATTGGTACTTATGTGGCTTAACTGTCCAAAGCACACATTACAGAACTGTAAATTGCATTCGTTCCTAAGGTAAATCGGTTCTTATGTGGTTAAAATTAGACACATTAGAAGTTTAAATATGTCACTGCTACTTCAATACCCATTAGATGGACCGTGCGTTCTAAATCCAAAATAATGACTTCTTATCTGTACCACATGTTGTACATTAATTATGTACGTAGATCAACATTGCTAGCAATCAAAATACGAAAAATCGGAGTTTCGATTGATTAACAAACAAAGCTTCCAATAAATGTTCACCTGTTCTCGTTCTAAAAAAGATAAAAAGTCCACAATCGCTAGGCCGTCGTGGATCTTGCATTTTCCAATTGAAATAAATAAAACAACATATATACATGTAATGTAAAACGCTAATTATGTGCCACTGCAAAACGTATCACACCACTCTGACACTCTGAATGCTTTGATAATATGCATTATTCACGAATAATCTGAGTATCCGTCTTACAAGGTACATACTCATAATATAGATATTACATGTATCATTCTGATACATTCCCCTTCGTCTTACGGAAAACAAACAACTGAAATGACATTGATATCTTGCTCTAAATTCTTGAAACACATTTTAGTTACATTAGTTCAGACTCCTCTTTAAACTAAATGCCCACGTGCAACATGTCGAGCCGCCAGCTGTCAAAAGGGCTAACTCCTTACCAAGAAGAGATGGGTCAAAATACACATAAATATCAGATGTAACATGCATGTTGTACCACAGAAAAGTGATCTTGATTTTACTCTACGGCAAATAATAAAAAGCTTACAATATAAGCTATTTATAATAACAACAAGGGGAAGTTATTCTAAAAAACAAGGGTAGGTCATAGTGGTGAACATTTGTGCCAAATTACATCAAACTCCCTCCATGCATGAAGAAGAAATGCTCTCCTGACAAACATATTCTTGAATTTGACCTTTAACCTCTAAGTGTGACCTTGACCTTAGACCTAGGGACCTGGTTCTTGCGCTTGACATTCCGTCTCATGGTGGTGAACATTTGTGCCAAGAAACATCAAAATCCCTCCATGCATAAAGAAGAAATGCTCCGGCCAAAGTCATTCTTGAATTATTCTTGCATCTGACCTTTGGGCTCTAAGTGTGACATTGACCTTAAAACTAGGGACCTGGTTCTTGCGCATGACACTCTATATATTGATGATGAACATTTGTACCAAGTTATATCAAAATCCCTCCATGTATGAAGTTGATATGTTCGGGACAAAGTCATTCTTTATTTTGACCTTTAACCTCTAAGTGTGACCTTGACCTTAGACCTAGAGACCTGGTTCTTGCGGACGACACTCCGTCCCATGACGGTGAACATTTGTACCAAGTTGCATCAACATCCTCCATGCATGAAGAAGATACGCTCCGGACAAAGTCATTCTTGAATTTGACCTTTGACCTCTAACTTTGACCTTGACCTTAGACCTAGGGACCTGGTTCTTGCGGATACACTCAGACTCATGATGGTGAACATTTGTACCAAGTTACATCAAAATCCCTCCATGCATTAAGAAAATATGCTCCGGACAAACTAAACTCGGACGGACGGACGGACGGACGGACGCACGCACGAACTGACGCAAGCACGCACGCACACACGCACGTACATACTGCCATTGGACAACTATATCGAGCTTCCGTAAGCGGTTCGACAAAAATCATGCGAACATTTCGGAACGCTTAAATTGTTCTCATAATTAACCATAACTTTTTTATGAAAAATGGAAAGTTCGATATTTGTATGACTGTATCTACCTTAAAAACCCTTCCTTCAGTCTCCTAAATATGCCTTGAGTAGACAAGATATATAGAACTTTTCCCAACATGTATACACATAACTTATATTTGTTTGGAAAACGTTACATGTATTGTCTTTGCACAAATGTTATGAAAGGAAAGGAAATCGTCAGAAGATAAAGAATGGGTTAATATTACTTCACAATGTCAATAAGGTGATTCGTTTTGTCATGTATACGTTGCGTTACTTAATACGTCTGATTAACATTCAGAAAATAGTTGACAGTTATTCTTCGGCCAGTGTAAAACATCGGTATCGGTCAACATGTCAAATTTGTTAAAACATTCAAACTACAGTTGGAAGTGTCACTTTATAGTCACTGAAAAATAAATGTTTTATCTATTCGATTGTTGAACATACTGTGAATGCCTGTAAATGTAATTACTAACCATTCATAACACCAGCTTTTCATGTTTTGATTTTGGACATCAACACTTGACTTATCTCATCTGTTATGTTTTCTCTTTAAACAAGAAAGTTTGTATCACCACTTCTAGTATTGCCTTTGTTTCAGCAAAATGTAAACAGTTTCTTTTTGACAAATTTTGAAATGTGTAACAATTTGGTTCATAATACAAAAAAATCCTATTAATTTTTTCTCGAAAGGCAAAAGTAAAATAACAAAAAGATGGGGCCTTGTCCATGAATTATTTAAGACTTTGCTCGTAGGCCCACTGTGATACCTTTGTATTGCTATTTTCTTCTGTGTGAAATCACCACATGTTAAACTTTACCTATGGCTCCGGGAATCATTTCGTCTGAACATTGTTCTTCGTCGATAAGTCCATCACAGTCGTTATCCTTTCCATCACCCGGCTCACCATCTGATCTTATGCAAACCTTTTGTCAAAAACAGGTCATTTGAACGTAGCTTTCACGAATTGCACAGTATAATTTGATATTCAACACCTAATATTTCAAATCTTAATTAACAGTCAACATGCGTATACTAGACAAATGAATGTAATTATGTTAAACATTAATCATTTAATATTGATTAGTGTTAATAAATTAACCTTTCTATAAAGGGTGATTCCATGATCCCTACATGTAATAACTAGTACAGACCACTCTTAACTCTATTTTAAATAGTGTAATGTTATTTTATTTTTCAAAAGTCGATACTTTATGGTACACATGCATCTATTTTCAAAAATAAAATTATGATAAAATTCCAAAGTTTTGTCAAATAAACTTTACTTCCTTAACTCAAAATGTTTAAAACTCCACAATTTTTTAAACTGTTAAAACTATGATAAAAATGACAAATAAAAAGATGTCAAGTTACTTGACTCAAGTAAACATATTCCACAGCTCATTCCCAGGTCAGATGCGAAGCTAAGATCAAAGGTGTCAAAACTGAGTGCTGCTTAGGGTAGCATAGTGCAATTTTCGGCAAAGACTGCCAATTTCAAATAAATACATATACTTGTTTGCTTTTTAGGGTGATGGGAAAATGTGTTCTGTACAAATCATGTACCGGATCATGTGTTTTTTATTTTTAATTTGTTTTTGACCGCCCGATGGAGACTTTTACAAAATAGTCTTGTATTTATTTTGAAAAAGCAATAGGTTAATATCTACGAAATAGAACAAATCTGAAAAGTGTACTCTTTTCAGATAGATCATGTTCTCTATGTCTAAGCTCTGCCTCCATACACAGTTCAAATTATCATTTATACAGTTCAGTGTCTTCCTATAGATATATGCAGTAGCCATGATACAAATTCATCAATCGTATCTAAATTCATTTATAACATTTAAGAATCAAGAAGAATTTTCATTGTACATGGCGGAGAACTAAAACAGGTTTAAGGAATAGTTTGAAAAACTGAACATGGTCATAATTACTTTCATATCTCGCCGAAACAGGCTCATTTTTTTTTGGGGGTGGGGGGGACGAATTGTGAGTGAAGGGTAAATTTAATTAGTTGAAACAACCACCCGGTGATTATATGAATACTTGATTTACCTTTTCCGTTTCAATTATACACCCTGACATTTTCATTTTAAAATTGACAGTACCATTAGTTGTTTTTGGGATTACTAAAACTATTCTTAATTGAGGACATTGTAGACCGTGTTCGGTATGCGCGGTTATCAAGGCTAACCATGACCTAGACTAGTTTCATCTCTAAAAGACAGTAGCAGTTGCTTTCAGTTTCTGTCATCACGTACTCAGAGATCTTACTATTACAATAAACGAAGCCTGTTTCAAATAGTTAGTCATATATTGACAACACACATTGCAGGTAAGATACAATGGTTTACTCTCAGCTGCTATCAAATACTTAGCCTGGATGAAAACATCATAGGGATCAGAAGAATCTATCAATACTGTTACAATGTATCGACGACGAGATGACCATACAATGAACGAACAAACATAGTCTTACCGTTACTTTTAAAATCGAATTACATGTTATAGTTATACATATAGTTAGCGATGTATGAAATTACAAAACTTCAGAATCACTCTTTCGCAAAGAAAGACAAACCATACGTCAACATTGTTAAAACAAAGAGTAACAAGAAAATAGATTTAATTCCAATCAGGTTCAACGTGATCATTGAACTTCAAATAAGCTCGCTTTACAGATAAAAATATAAACATGTACTAAAGGGTGTAATTATTGCTCAGTCAGACCAGTCTACTATCCTGGTCAGGATTATCTATAAATATAACGTTCTTGATTTTAAATACAAGTTTACATGTCTGACAACAATGCACGAAATAACTTTACAATATTTGAAAATGCCTATGTTATTTTCGTTACCACAACTACATGAACTGGTAGGAATGTTAAAATTGGCTTTCGCCTACATAGGCTTCTCGTACTGCTCGACGTCCCTTGATAATTGCATAACATAATTTACATTCTCCATACACCCTGATGCACATCGCATGCTCTAAACAAGTACCAAGTTTTTGCGGACCTGAATATCAAATTTGTACTTCGTTTTAATAAATGTGACCAGTTTGTACTCTAAATTAGCGGCGTCTGGTATTTCATCACTTACTAGTAGGGAAAATACATGATCAAAGGCTCAGTAGGTATTTAAGCAATCATTTATGGAAGCTGTATCATGTACAAAGCCATACTATTAGGAGAAAAGCAGTCTTACAGTCTACCGAAATGTGACCTGCTGCTATGTTTTGTCAACTTATTTTTAAATGTTTAAAAGTGTACATGTTTAGAAGATACGTACCTGATTTATATCCTGGTACATCACATCACTTGGTACAATAAATATATTATCACTGAAATATTCATGTTTTAAAATTGTAAGGGAAAACGTTGGTGATCCATATGTAAATTCTTGCAGAGTACTTGGTACCTCTGTCACCTGACTTGTAACCATAGAACCAGATGCATCGACTGCAGAGCTGTAGTTTAAATAGGAAAATAGAAAACATTAATTCCATAACATTAAAACATGTAAAACCAAATCCCAAGTGTGTTTATAGAATATATCATTATTTATACTGATACCACCTTAAAGTTTGATAGTTTTATGTGTAAAAACATGCTAAGTTTCAAGGTGTACGAAATATAACTTAAGTTTCGGTAAAGAAGTTTAAAGTGACAGGGAAATTGAAATAAACACTATCCGATGTAAAAGGACATTTGACAACTTAAATTCATATACATGAACACGTATCGTAAGAAGGAAATACCTGGAGTTTACTCTTTAAGTAACCTTTCGCTTATATTTTCTAAATAAAGTATTCTGTACACTTTTTTGGTGTACTGAAAGTGATACACAACCGTACTGCAACTTTTGTTGAAAGACTTTCAGGTGCACTACATTTTGGTAACGCTTTGACATGTTTGTGTCACGTGCAGCCGCCTGTTACTTCCTTTAAATAATACATAAGCTTTATGAATTAACCTTTTTCTGAGCGCTTCAAACTTTCATACTGGTCTATTTTAAGCTACATGTATATATTTTTATGTTTAAAAAAATGTAATGGCATAAAAATAGATTGTAATTATCACGCATTATTAATTATATAATTATATGTCTGGCATAAAGTGCTATCTGCTCTATAATTAATTGAGAGAGTGAGAGAGATTCTAGTGCTTGTTGAGAAGACTAACTATTAGGTTCATTGTTAATCAACACAAACAAAGAGACGAAGAATGTATTATTTTGATACACGTGGTGGCGTACGTGTAGTCTGAATAGACCTGGTTTTTACGTACATGTTGACTTTAAAGTTAAAATCTTTCGGCTGACAAGGAAGTTTGAAGTTATAATCATATTTCACATTCTAACAGGTATTTCGCTAGAAATATCCATGCATTTGCTCTAGTAATAGCTTGAAAGTCGATGCGCACGCATGTTTTGATTATCTTTCTGTCAGAAATGACTCATAGCTATTATTCTGTTTGGCGAGAGTAAGTCCTGCATATTTTAATTGTATTATGGGCAAATAGTACAGTAAACTTCATTGTGCACGAAAGTCTAGGTTGGCAATAATAACGCCATTTTAGTCCTTTTTTGTTTGACGAGGAGGTGTTAAAAGCTCTGTTTGGAAACCTTTGAACAAGCTGCAAATTATGTTAATAAGTATTAGATAGAATACTGTTGGCGAGAATAATTATTCGAGCCAACACTTACTCTATCTTATTTGTATTATGACACGTTGATTGACAGTTCTCACGCCCTACAATATCGTGTGACGTACTATCGTATGACGTAACAAAATTGTTTGGGAGCGACCTCAATCTTTTTACTGTAAGAAAATCATTCCATGTACTTGACAAATGTTTGCTTTTTTAAAATGGTCTGTAGTCTACAATATCGTATACTAAGTGTATTTGTTTTTTATTTTGTTTTTGACCTGTCGATTGAGACTTTTCCAAATTATTCTTGTAAACCAAAAATCTAGGCAATAAATTCTGAAAAGTGTTCTCTATTTCAGATAGATCATGTTCTCTATTACAGACAGAGCACAGTCTAAGCTCCGTCTTCACACAAAGTTCAAATTATCAGTAAATTCAGTACAGTGTTTTCTAAAGCAAATATGCAGTAGCCATGATACAATGTCTATATACATAACACTCTTGTTACAATTCGCATTATTATACATGTACATGTGTGTCAAAGTGCTCATGCGCGGTTGATGAGGAAATCGAAATATGTTTACGAAGACAGCATAGTTACTTATATATTATATAGTAAACGTATTGATCTATGATGTATATATACCCTTATTCAAATATTGGACAATATTTCCAAGAGCAAATGGCAATTTCCTTGTTTACAGTAGTTCTATCTATTTATTTCATGAATAATAAGCTTATCGTCTCAAAATGATACAAACTATTTAAAACGTACATTTACCTGAAATCGAAAAACGATGTTGGAAATGCCGGGAAGAAGTGTTTTTTCTTGTATTGTGTTGTCGGTGGTATGACCACGAGTGATCTCCATTCTGGAGACGTAGAGCGAATTTGTAGTTGTACCTGGATGGGCTTGGTTGCAGATATATCGTACAGCTACAATACATGACAAAATGGCATATTTTGTAAAGCAGACAGGAAGGTAAATATTTTTTCAACGTATTGTTTAACAAAAACAGACTGATGTCTATATGAACTACGTGATGTGTACAAATTGACAGCGTTTTGGAGAAAAGAAACGAATTAGCTTGATGGACTTACTTTGGAGGTTCATCAAAGGAACAATTCTTAAATTTAAAAGTACTATAAGAGTACTTCTGAAATCCGGCCAGTAGATTCTGATATAACAATATCTACCTACTTGACATTGCAGCTAGAAAAGTGTATGAAAAACCTTAAATTACAGTGTTAAGATTGAATTGACACAGTTGCATGGAAGACTTCTAAAGAAATCATGGTGGGGT
This sequence comes from Saxidomus purpurata, assembly GCA_022818135.1. Taxonomy (NCBI): domain Eukaryota; kingdom Metazoa; phylum Mollusca; class Bivalvia; order Venerida; family Veneridae; genus Saxidomus; species Saxidomus purpurata. The sequence goes on from JAFMSR010000017.1 coordinate 13,906,583, forward strand.
GGCAGCGCACACCACAGAACAAACACCTGTACGATACCTCTGACAAATTTTCATTCAAACCACCTGTTCCTATCATGGTCCACTGATAAGTGCTAACGTTATGCTTTTATAAGCTGTGTTAATACGGTCGTCATGGAAATCTATCCATTTTATACCAATAAACTTATCTAAATACACATGTAGTTAGAATCATAAATTTCTGATGAAAATGATGTTAATTAAATTGTCGATCGTGTAGTTACTTCATGGCAAAACATAGGTATATAGATTCGCCTTTCTTCTTATGTTGTTATTTAACAAAGAATACCGAAAGATATATGATCTTAAATATATCTTCATTGAGATCACCTCTAAATAATCTCGACAGAAACGTAAACGTATCTACAGATATTTTTTTATACTCTACAATTAAATTCTATGATTCTCGTCTAAATAAAAGCATTTCTATATTAGAGCCCCAGGATCACTTAGTATGTTAAATGCCTTGTAGAAATTATGTCATCAAGAATACTGTACCGGCCAGATTGACATGTATGTGCACGAAAATGATTCTTAATGTTGCTTTTTGAATAGGAAGTATATGCTATTTATATAGCATTTTTTTCAACATGATATTGCAAAAGCGAAGAGGCGACTAAAGAATAGAAGAAAGGTATTCGTCAATATTGTTATAGAATAAACAGAAAAAAACTGTATCATTATTATGTCCATAGTTTTCTTTTTCTATACATATATGTGCATTATGTGACTCTATGTATTATACCGTGTTCGTTTCGAAAGCGCGTGAGTAGTTATTTCCAGTTAGGCTGACGGTATCTAGCTGGTCATAGTTTCCTCTAATTATTACTACAGTGCTGTCCTCAGTCGCTACTAAACGTATTTCTGCTTCGGCAGCCATCGATGTTAGGTCTAATTTGGGAATGTAGTGCTGGGTGCCCAATGTTTCCCGCGGTGGCATCTGTGCCATATTGTCTGAAGATCCACAGAACACAGCCACAGGAAGGTTAGACTCAAGCAGATGCTGGTGTCTGAGTGCTAAAATGACAACATGCACAGGTTGTTTTATTTACATGTGATATGAAGGTGAATCACTCGATTTATCTGAGTGTTCGAGTTTTACAAGTTTTCGAACTTTACGAAATTGTTTCATATATTATTTTAAATGATGTTTTTTAAATCAAATACCGCAAATCAAGGGGTAAGTATGACCAATTTAAGTCGTATCTTCCAATTCAAACAAATGATATCTATCATTAACGTACTAAAGCATTTTAGTCAATGCTTTTTTAATTTAAGTATACTATTTAACACTGACGCTAGAAACGAATATTCGAAGTGTGTTTGGTTAACTGCCCAATCTTGTGCTTATTTAACAAACTTACCTGTATTACTAATTAACTATTTAGAATACCATCGGTTCTCATGCACCGTTCTTATAATCAGTACAATGATCAAGTCATTTTGTAATGACAAAAGTAGAAACTGAAACTCGGTTTCATTTGATTCAAGTCAAATATTTCAAATGAAAGATTGTTAGGTAATCTGTCCCCTGGTAAATAACTGAAAAGTTGTTGATATGAACACCAAGCCAAATGTAATAATATGGACTCTTCTGATAGATCATGTTAGATGCTACTAAAATAAGTAATTTTTCGTATCTACATTGTACCAAACAAAATTTGTCTTAAATCAAGCTTTATATTTACCATTATCATATATTTCCTTTGTTATGTCGAAAGTGTTAATAATCGGACCATCACCTGCATTCGTTTTAGCCTTGTATTCGATTGAATGCACAGTGCATACCGTTGCTATAAAAATATAAGACCCTAATGTACAAATACACTTTTACACTCACATGTTTCTAAGTTTAAACATTTTTATTTCAACAAATGTGGCACAAATGGTACATAACAGTTATAAAAATATAAAATAACTGGATTGAAAACAAGTTGCTTTGTCGTGCCCTTGATCTGACATTAGAAAATTTATTGGGTATGTTCTGGTATAATTTCGTTGCTAGAGTTAGATGTTTTTATTAGCAGTTATGATGTCTGAGTTGGTTAGCTACAAACCTGTATAAACCCGCAATGACCAATATTTTGGGGCAACTGATCCTAAAATGCTGCTACTTCGGATGCAACCTAATACATGTACATATATGTTTGTATGTTATGTGCTTTGTGTAATGCATATAATACTTATATGTTTGTATGGTATGTGTTTTGTGTAATGTATACAATACCTATATGTTTGTATGTTATGTGCTTTGTGTTATGTATACAATACTTATATGTTTGTATGTTATGTGCTTTGTGTAATGTATACATTATGTATCTGTTTCCTCTAATACATTGCCATGAGTAAAACGATGCTATGGTGTGTCGTTTGAGGCCAAGACACCGATGTCACACGTGCCCCAGTCCATTAAGCTATAAATAATATAGGAAAATAACCTTCAAGATATTAAAATAGGGCATCTGTCAAAGACTCATTTGCATTTTTTTTTTGAGGTTTTAAAAATCAAAATAATGAAAACATGATCAAATGTGTATGTTTTGAGTAGCGAGTGAAACACTGACTTTTGATATGTCCATCAGCGAGCTTAAAATAAAATGTTTCTGAGATGATAAGCAAATTGTAATAACTATCTGTTAACGTTGGAATAATTTAGATAACCATGACATAAAGTATTTCAAATTACTCGCTAGGTCTTACTGCAAGCAAATGACTTATTATCGAGGTGTCCTTAACTAATCAGATTTTATGGAGTAACCGTTCACAAATTGACAGTAGAATCAGGGTGAGAAAGATTCACAATTTAACACATATGGTACATAATAATATTTAACCAGGTTGACATACCTGTACTAAGTGATATGGTGCCCTCTAAGAATAGCTGATAGTATGGTCCAAGAACATCAACCGGGATAATTGGATGACCAAACAGAAGACCAATATTTTTAATTTGACGCAAGACATACACAGAAACTTCGTCTGTCGCCTCGAGTTTCAGCTGAAACATTATACACCAACTTACATGATTATTGAAAATGTTCATATATACTCTGCTGCTGTCACGAGGTTTGCCCTTTGCTTTAATATGAAACATCAAAGAATGGTTGTACGAATTTTAAAAGTCGATTTTCGGATTGTACAAGAAGTTGAACAAAGATCTCTCACCAGTCCGCATATTATATTAATGGCCTGTCGAAATGCAATTACAGTTAAACTTTGTTCGTTCGAACTTCAAGGGACCGTCGATTTTAGTTCGAGGGATCGTTGGTTCGAGCCATCGAACTCCGCCAGTCACGGTTCGAATTACTGAAGAAATTTGAATATAATCAGTTTTACCTAGGTTTTATGTTTCATGCTTCGAAGAATTAATGTGCATTATACACCAAGACTGGACTCAAGAAATCTGTCCCGGCATGAAAAGTCGGCGAAGATCACGCAAAATATTGCCTTTTTAAAAGTCTGCTCGATAGTTTAGACTAACACCTTTTATTGTTCGAGCGAAAGGATGTTACTTACAATGAAATAGATCTGAAGGGACTGCCAGACGGGTTTGAGAGTTCGAGAGATCGAGAGATCAGGGTTCGAGGTTTGGGGTGAGCACATATGATTTATATAGATATTTGGCCGAGACCGTCGACAGATCGGTTGTATTTGAGCGAATGAAGTTCAATCGAACGAAGTTCAAATGATTTCATGCCCTCGAATTCATATTTGGATAACACCGAAGTATGAAAGAGTGACTGTGTGCTTATTTTCGCCCTTAAAGCATATTGCAGCTGAAACTGTCATTAACGCTTTTTCTGTATACATATTTACACCTGCAGGAAAGCAAGAAATATTTGATTCGAAGATAGACCACATCCCTTCGAAATGTTATTAAACTATTCTCTTTACCTAACATTTCTATACACATTCTACTAAATGATATTAAGTACTATTTACCCTACTAAAAACAGCCTGACTAAATCCCGTCTCAGCACTTAGTGATGCTTTTGTTATCTGGTGAGTTTCCGCTGCTTGAATGTCCACTGAGAACTGCTCACCACTGTCTATCCGAATGCTTACACTGACTACGATGTTGTTAATATTTGTAATATATACAAGAAAATTCATGTCATCTTCTTTCAAAGCCACTATGAACGTTTTACCGAAATTGTCTGCATCTGGAATCATACAAGTGTAAATGAATTTGAGTTTAACCTCATCTCTTCAAATTTCTACAATAGACTGTTTCGATTAGGGTAAAGATATTACTTGCTTTGAATGTGTACTCACTGAACATTTACATGCCGAATAGCTATTAGTGCAGATCATGATCTCGCTGTAAGAATGTTTAGACTGATCACGACCTTCACTGTTGCCTACTACCCGTAAGGAAAGCCATAAATTAAGTGCTCTCCATCGCTTGACGTTCAAGCCATCGGGTTTGGCCAGTGTGCAACGAATCTACTTTTTCTGTATCGGCCAATGTACGAACCCTGTGTTAACAATACGATAAACCACGGAGTGTGATAAAACGTGTCAAACAAGGCCATAACAACATATTTAACTATACAAAGCAAAAACAAACCACAATATGCTACACTTTATATCATAATTAAGTTCAACACTACTAAACACTGTCGGGACTGTATGTCAAATCAATTTGGAATTACGCGCTACACAATTTCAAGATTTCAAAAATGTCTCTTTACACTAATTATAGGACCATAAACTGCATGTTGTAAAAACTTGCATTCTATTTAATATTTTAGATTAATGTTTCTTCACTCTTTTTAAGAGTTGCGCGCGTATCAATATTTTACAAAAAGAGACACAAACACGCTTGCGCGCACACTTGAATTAAAATTGGAAAAGCTGCAAGAAAGTTTCTTAATGTTCGAGTAACAAGCGCTTCTCGTCTTGCCATAACAAAACAGCGATCAAGTTTTGATTCGTCAGTCACATTGACTTGTTTGGATAATCACACCCGATTTAAAACAATAACAGATTCATTTCATAAGTGTTGTAATGATCACGGGTGCTAAATATTTCGCTCTTGTTGGTAATATTACACAAAACAACAATGATCGGCAAATAATTAAAAGTTTCTTATTATTTTAATAAAGATTTTCAACTAATTTGAAATCCAAAATATTTGCAGTTGATCCATTCTTTGTGAGCACCCCGTCACTACTCTCCTAGAGATGGGACATAATCATCAGCGGCACGCAGACGACCGAAGTATGTATTTTCGTCTGTTAAGAAGCATTCAAGAAAACTTGACAATGAACCAAACTTCCCAGTGGCATATAATCAGACATATGCTTTCTGAATATTGACTTTTTCATGTGTTTAGTACTATTCACCTTTAAAGACCGCCTCCGTGGTAGTGTTAGTGTTGGTGCCTTAAAATTTAAATCACTTTAATCTCTCAGTGATTTACAGGCATGTTCCGCTACCACACATAACTCTTTTGTTGAGAAAATGAGCAGTTTCTGAGGAAGTATATGACTTCACAGAAGGGATGGAAAGGAAAATTGCCCGCATGTTAATGATTGGAAAACCATTGGAACGGGTGTTATTCCTTAAGAATAGACTGTTACAATATGACTTGTATGCCTACTTACCTCCAGACAGTATTTTATCGCAGTCTTTCTCGGGTACATCTGAAAATAAATAAGGGTACGTTCGTGAAATTTGACATAAGACTCGTAGTATAAGAATAATTCTGTAAATTTTCGTACAAAACGCGTATGCCATTATGAATGTAGGTAAAAGAATTTAAGAAGTTGTATGGACGCCTGTTGTAGAGTAAATAGACGGTCTTACCCTTTGACAAAGTATAGACGAATGAAGCTTGACAAATCGAATTGTGTTACACGTCTATTCTTAGAAGAAAGCTAAAAAAATTATGTAGTTTTACTCCTATTCAATACAGTGAATTTTTTTAATATGCTATTTAATAAATTATATTTAATAATACTTTTGAATAAACAACGATGGCTGGTAAAAGTGTCTAACAGATGATCATGTCTCAGCCATAACAATAAATCACTGATGACCTGCAAACAATACATATGCCCGTAACGGGTTAAGAGCTCGCACTATTTATGATCATTGTTTTAGTATTAGCAAGTCTTGTTCAAATGAAATAACGATCATTAGAATAGCAGCTGTTTGTACAATAAGATACAACAGGACTTCGATTTTACTTCCGTTTGATATAATATAATCAAACATGTTAATTTCATCTTTTTTTTCTATATGTCGGATAATTCTATTTTCGAGCATTTATTGTTACAGTATTGATATTCCCTTCTTTTCCATGTTTCATACCAAGTCTCTTTTTGGAAATGCCCTATTCCTTCTTTTCTACAAGACTAAAGCAATTTTAGTATAACTAATATTAAAGATTTCATGTTATGAATTTAATTGCTGAATACAGATGGTATTAATAGGAAGTCAAACACGTACCACCTATAGGTAACTCGCGGTCATTTGAGCTATAGATATTACTGTGCCTTTTATAGATTCTCACACTGACGATGGGACACTTAGAGTTTATGGAGCCATCAATAGAGCCTATGATACCAACAGTCGACTGTTCAATAATTTGGATATTTGCATTCTAGGGCTATAAACTCATTCCTATTTATAGATTGCTGAATATTATGTTAATATGCTTGGTACTGTTTGGTCGTAATAGGGGATTAGTGTACGTAGCACGTTAAACCGTCGGATTGCTAGCACTGTGTGCAGTTCGGAGCTACATATAATGTCTGGATAGGTCTACTTACGTATGACAAAGTCAGCGCTTCCGACAAAGGCGTAGGCAAACATGACGTCATAGTAAATCAGCTGATTGGAAATAGTAACAGTCACTTCGTCACTTCCAAATAGCTTTTGTCAATGTAAATCAAATTCTTTGTTGCAGCACATTATATAGCATGAGGAAAAGGAAACATTAAAAACGATCTATAAACAACAAGCAAGCTTCTCATTTTCTATCACAAAAAAAAAAAAAAATTAACAGTGCACAAGAAGTATCAGCACAATAAGAAACAGAAAAGTTGAAAACCCTCGTAATTGCGACATTATTAATTAGCTAATCAATCGAATCTTACACAGAAAAAGCAGACTTATCCGTCCGGCACTTTTCCAGTTGAACCATGTTTTCCATAATATACTAGTATTTGAGTTACTGGAGTAATGAAAAGTTAGTTTTTCAATTAAGACCAGGTGACATAAACGTCTCACTGAAATGATTTTGATAAAAAAAGTGCAAAACTGATTCTGCCTTAAAACAAATTTTAATGTCAGAAGTAAAATTGCAATCTGTCACGAAAAGGTATTAAATAAAAACAATAATAGTATTATGACACTTTCTGATTTCGGACCTACTTAATTGTAAATATGCAGATTAGTTTAAGGCTAAAGATGTATATTAAACGTGTTTAGGTTGTCTTTCTTTTATTGCAATACTCACAAATACGTGCACAGTATCAGCGCCTTGTATTTTCCACCCTATATCATATAGTTGTGTGTCTGTACAATTCGCTCCGGTCTTATCGATTTTTTCTACCGCTGTACAATCGGGAGCACATAGCTGTATAATCACGAAGCCGGGCAGTATCTGAAAGCGTAAAAGAATTACAGTCATACTTGCTGAAAATGATACCCAACAAGGGCTAAGTACTGGACCTTTAAGTCGTGACAGACCTTATAACGCACGAGGTAACTCTTTGGAGAATACATGGAGTAACCTCACCAATTTTGTCAAAGGGGGAAAATTAAAGTAATGGGTAAGGTATTAATTTTTGTTCTCCTAAAATTCACTTCTTTTCAATGTCAGTAACTACTGTGTAAAAACCCAGATCCATTTGTTAAGTTATATTAAGGCTATGAATATGTTCAAATGCAGAAGGGAGACAATTAAAATGTTCTGGAATAGAGAGTATGATTATTTGACATTTTACTTACTTTTAATGTCCTCAAACGCTGTGTAAATACATTCAATCGGTTAAATAGTTTTGGAGTTAATTTTTCTGGAAAACCATAATTTCATATGACAAAAGGAGATTAATTAATTTATGGCTCTTATTTACTTCACTTCTTCTCAATGTCTACTACCACTGTGTGAAATACAAAGTCAAACCATGTAATAGTTATGGGGTTAGGCCGCGAAAAAGGATATTTTCACATGACAAAGAAGAGTAAAGAAAGGTTTACGGTTCTTAGTCACTACACTCCCTCTCAATGTCAACCACCGCTGTGCAAAGTATCAAGTCAATCCATTGAACAGTTACGGACTAATGGTCCGAAGAAGTATACTTAAATATAACAAAGGGGGGTAATAAAATAACTGTGTATTGTAGGAGTCTACTTCTTACTTGCTGCACTGTCCCTTACTGTCGATCTCTTGAACAATGTTTGAGATATGTTCCGGACAAGCAAAATGTCTTATGATAAAACTGATAAAGGGAGATCATTTAAGAAAGGGGAAAGATAGACTTTTGTTTCTTAGCCTCTGTACTACTTCTCAACGCGCTTTATCTTTTTGTGCAGTTTGAATAAATTCCTTTGAGTACTTTTATACTTCTTCTCTGGTCAATAATTTTTATTTTTAAAGTTGTTTTGTCCTTATACACTGCAATTCCTATCAATGTCCGTTCCATTGAGTTGTATTAAGTTTCAACATAATACTTTCATATATTTCATATATCATTTGAAGTTCAGACAGACGAACGGACGCCGAATGGACACAAATAGCAGTTACTATATCATCCTCCTTCGGCGAGCCTAAATAGTGCAAGTTTCTATAGATTAACAATGTGCAAAAGTGAATGAGCCGTGATTTAAACGTTCTCTTCAATATTTATCGTACTATTCTAATACACTTAAGAGTGCAGACAGGACCGACTGACACTGTTCAACCAAACCTTAACATTCAACAGTGGTAAAAAGAAATGTTATACATACATGGGCCGTGAACGATATTTCTGGGTCTGTGTTTGTTCGTAGTGTGACAGCCGCAATGTCACAACTCTTCACGGTGAAGGAGACATGATCTCTCCACTTTAAAGACGCTGATCTGTAAGTTATCACCCCTGTTGTACTGTCTTGTGTTGATGTGAAATGTATATCTGTAAATGGCATTTCAAATTCTATGTAACAGCTATCTGGATACACTGTACATCAATATCACATAAAAGCTGAAAATGGAATTATCTATCTGTATTATGCAGACTGGCAACACAGTTTTAGAAATCAAATTCCCTGAATTGATCCCTGATCTGTTTTGATTTTGCTTGATGTAATGTCCTGATAGTAGCACAAAACAGCCTTCGTTTTGAAGTCATTTTTAATCCAAATGTTGCAAATGGACGCATTTAGATACACTACATTTCTATCTTAAATACTGTCTCAAGCAGGTTAAAATGATAAATTATTTAAATTCTAATATTCATTTATATCTACAGGATATTTATTATCATGTTTTACTGAATTTATTTCTGTTTTGTTTCACGAATGGTACGCTGTGTTATAGTTTAGTAATTTACATGCCATCAGTGTTGTGCTAAGAGAGACAGTGGACCAATTGCGTATCTGAATAACCTGGTGGTCCTTTCAGCTTTAAACATGCCTCAAACGTTACTGGAAATTTGCTGAAATTTCATGTAACTAAATATGTTTAAATATATTATAATGACCCGTATATCAAACACGTTACAATGACCAAGAGTGTCCCATAGGCACAACACTGAACAAGAGCCTTTGAAGTTATAAAATATGTGTTGGTGTTTTATCTCAGAATACCTTTAATCAGCTCAAATATACAGAAGCTTTAAAACTTTAATAAAGTGATATGAAAGTCTTTTTTGTGCGTGTTAAACTCGAGAGAGGTCCTATCGATGCTATTGACCTGTAAAAAATAAATGAATTTATTTACAAAGTTCTGAACTTATAACAACAACTTTGCATAAATATATGTAGCAACATGCAAGTTCATAGGAAAGAGTGTTGAATACAATCAACGAAAACACATGTCAGAAAACAATTGGAATACAGAACATGTCGGGTTCATTCAGAAAAGCATGCAACATTGACCTATAAACACATTGATGTCGCCACATATACTGGACGCTTTGGACACTAACTGCACGTAAGTTTATCGGTAATAATTTAGATTATTTATAGTCCTGGTCGACAGGTTTTATTGCCAAGACCCTCGCAATTTAGTCGTTGATGCTTTGTGTTGCACCCATGCTGTAAAGCAAAAGCTCTTAACTGTATAAAAGTTTGCTAAGAACTTTCTGAAAGGAAATACTTTACGGTTAGATGGTAGTAAGTCTGGACCATTGATGTTAGGACAATATTATATCAGTTCTCACTTTGAATCTGTTATTTTTATTTCATAACTTTTGCATAGACAGTTTGTTTTGCAGGCACATTTCCTTTACATAATTTAAGAAATGAAAATTAAAACAAAAACACCGTAAAAATAATATTAGCAACTGTCCGTAGGAGATTTAAGCATATTGCAAAAGGAAACAACCAGTAGCTTGAACTGCACAGCAATAAAATGTTAGTACTTTGACACCCTTAACACCCTTGAAAACATACTTTAAAATATGCCCGATTTGTCCTCGTTTTTATTTTATCACTTTCTATCTCACGGCCACACTGGCATGTATAAGACTTAGGGTTTGCATATTAGTATCAAAGGATCATGTTAAAAGTTTTGGAAGCTAAAGTACCAATATAACTTTACTATGACACTAAAGCGCTAAACGTACGTGTGAAGAACTGTCTCTGATTAAATTAAAGGTTTGAATAACTGCTTAAACTACATTGGTGGAACATATTTCTGCTTTGCATTATGGTGGCACATCACTGCCAAAAAAGATCTATCACATTAAGTCCATGCAATGTCATGAACATTTGAAATTATCCGAAGACGTTAACTGAAAACTAAAGATTCCTTAAAAATTTTTTGGGGGTACTTAACATCTTCATCTCGTTTTATTGCGCATTTTATTTGTAAAGTTACTGTAGCTATAATGATTTACAAATTTAGTGTAAAAGTATTGCCAGTAAAAATATACATTTCCATAAAAGAAGACCATTTTATCGTGCACGTCACACCACTGTCTCATGCCAGTCCAGAGTAGTAATGCACTAGATTATTTACAGAAACTACGAAACGTAGTCAGAAATGTAATTAAGCAAATTTATAATGTAATCTAGCGACAGAACTATGCCACCATAAAACTTGTATATTCATGTTTATTGACATACATTCTAACACTATTGTAAATTTCTCCTATATACACAAAGAAGGATTTGAGCGTGATAAAACTATTAATTGTATTAAGTATATCACGCTAGGCGCCCGGAACTATTTTTGACTGCTAAAATTCCCTCCCGTGTAATTTTCACACAACATCTACGTGTGTGCATGTGGTAATACGCTTTGATTGGTATTGTTGTGAATGAACTCACGTGATGTAAAACAAATCGTAGTAAAATTTTCTGCACTTCCGGTATCGCCAGCAATATCAGAAACAACAAAATTAAGACGAATAGCGTTTTATTTGAGGAGTAAAAAAGAAAAGCCAAATTTTCACGAAATGCAAGGAATGCACGGAAAACTACAAGTTTCAAGACAGCGATTTCATGAAAGCGCAGCAAAGAGTACCCCATCGAACATTTCTTTGTTTAGATTGACGTGTTAGAATGGAAATAGATTTGGCGTGTAGATGCTTCGTAATTAATCACTCAGGCCATCGGCCTTCGTGATTAGATTACTACGCATTTACACTCCTCACAGTGATATACTAACCTGTATATCACTCAAAAGTGAAATCTATTTCCTAATTTTAACACATGACTTTGTTTACTTTACCTATTAATACGCTTATAATGGTATGCAAGTTCTTATAAATAACCAGAGAATCACTTATCACTTATTGTACGATCTTAACCCAAAATGAGAGTTTGTCCTACTCAGTGGATGTCCCTGTTGCGTTTGGCATGGTTGACAAATGAAATACCTGCTTGTCAAATGACAGGGTTGACAGGCCTAACAACAGGGTTCCTTGATCAAGTGACATGGTTGCTAGGTCAAATAACATGATTCAAGGTAAAATGACATAGTTGTCTTGACCAAATGACATGGTTACTAAGTCAAACGACATGGTTGCAAGATCAAACGACATGGTTACTAGGTCAAACAACATGGTTGCTAGGTTAAACGACATGCAGAACTAAAGAAGATTCGACACAGCTCTAAATTCGAGTGTTTGCTGTGCCTAGTTATATCATCGATTTTCATTGAAAGAATACGTATGACATAGCTATTGTCAAGACTCTTACCGTAATTTCTATCTGAAAGGAATATATAGGTTATAGTACGATTGCATCATATTACTACGTAACAACTTGGTTCAGTAGGTGTTTACTAAACAACCTTGACTCGGCTGTTCGAGACTTTACTCGACTGTTAAGTAAGTAATCTACTAAGATTTGATTGGAAAAAAGCAACATTAGTAGAATATTTTGATTTTAGTCTTTTCCCTTGCAAGTATGAAGTTATTTGCGCAAGACTTTAAAACTGAAGAAAAGTAACTATGAATGTCAGCCGACTGTTAATTTACATTTTTGAACAGCAGGGTCCTCATTGGTCTGCTTAAAAGTCGAGAAACGCATTAAATTGCACAATTATATGATGATATATTGAGATTGCAATAAATATTAAGCGTGTTTAAGCTACAACTTGTCCTGAAGGCGAAAAACACGATACAATGGAACAGCTAGCATTAACAAAGCACCAAGTTCTTTCAGTAAAGTCAATGTGTAAAGGACCCTTCAGCTTAATATAATTTGTGAAACTTGTTTCGCAATCGAGAAAAAACAAATTAGTATAAACTGAACTAAACTAGACCCTTCAGCTTACCCCTGTCAGCATCGGTACATGTCTCCTCATCTATTTGACCATTACAGTTGTTGTCCACACCATCACCAGGAACTGGGATAGACGGTACGCATTTCTACAAATTTGCAAAATAGTATTTCACAAATGAGTGTACATCGTAAAAAAAGCAAATACACTAATCGCTGTCTGATATCATATAGACATGGACCAGGTTTGGACTACAAAATAAAACTCAAGGTTTTACGTGCGATCAACTGTTACTTGATAGAAATGCTTTTAAAATTAAGTCAAGTAGCGACGATTGAATAATTACATAATTATGACCATTACCCGGAGCAACAAAGGAGCTACAAAGTATGGTTATGTATTGGTTTTATACTTAAAATAGTGATGGAACCTTAGTATCTTTCGAGACGCCGGCACAATTTTTGATAAACTATCGGTCGACACGCGTGTGCTTTTGTAAACATTACACATAATGTTATTTTACATTTCTTTTTAACGCATGCAAAGAGATTAAGCTTTAATACGAAAATAGGATTTCCATAGGCCTACCTGCAGAGGTCACGCGCAGGGGTCGCCCTATGTATTATCATGCGCGGGCACTTCTTTTCTGCTTACAAGAGGTCAATTTAAGCGTTTTCTTAGTGTAACACTATACCTAGGTTTGAGCACGACATGTCTGCTTTATGTCTATGAAAAAATATTTGAATGCGGTAAAAACACATAACCTACAATGACCTGTCAGTGAACGAGTGTAAACTGGAAATTTTCAAGCCTAGTAAAATCGTGCCAAAGGTCGTTTTCAATGTTGTCTAAAAGTGTCGACAGTAGTCGTAGTTGCCTAATTGTTTTTAATTTACAGGAACTGTCTTAAAATTGATATAGACAAAACGTGTTCCATAGATGTTGCTTATATGGAAGGCCAAACCTGTCTTAACCAGTATATACCGTTAGTTACGTTACCAGTGACGACAGGATAATTATAATAAATTGTGTAAGTATTGATACCATCTCTATCATGTATTAACCAACCCATAATAGTACAAAAGAAATGGCATGACAGTGCGCTCTATTTGTTAAGTTGAGTGTTGATTACGGAAATATCAATCAGTAAATTAAACAAGTTACATGTAAGGTTTCTTGTCAATCAAAACGAATTTGCAACAGATCCATGAAACAAGTCACTATTAAAAAAAGAAGATTAAAGTCATCAAATCAGAATCATTTCACAAACAATTTTATTAATTATTTTGGTTGTCTGATTCGGGCACCATTTGACCAATGTAATGGTTGTATTTTGTAGCTTAGTAAACAGCTTTGCCAACACATGTTTACCACCTATGTTAAGATGATACCTTGAGATTGCCAGATAAATAAATATATAAAGTAAAGAAGAGAAAATAATCAAGAACACTACAGAGGTTCACATCTCTCTTAAGTCGTTACTACATTAGGAACTGATGAGCAATCTGACATCGTCCGGGCAGATAAAGACGATAAAAACCCTCCTGTAGAAGAGTATTGTCAGTTTCGCGTAGGGTTTGAGCCGCAATCTGCTTTCATGTAGAACATTCATGTCTATTACCTTAAATAAGAAAACAAATTAAAAAACGAGAGGCACCGTGGTGACTCAGTTGAGCTTCTGACTCCTACCGCGCAGATCGTGGGTTCGCATTTTAACGCGTCTTCCACAATACAAGTACCTTCTTTCGGGGCGAATACTGGTATGTAAAACCGATGTCTGGAAGCAGACACTGACAGTAAGTAATATAAATTGCAAGACCTTCTTATAAAACCAACGTAAAACAAATACGTTTCAACTAAAAAACTACTACCTTGTATTACACATCAAGAAATATAATAAAATTGTGAAGGGTACCTCGCTTTCCCATTCCCATTTGGCATCCAGAAGAAATGCTGCCGTTCCGTTACAATATCCGTAAGAGAAACGATCTTTACCGCCGTGCTGTCTTTCTTCCCCCGATTCAGGCAAAACAGTTAAAACAACATAGTCAGTACCGACGATTCCAATCCAGTCAAACTTTGCAGTGTCGATTTGGGGTACCCATGGAATAGCTGTATAGTCTGAATCATACGCTATAACTGTAATAACACTCTGGTTCTCGGCCTGTACTAGACAGTCCGAGTAAACTAAGTTGTCACTCCACTGCTTAACATGTGGAACGAGGAGCATGGCTGGATGTCCAGTAACTGCTGTTGTATCATTGTACAGGTCGACTGACATAACCTGAACTATGAGAACCGGTTTTGATGTCCTTATGCTACTGTGCATCTCCCAGTCGACTCGATGCTCTGTGGATTTGCCTGTCTTAGATATTCTAAACGGAGAAAATCCGAGAATATGAACCCAGGTGTTATCACTCTTCGTCACGATTTTGATGACGTCACCCGCCTCGTTAAGGTAATTAGGACCAACTACGAAATCAGTACCCCATTTATTTATTGGTGGTATTTGTTCTATCATAGAACTATTCGAACCACTGATACTAGGAACGTCACGTGCTCCTACAAATACAGATACACTGTGGTCTGAGGAAATGTATGTCCCCGTCAAATCCGATTCACTTTCAATGTGCAAAACGTCAAACTCGTTCAGAGTGAAAGGTACCGGCTGACCAGGGGGTGCGCTGTCTGGAAGTTGAACTCCGTTACATGTGACGTTTGGTGCCGACATTCCCGAAGGGAATACAATGTTAACCGATGTTCCATCAACCGTTCCCGCCACAGCAAACTGACAAAATCCGCCAAGGGTGCAGTATGTGATTACGTAGTATTCATTACCGAGGTGGTTATCTGGAATTGCGAGGAAACCGTCTGATAAGGCACCAGAAGCATCTGTCTGAAACACGTGCAAAATCATTCCGTCTTCTTCTGATTCGACTTTCAAACCACTGGAATTTAAAGCAAATCCATCAGGAACATGTCCTCCACAGTCCCCTGAAGGCTGCATTTGTTTAATGTTTGAAGAACCCGATGTAACCGGTTTCCATGAACAAGAGCCAACTTCGCTAGTTGTAGTAGGATCGCCTGAACTTTGATACTGAAGGAGTCCAATAGAAGTACCAGTAGAAACTGGACTTCTTCCAAGAAAAGCTACATGGTATGTGGTTCCGCTGTCTGAGATGAAAAGTTTAGTATATGATCGTATATATATACATGTAAATAAGTATATTAGCCTCTAAAATGATAAAGATAAATATAGATCTTAATAAGTAAATCTAATAATAAGATTTTAAATAAAATTTAAACATTAATCAGTGATTTAAACTCTTAGAATATTGAGCATTGCCTTAGTTATTGCCCAAAAATAACGATCTGTAAAACGGTTTCATTCAAATTGAATATAGAGGAAATTTGTAATATCCTTTTACGACTATCCTAGTAAAAAAAAAGAACCCACTCTTTCTGTTATGTATATCTGAATATGTATTTGTCAATAACAGAAAAAAGTTGGTAAAACTTATTTCTTATATGTTTTAAAGCATCTACTGTGTGATGACTATATACCAATGTGACCATTTTGAAGGGTATAATAACTTTGAATGTATACTAACCTCCGATACAATAAAGATTAATGTAGAAACACATTGACAGAGAATACAATTATTTATTATTCTGTCCAATTTCAACTATTATTCTAACTTTACTGTAACTATTATTCTAACTTTACGGTAACTATTATTCTAACTTTACGGTAACTATTATTCTAACTTTACGGTAACGCCTGACAAAAGCTAGAGTTTCATTCGTAAAAATCTTCAAGCAGTTTTTTTCTTTTTATTGTACATGTATGTACACTCTATTTTGAACTATAGATTTTAAAGATCTTTTCAAAACTCTTTTTTCATGCGCTACAGTCAAAACAAGACAATAACAACAAAAGATGGACAGTATTCAATTAACCGAGGATTGAAATATGAAGAGTACATGCGTATAGTAACGCTTATATACATGTATGATTACATACAAAGACAAATGTTGAGAGCATATAAGAGTCATGGTAATCTCTTTTCGATCCCGTAACAGCTATTCTTCCCTAATGTGGTTCCCCATTGCTCTAAAGTTAACTAAGTAGTTTAACGAAATATCTATGTATAAGATCACTACCTGCGGGGTAAATAACACTTGCCAGCAGCACTGTGCCCGTTACCAGCACAACGCCTTTCATCTCCTGCAAGTAAAGGTTGCATGATACAATAGCAACATGTTATATGTATAACAAGACAAGTTTAATATGCATTGGGTAGTTTACCACAATACATCAAAACATAAGACAGACAACACTAGCTGTACAATTAGGCGTTAATGGCTTACCAGCGACCTGCTCAGCCACATATTTACGTAAAAAGAAATACAACATTTAATAAAGCCCACTCTTGAGGGGAAACAACTGATATTGAAACTTAGTTTTATCAATCAAGACCAGTTACCTCTCCGTTAGACCTACTGTATGTCATATTTTACGGACACATATACTAGTTTCATACAAATGTTGTAATAGTCACTTGACCACTCTTCTCTCTATCTGTTCATTTCACACAGGCATCAGTTTAATATTTTTCTAGTACATAAACATGAAAAGAAATTGGCCTATTCCCTACCCTATAATCTATTTGGGAAGGAGGCGGGGACGATGGTGTGTCGTTGTTAAATTTTGACAAAACAACAGTTCCTAAACAATTATGGTACAAGGTCACTATCAAGAAGATTGTGTTAGTTTTTTTTCACATAGGATCTGGCAACCGTGCTTTAAATATTACCAACATATCTTCGTACATCTAAGTGCACATGTACCAGGTCATATAAGAACCATTTTCTAGATCTTTTTTTATTTGAATATGTATCCCAAGGAGAAGACTTTCAAAATTAGGAATACGGAAAATGAGCCGATCCCTCTTGCGGCTGAATAATCTTTGTAGCACGAACATTTCCATATAGTCATATAAAAGACACAATGGGTCATGTTTTTACGAGTCCGCATATTTTGAACAATTTCGGTAGAGATGTCTTATTATGGAAACATTGACACTGGTCGTGTCAATTGTTTAAAATTAACGTGTCAACCTTTCAATTTGGACAGCATCTTTTATAAAAAAAACGGGACGTCCAATGAAATGTGCTGACTGAATAGCGAAGACTGCAGAGCATCAACAGACTACACGTGTTCAAACGGCAGAATCACTTGCCACAACCAGGGTGACAACCATGTTCTGAACACGTCGGCATGACTTAGCATGTAAGAAAGGCAGAATCAATTGTTGATCTCATTGAATTGTTTAGTTCAATCACTTTTTACATGTAAAATGCCGAATAATCGACTGTTTTGTTTCTGTCAACGACGAACAGTATGTAAGCAAAACATACAGTGGTGTTCATTTTTATACAATTTTACATATCGTTTGTAATTCTCTTTTATATGCAAGTAACGGTTATAGTTCCAATCACCCTCACAACCTGTAGCTATATTAAGACTGGAGTGTTTATGAATATTAGATGATGTCATGTGGTGCCATAAGTATCGGTACATAAATGACACCGCTCAAACGATACAATTGCGTATATTGATTTTTGTTATTTTTCCATTTAGCTTTATTAAATATGCATGTAGTTTCGCTTGAGCGAAATCAGGATTAGCATAGAAACTTGCCAGTTCATAAACATATTGACAAAACTGCATATTCAGATGTTAGGTAGATTATTGTTATGATTCGGAAGTAGGTTGACAATCAGATAATTTGTAAGGCCTGCTCATTAAAATGCTATAGACGTAACCATGGTTGCGGACCCACACTGTATAAGGTCATATGGTGACAACCGTATTCCCCTGTCGTATTTATATACACATAAGTGATTCTGATAGTTAGTTAAACCCCTGCGTTAGAAAAAGTATTCTTGCATACCAGATCGGGATATCTGCAATTTTAACCAGTGCTTACAGCCCCATGTAAGATGACTCTCTTGAATCACTTGTGACTTAACGTTATAGACATTGTGACGTCACTTTTCCAAACACTCATCTGAATAACGTTTGGTTTATACTAAAATGCATCATTTCGATAAGTTTGCATTAGAATATCTATTTTAAGTGATATGCGGTATGCAAGAAAAAGTTTCTATCATGAGATATTTGGTTCAGATGGAAATATCCGTCATTCCATCTGTTTCGTGGGAGCTCGGCAGAGCCTCGTTCTAGCCAAAACAGAAACCCTCAGTGACGGATATTTTGATCGGAGCTGCATGTCAGGAAAGAATCTAATATTCAAGTACTACAAAGAGTGACAGACTGATGCTAAATTTCAATCAAGTTTGCAATAATCATGGTCATTTTACAATGACGCTAGGGATTAGGAAACATAGTATATCGTTTACATTTTTGTATTTTCTTAGTCATAAATACGATTTTACCATACTAAGTATTCTACTACATTTCCTTTCATACAGTAAATTTGAATTTTATCAAATAATTGAAAACACTGTAATACAAGAAAAACCGTGATACAAAGTACAAACAAAACTGACATGTAAATATTTTGGAAATTGGTGATGGTTGATGTTGAGGCATGGCCCCCAATAATTCAAGGAGACCAAGTTTAACTTATACATTAAGCAAATGCCTATTCGGAGTACATCTGATATCAAGTTTGATATGTTGAAAAGCAAGCTTAAGGTTTCCAGCCCATAACGGTCAATTTTTCAATTGTTATTTTCATTAACTATATCCTTTCAATGAAAGAAATTTACTGTGTAATTAAAAAGATATATGGAATTTATATCCCTAGCCTCATCTTGTAAATAACTTGCATAACGGTATACCAGAAAAAATAATTTCTCAATATTCAGTAACCATTATATAACAATTCAACATAATTTTGGTAATAAAGTATTCAATATGCACTGTAGAAATACATTAACAACACACTCTGATAAATTTTGTCTTTATAATATTCTGAGTAAAATGGCAAGCACTGATGAACTTTTACCGTCTAGATTTTCAAATAACCAGTTCTAAAATCAGCCATTATCCTTATTAGTTTCGCATGAATGAAGATTTTAATGATCATTTGCCGTAAAACATTTAAAAATGGTTTAAAAGCTGAAAATGATGAGTAAAACCGAAGAAAAAGTTTAGGTTCGGATGGGATTTGAACTCCATTCGTAAAATTACAGAGCAGACGCCTTTACCAATTAAAAATAACCTCATATAAATCTATATAAAGAACGACAACTCTTACATTTCTAGAAAAATAGACTGCGTCTACAGTTTTCATCTCAGAAGTAACTCACTTTTTCAATGAAGAGAGACGCATATATTCGATCTAGTGCTTAAGTATCCATGCATCTTTTACTCACCACATATTAAATATAGCTGGCCACTAGTGCGGCCCGCAATAACTAGCTGGAGCTGTGTGTAATATATGTTGCACACCCAAGTTTGCTTTGTCAAATTATATGTAGACATAGTATGATGTCTTTTGTCTTCATGACCTTTTTTCTAAGCATTGCAATCTCTTTCCAGAGTTGTCGCTTGTTAACATATGTCAGCTAATGCTGGTATCAGAATAGATCAGCACACTTAATGGGGTATGTTAAACAAACAGACTTAATGTTCAACTGTTGTTACCATAGGTAGTATCAAACAACCGTTTTATTAAGTCACATGTAACAGAAAAAACAAACTGTTAAACATTCTACAGATTGAAACATGTTTTCAAGTGGTACGTAGTGCCATCTAATCACAAACAAACATGACTTCGCGAACTAGTCACACACAAACATGACTTGTGCTTACAGTTTGTTATGGCAACCACATTTCTCTAAATAAAGTAAATGTATATCACGTTGCTAAGGTAAATGAAAAACTGAAGTGATAGGTTCATGGAAACTTGAAACTGGCACCGTGCCAAAAACAAAAATATTTCTAAAAAATCTATTGTTTAAAAATCCTTTTTAATATTTACAGAACACTTATTTGACACACTTTTATAAAAACAAATAAAATGTACCTATAGTCTATTAATCCAAAGGTTGAGCTTGAAGCTCAGGTGACTCCGAAACATGTTTTATAAGCACGGTTCCAGTATAACAATTCTGATATACTAATATATGCAGAAGACCAGTAGAAATTCATGGCATTTGAATAATTGATGGGTGTTACTAAATACGTTTTGAGTAATGAGGGATAAAAGTATTTGTTGGAGTTATTAGAAAAAGGTAAGGTAGTGGATTACGAAAGGCAGATAAGGATAAATATCCCTGATCACATAGGCCTGCTGCAATTTTGTCCGGTCTTTGTATCATAACTTCTATATTGCTTATACGATAGTAGTGTGCAGTAGAAGCTTAGTATACATAGCATCTATTTTCATCAGTAGTTTCGGGAATGTCATATCTCTGTTGGTTTTGTGTATAAATAATCGAACGGGTAAGATCTGTAATGTTTCTGTTTCCATACAATTGAAATACATTAGATAATTGATCTTGAGCGATAGTTCTAGTGCTATTAGTGAGTTAAGTGCGTGCTTGTTCGAACATTGGACAGGTAAAAAGTATTGATTTTTAATGGCCCCATATACATTGTTGTCAACATTAGTTTTAAAGTCAAAATGTTATTTAGAAGGGCTATAGCGTGTTCCGAGTACTGAGTGTAGTATTTGATATTTGCGTTTTCCAACACAGTACTAGCATAATGGAAGTGTTTGTAGGTCAGACTTCAATGTGCGTTTGAAAGTACATGTATAATGAATTTGGAAGTTGCTTTAATCTGAAAGCAGTCGCTGCTGATTATAAGTAAGACTTTGCAGAAAGCGGTATGTGGCAGATACTAAATTATGGATATATGTCACTTCTTAGATTATAATAAGATACTTGGGCGACACTTTCCCGTACATGAGAAGAAACATTATCAAGTGTAAGATTACGCTTAATTTTGTACAACAGGGTCGGCGTTAGCTTTTGTCTTCAAAGTCATCAAAGGCTTTGAATGAAAAGATGAGTTTTAAGTGACTCAATAATAACTGCCATAAAATCTCAGTTATGTTTAAATTCTTATACGAAAGACCGCAGATGTTTGCATCTGAATTTAAATTCCACCTCAGACTTTTTATATAGAAATTGACAGTTTCGTACAAAGAAATCATGTCGAAAAAAGCAATTC
>JAFMSR010000017.1:13935091-13948910 GCA_022818135.1 Saxidomus purpurata
TGAACAGACGTATATAGCACTTAGCGATATATCATCGGCATGTAAAAGTGAACAGACGTATATAGCACTAAGCACTATATCATCGGCATGTAAAAGTGAACAGACGTATATAGCACTAAGCACAATATCATCGGCTTGTAAAAGTGTACAGACGTATATAGCACTAAGCACAATATCATCGGCATGTAAAAGTGAACAGACGTATATAGCACTAAGCACAATATCATCGGCATGTAAAAGTGAACAGACGTATATAGCACTAAGCACAATATTCATCGGCATGTAAAAGTGAACAGACGTATATAGCACTAAGCACAATATCATCGGCATGTAAAAGTGTACAGACGTATATAGCACTAAGCACAATATCATCGGCATGTAAAAGTGTACAGACGTATATAGCACTAAGCACAATATCATCGGCTTGTAAAAGTGTACAGACGTATACATAACACTAAGCACAATATCATCGGCATGTAAAAGTGTACAGACGTATATAGCACTAAGCACAATATCATCGGCTTGTAAAAGTGAACAGACGTATATAGCACTAAGCACAATATCATCGGCTTGTAAAAGTAAAAAGAGATATATAGAAATAAGAAAAATAGGTAAAAGTGTACAGACGTATATAGCACTAAGCACAATATCATCGGCATGTAAAAGTGTAACAGACGTATATAGCACTAAGCACAATATCATCGGCTTGTAAAAGTGAACAGACGTATATAGCACTAAGCACAATATCATCGGCATGTAAAAGTGTACAGACGTATATAGCACTAAGCACAATATCATCGGCATGTAAAAGTGAACAGACGTTTATAGCACTTTGATATCATCGGCATGTAAAAGTGTACAGACGTATATAGCACTAAGCAAAATATCATCGGCATGTAAAAGTGAACAGACGTATATAGCACTAAGCACAATATCATCGGCATGTAAAAGTGTACAGACGTATATAGCACTAAGCACAATATCATCGGCATGTAAAAGTGAACAGACGTATATAGCACTAAGCACAATATCATCGGCATGTAAAAGTGAACAGACGTATATAGCACTTAGCGATATATCATCGGCATGTAAAAGTGAACAGACGTATATAGCACTTAGCGATATATCATCGGCATGTAAAAGTGAACAGACGTATATAGCACTTAGCAAAATATCATCGGCATGTAAAAGTGTACAGACGTATATAGCACTAAGCGACAATATCATCGGCATGTAAAAGTGAACAGACGTATATAGCACTTTTGGGTATATTTTCTGGTTTTAAAAGTGAACAGACGTATATAGCACTAAGCAAAATATCATCGGCATGTAAAAGTGAACAGACGTATATAGCACTTACGAACGCACAATATCATCGGCTTGTAAAAGTGAACAGACGTATATAGCACTAAGCACAATATCATCGGCATGTAAAAGTGAACAGACGTATATAGCACTAAGCACAATATCATCGGCATGTAAAAGTGTACAGACGTATATAGCACTTAGCGATATATCATCGGCTTGTAAAAGTGAACAGACGTATATAGCACTTAGCGATATATCATCGGCATGTAAAAGTGAACAGACGTATATAGCACTAAGCACAATATCATCGGCATGTAAAAGTGAACAGACGTATATAGCACTTAGCGCAATATACATCGGCATGTAAAAGTGAACAGACGTTTATAGCACTAAGCACAATATCATCGGCATGTAAAAGTGTACAGACGTATATAGCACTTAAGCACAATATCATCGGCATGTAAAAGTGTACAGACGTATATAGCACTTAGCACAATATCATCGGCGACGTATATCACTCGGCAATATATCGGCATGTAAAAGTGAACAGACGTATATAGCACTAAGCACAATATCATCGGCATGTAAAAGTGTACAGACGTATATAGCACTAAGCACAATATCATCGGCATGTAAAAGTGAACAGACGTATATAGCACTAAGCACAATATCATCGGCATGTAAAAGTGAACAGACGTATATAGCACTAAGCACAATATCATCGGCATGTAAAAGTGAACAGACGTATATAGCACTAAGCACAATATCATCGGCATGTAAAAGTGAACAGACGTATATAGCACTTAAGCACAATATCATCGGCATGTAAAAGTGAACAGACGTATATAGCACTAAGCACAATATCATCGGCATGTAAAAGTGAACAGACGTATATAGCACTTAAGCGACAATATCATCGGCATGTAAAAGTGAACAGACGTATATAGCACTGGCTATAATATCATCGGCATGTAAAAGTGAACAGACGTATATAGCACTAAGCACAATATCATCGGCATGTAAAAGTGAACAGACGTATATAGCACTAAGCACAATATCATCGGCATGTAAAAGTGAACAGACGTATATAGCACTAAGCACAATATCATCGGCATGTAAAAGTGAACAGACGTATATAGCACTAAGCACAGGGGGGGTGTGAGTATATAGCACTAAGCACAATATCATCGGCATGTAAAAGTGAACAGACGTATATAGCACTAAGCACAATATCATCGGCATGTAAAAGTGAACAGACGTATATAGCACTAAGCACAATATCATCGGCATGTAAAAGTGTACAGACGTATATAGCACTAAGCACAATATCATCGGCATGTAAAAGTGTACAGACGTATATAGCACTACAAGCACAATATCATCGGCTTGTAAAAGTGAACAGACGTATATAGCACTAAGCACAATATCATCGGCATGTAAAAGTGAACAGACGTATATAGCACTAAGCACAATATCATCGGCATGTAAAAGTGAACAGACGTATATAGCACTAAGCACAATATCATCGGCATGTAAAAGTGAACAGACGTATATAGCACTAAGCACAATATCATCGGCATGTAAAAGTGAACAGACGTTTATAGCACTAAGCACAATATCATCGGCATGTAAAAGTGAACAGACGTATATAGCACTAAGCACAATATCATCGGCATGTAAAAGTGAACAGACGTATATAGCACTAAGCACAATATCATCGGCATGTAAAAGTGAACAGACGTATATAGCACTAAGCACAATATCATCGGCATGTAAAAGTGAACAGACGTATATAGCACTAAGCACAATATCATCGGCATGTAAAAGTGAACAGACGTTTATAGCACTAAGCACAATATCATCGGCATGTAAAAGTGAACAGACGTATATAGCACTAAGCACAATATCATCGGCATGTAAAAAGTGAACAGACGTATATAGCACTAAGCACAATATCATCGGCATGTAAAAGTGTACAGACGTATATAGCACTAAAACGGGCAGGAAAAGTGAACAGACGTTTATAGCACTAAGCACAATATCATCGACATGTAAAAGTGAACAGACGTATATAGCACTAAGCACAATATCATCGGCATGTAAAAGTGTACAGACGTTTATAGCACTAAGCACAATATCATCGGCATGTAAAAGTGAACAGACGTTTATAGCACTAAGCACAATATCATCGGCATGTAAAAGTGAACAGACGTTTATAGCACTAAGCACAATATCATCGGCATGTAAAAGTGAACAGACGTTTATAGCACTAAGCACAATATCATCGGCATGTAAAAGTGTACAGACGTATATAGCACTAAGCACAATATCATCGGCATGTAAAAGTGTACAGACGTTTATATAGCACTAAGCCATATCATCGACAATGTCAAAAGTGAACAGACGTTTATAGCACTAAGCACAATATCATCGGCATGTAAAAGTGAACAGACGTATATAGCACTAAGCACAATATCATCGGCATGTAAAAGTGAACAGACGTTTATAGCACTTAGCACAATATCATCGGCATGTAAAAGTGAACAGACGTATATAGCACTTAGCGATATATCATCGGCTTGTAAAAGTGAACAGACGTTTATAGCACTAAGCACAATATCATCGGCATGTAAAAGTGAACAGACGTATATAGCACTAAGCACAATATCATCGGCATGTAAAAGTGAACAGACGTTTATAGCACTAAGCACAATATCATCGGCATGTAAAAGTGAACAGACGTTTATAGCACTAAGCACAATATCATCGGCATGTAAAAGTGAACAGACGTATTATAGCACTAACACAATATCATCGGCATGTAAAAGTGAACAGACGTATATAGCACTAAGCACAATATCATCGGCATGTAAAAGTGTACAGACGTATATAGCACTAAGCACAATATCATCGGCATGTAAAAGTGAACAGACGTTTATAGCACTAAGCACAATATCATCGGCATGTAAAAGCGATACAGACGTATACAGCACTAAGCACAATATCATCGGCATATAAAAGTGAACAGACGTTTATAGCACTAAGCACAATATCATCGGCATGTAAAAGTGTACAGACGTTTATAGCACTAAGCACAATATCATCGGCATGAAATGAACAGATTATAGCATAACAAACGGCATGTGAACAGACGTATATAGCACTAAGCACAATATCATCGGCATGTAAAAGTGAACAGACGTATATAGCACTAAGCACAATATCATCGGCATGTAAAAGTGAACAGACGTTTATAGCACTAAGCACAATATCATCGGCATGTAAAAGTGAACAGACGTATATAGCACTAAGCACAATATCATCGGCATGTAAAAGTGAACAGACGTATATAGCACTAAGCACAATATCATCGGCATGTAAAAGTGAACAGACGTTTATAGTACTAAGCACAATATCATCGGCATGTAAAAGTGAACAGACGTATATAGCACTAAGCACAATATCATCGGCATGTAAAAGTGTACAGACGTTTATAGCACTAAGCACAATATCATCGGCATGTAAAAGTGTACAGACGTTTATAGCACTAAGCACAATATCATCGGCATGTAAAAGTGAACAGACGTTTATAGCACTAAGCACAATATCATCGGCATGTAAAAGTGAACAGACGTTTATAGCACTAAGCACAATATCATCGGCATGAAAAAAGTGTACAGACGTTTATAGCACTAAGCACAATATCATCGGCATGTAAAAGTGTACAGACGTTTATAGCACTAAGCACAATATCATCGGCATGAAAAAGTGAACAGACGTTTATAGCACTAAGCACAATATCATCGGCATGTAAAAAGTGAACAGACGTTTATAGCACTAAGCACAATATCATCGGCATGTAAAAGTGAACAGACGTTTATAGCACTAAGCACAATATCATCGGCATGAAAATGTATCTAAACAATAGATGAAAAGTGAACAGACGTTTATAGCACTAAGCACAATATCATCGGCATGTAAAAGTGAACAGACGTTTATAGCACTAAGCACAATATCATCGGCATGAAAAAGTGTACAGACGTATATAGCACTAAGCACAATATCATCGGCATGTAAAAGTGAACAGACGTTTATAGCACTAAGCACAATATCATCGGCATGAAAAAGTGAACAGACGTTTATAGCACTAAGCACAATATCATCGGCATGTAAAAGTGAACAGACGTTTATAGCACTAAGCACAATATCATCGGCATGTAAAAAGTGAACAGACGTTTATAGCACTAAGCACAATATCATCGGCATGTAAAAGTGTACAGACGTTTATAGCACTAAGCACAATATCATCGGCATGTAAAAAGTGAACAGACGTATATAGCACTAAGCACAATATCATCGGCATGTAAAAGTGAACAGACGTATATAGCACTAAGCACAATATCATCGGCATGTAAAAGTGAACAGACGTATATAGCACTAAGCACAATATCATCGGCATGTAAAAGTGAACAGACGTATATAGCACTAAGCACAATATCATCGGCATGTAAAAGTGAACAGACGTATATAGCACTAAGCACAATATCATCGGCATGTAAAAGTGAACAGACGTTTATAGCACAAGCACAATATCATCGGCATGGCAGCGTATATAGCACATATCATCGGCTAGTGAACAGACGTTTATAGCACTAAGCACAATATCATCGGCATGAAAAAGTGTACAGACGTTTATAGCACTAAGCACAATATCATCGGCATGTAAAAGTGAACAGACGTATATAGCACTAAGCACAATATCATCGGCATGTAAAAGTGAACAGACGTATATAGCACTTAGCACAATATCATCGGCATGTAAAAGTGAACAGACGTATATAGCACTAAGCACAATATTATCGGCATGTAAAAGTGAACAGACGTTTATAGCACTAAGCACAATATCATCGGCATGTAAAAGTGAACAGACGTTTATAGCACTAAGCACAATATCATCGGCATGTAAAAGTGAACAGACGTTTATAGCACTAAGCACAATATCATCGGCATGTAAAAGTGAACAGACGTATATAGCACTAAGCACAATATCATCGGCATGTAAAAGTGTACAGACGTTTATAGCACTAAGCACAATATCATCGGCATGTAAAAGTGAACAGACGTTTATAGCACTAAGCACAATATCATCGGCATGTAAAAGTGAACAGACGTTTATAGCACTAAGCAATATATCATCGATAGCATGAAAAAAAGTGAACAGACGTTTATAGCACTAAGCACAATATCATCGGCATGAAAAAGTGAACAGACGTTTATAGCACTAAGCACAATATCATCGGCATGTAAAAGTGAACAGACGTTTATATAGCACTAAGCACAATATCATCGGCATGTAAAAAGTGAACAGACGTTTATAGCACTAAGCACAATATCATCGGCATGTAAAAGTGTACAGACGTTTATAGCACTAAGCACAATATCATCGGCATGTAAAAGTGAACAGACGTTTATAGCACTAAGCACAATATCATCGACATGTAAAAGTGTACAGACGTTTATAGCACTAAGCACAATATCATCGGCATGAAAAAGTGAACAGACGTTTATAGCACTAAGCACAATATCATCGGCATGTAAAAGTGAACAGACGTTTATAGCACTAAGCACAATATCATCGGCATGAAAAAGTGAACAGACGTTTATAGCACTAAGCACAATATCATCGGCATGTAAAAGTGAACAGACGTTTATAGCACTAAGCACAATATCATCGGCATGAAAAAGTGTACAGACGTTTATAGCACTAAGCACAATATCATCGGCATGTAAAAGTGAACAGACGTTTATAGCACTAAGCACAATATCATCGGCATGAAAAAGTGTACAGACGTTTATAGCACTAAGCACAATATCATCGGCATGAAAAAGTGAACAGACGTTTATAGCACTAAGCACAATATCATCGGCATGAAAAAGTGTACAGACGTTTATAGCACTAAGCACAATATCATCGGCATGAAAAAGTGAACAGACGTTTATAGCACTAAGCACAATATCATCGGCATATAAAAGTGAACAGACGTTTATAGCACTAAGCACAATATCATCGACATATAAAAGTGTACAGACGTTTATAGCACTAAGCACAATATCATCGGCATGTAAAAGTGTACAGACGTTTATAGCAATAATATCATCGGCATGAAAAAGTGTACAGACGTTTATAGCACTAAGCACAATATCATCGGCATGTAAAAAAGTGTACAGACGTATATAGCACTAAGCACAATATCATCGGCATGTAAAAGTGTACAGACGTTTATAGCACTAAGCACAATATCATCGGCATGTAAAAGTGTACAGACGTTTATAGCACTAAGCACAATATCATCGGCATGAAAAAGTGTACAGACGTTTATAGCACTAAGCACAATATCATCGGCATGTAAAAGTGAACAGACGTTTATAGCACTAAGCACAATATCATCGGCATGAAAAAGTGTACAGACGTTTATAGCACTAAGCACAATATCATCGGCATGAAAAAGTGAACAGACGTTTATAGCACTAAGCACAATATCATCGGCATGAAAAAGTGTACAGACGTTTATAGCACTAAGCACAATATCATCGGCATGTAAAAGTGAACAGACGTTTATAGCACTAAGCACAATATCATCGGCATGAAAAAGTGTACAGACGTTTATAGCACTAAGCACAATATCATCGGCATGAAAAAGTGTACAGACGTTTATAGCACTAAGCACAATATCATCGGCATGTAAAAGTGTACAGACGTTTATAGTACTAAGCACAATATCATCGGCATGAAAAAGTGTACAGACGTTTATAGCACTAAGCACAATATCATCGGCATGTAAAAGTGAACAGACGTTTATAGCACTAAGCACAATATCATCGGCATGAAAAAGTGTACAGACGTTTATAGCACTAAGCACAATATCATCGGCATGAAAAAGTGAACAGACGTTTATAGCACTAAGCACAATATCATCGGCATGAAAAAGTGTACAGACGTTTATAGCACTAAGCACAATATCATCGGCATGAAAAAGTGAACAGACGTTTATAGCACTAAGCACAATATCATCGGCATGTAAAAGGTGAAGGGGGGGGGGGGCAGACGTTTACAGACGTTATAGCACTAAGACAATATCATCGGCATGAAAAAGTGAACAGACGTTTTTAGTACTAAGCACAATATCATCGGCATGTAAAAGTGAACAGACGTTTTTAGTACTAAGCACAATATCATCGGCATGAAAAAGTGTGAGACGTTTTTAGCACTAGCACAATATCATCGGCATGTAAAAGTGAACAGACGTTTTTAGTACTAAGCACAATATCATCGGCATGTAAAAAGTGAACAGACGTTTTTAGTACTAAGCACAATATCATCGGCATGTAAAAAGTGAACAGACGTTTTTAGTACTAAGCACTAGGCATGTAAAAGTGAACAGACGTTTTTAGTAATAAGCACAATATCATCGGCATGAAAAAAGTGTACAGACGTTTATAGTACTAAGCACAATATCATCGGCATGAAAAAGTGTACAGACGTTTTTAGTACTAAGCACAATATCATCGGCATGTAAAAGTGAACAGACGTTTATAGTACTAAGCACAATATCATCGACACAGAAAAATGAAGGTACAGACGTTTTTAGTACTAAGCACAATATCATCGGCATGAAAAAGTGTACAGACGTTTTTAGTACTAAGCACAATATCATCGGCATATAAAAGTGAACAGACGTTTATAGCACTAAGCACAATATCATCGGCATGAAAAAGTGTACAGACGTTTTTAGTACTAAGCACAATATCATCGGCATGAAAAAGTGAACAGACGTTTTTAGTACTAAGCACAATATCATCGGCATGAAAAAGTGAACAGACGTTTTTAGTACTAAGCACAATATCATCGGCATGTAAAAGTGAACAGACGTTTTTAGTACTAAGCACAATATCATCGGCATGAAAAAGTGTACAGACGTTTATAGCACTAAGCACAATATCATCGGCACAATATCATGGCATTCATCGGCATGAAAAAGTGTACAGACGTTTATAGCACTACAGCACAATATCATCGGCATGAAAGTGAACAGACGTTTTTAGTACTAAGCACAATATCATCGGCATGTAAAAAGTGTACAGACGTTTATAGCACTAAGCACAATATCATCGGCATGAAAAAGTGAACAGACGTTTATAGCACTAAGCACAATATCATCGGCATGTAAAAAGTGAACAGACGTTTATAGCACTAAGCACAATATCATCGACATATAAAAGTGAACAGACGTTTTTAGTACTAAGCACAATATCATCGGCATGAAAAAGTGAACAGACGTTTTTAGTACTAAGCACAATATCATCGGCATGTAAAAGTGAACAGACGTTTTTAGTACTAAGCACAATATCATCGGCATGAAAAAGTGTACAGACGTTTATAGCAATAGCATATATAAAAAACAGTTAGCACAATATCATCGGCATGAAAAAGTGTACAGACGTTTATAGCACAATATCATCGACATATAAAAGTGAACAGACGTTTTTAGTACTAAGCACAATATCATCGGCATGAAAAAGTGTACAGACGTTTATAGCACAATATCATCGACATATAAAAGTGACACAGACGTTTTTTATTTCTAAGCACAATATCATCGGCATGAAAAAGTGTACAGACGTTTATAGCACTAAGCACAATATCATCGGCATGAAAAAGTGTACAGACGTTTAAAGCACTAAGCACAATATCATCGGCATGAAAAAGTGTACAGACGTTTATAGCACAATATCATCGACATATAAAAGTGAAAAGACTTTTATAGTACTAAGCACAATATCATCGGCATGAAAAAGTGTACAGACGTTTATAGCACTAAGCACAATATCATCGGCATGAAAAAGTGTACAGACGTTTATAGCACTAAGCACAATATCATCGGCATGAAAAAGTGTACAGACGTTTATAGCACTAAGCACAATATCATCGGCATGAAAAAGTGTACAGACGTTTATAGCACTAAGCACAATATCATCGGCATGAAAAAGTGTAACAGACGTTTATAGCACTAAGCACAATATCATCGGCATGTAAAAGTGTACAGACGTTTATAGCACTAAGACACAATATCATCGGCATGAAAAGACAGAGTGTACAGACGTTTATAGCACTAAGCACAATATCATCGGCATGAAAAAGTGTAAAGACGTTTATAGCACTAAGCACAATATCATCGGCATGTAAAAGTGAACAGACGTTTATAGCACTAAGCACAATATCATCGGCATGTAAAAGTGTACAGACGTTAGCACGTTTATAGCACTAAGCACAATATCATCGGCATGAAAAAGTGTAAAGACGTATATAGCACTAAGCACAATATCATCGGCAAGAAAAAGTGAACAGACGTTTTTAGTACTAAGCACAATATCATCGGCATGAAAAAGTGTACAGACGTTTTTAGTACTAAGCACAATATCATCGGCATGAAAAAGTGTACAGACGTTTTTAGTACTAAGCACAATATCATCGGCATGAAAAAGTGAACAGACGTTTTTAGTACTAAGCACAATATCATCGGCATGAAAAAGTGAACAGACGTTTTTAGTACTAAGCACAATATCATCGGCATGAAAAAGTGTACAGACGTTTATAGTACTAAGCACAATATCATCGGCATGTAAAAGTGTACAGACGTTTTTAGTACTAAGCACAATATCATCGGCATGAAAAAGTGTACAGACGTTTTTAGTACTAAGCACAATATCATCGGCATGTAAAAAGTGTACAGACGTTTTTAGTACTAAGCACAATATCATCGGCATGTAAAAGTGTACACAGACGTTTTATAGTACTAAGCACAATATCATCGGCATGTAAAAGTGTACAGACGTTTTTAGTACTAAGCACAATATCATCGGCATGTAAAAGTGTACAAGACGTTTTTATGCTAAGCACAATATCATCGGCATGAAAAAGTGTACAGACGTTTTTAGCACTAAGCACAATATCATCGGCATGTAAAAGTGAACAGACGTTTTTAGTACTAAGCACAATATTATCGGCATATAAAAGTGAACAGACGTTTATAGCACTAAGCACAATATCATCGGCATGAAAAAGTGTACAGACGTTTTTAGTACTAAGCACAATATTATCGGCATATAAAAGTGAACAGACGTTTATAGCACTAAGCCCAATATCATCGACATATAAAAGTGAACAGACGTTTATAGCACTAAGCACAATATCATCGGCATGTAAAAGTGGACAGACGTTTATAGCACTAAGCACAATATCATCGACATATAAAACTGTACAGACGTATATAGCACTATGCACAATATCATTGGCATGAAAAAGTGTACAGACGTATATAGCACTAAGCACAATATCATCGGCATGAAAAAGTGTACAGACGTATATAGCACTAAGCACAATATCATCGGCATGTTAAAGTGTACAGACGTTACAATATATCGCACTAGTACAATATCTCGGCATGTAAAAAGTGTACAGACGTATACAGCACTAAGCACAATATCATCGGCATGAAAAAGTGTACAGACGTATACAGCACTAAGCACAATATCATCGGCATGAAAAAGTGTACAGACGTATAAACTAAGAATATCATCGGCATGAAAAAGTGTACAGACGTATATAGCACTAAGCACAATATCATCGGCATGTAAAAGTGAACAGACGTATATAGCACTAAGCACAATATCATCGGCATGAAAAAGTGTACAGACGTATATAGCACTAAGCACAATATCATCGGCATGAAAAAGTGTACAGACGTTTATAGCACTAAGCACAATATCATCGGCATGTAAAAGTGTACCAGACGTTTTTAGCACTAAGCACAATATCATCCGTGAAAGTGTACAACGTATACAGCACTAAGCACAATATCATCGGCATGAAAAAGTGTAACAGACGTTTATAGCACTAAGCACAATATCATCGGCATGTTACAAGTTACAGAGTTTTGTTAAACAATATCATTGGCATTTGATTACAAAATGAGCTTGCGTGTTGTTCCCCCCAGCTAAAGTAATATCATCGGCATAAAAGTTCAGTAACCTTTTTAGCCTAACACAATTTCATATTGAATATGAACAAAATGACATTCTTGTTAGCTAAGCACAATATATGCATTGAATAAATTTTTCAGACAACTTGAGTAGTATTTCACCATGTACATTTTCTTTATGCGTAATTAATAGACTAGGTCAATATTGTTGTTTATACGTGACGCATTTATTAGGAGGACGTTACGCCGATTGTACGGTAAGAAATTTCAGTTGCCGTCCGCCATCTTGTTTTGAAAAACGCAAGACTTTTCCTACGGATGCAGGTTTGTACTTTGAAATGTGAATACATCAGCTTGATGTACGTTCCTATTAAAATGTTTTTTTTTTCATATGACTACATGTAAAACATCATTCCTTTTGTTTATCAATACTTGGCTGAACTACGTACCAGTAACTTTCGTAACCAGAACTGGTGTTGCGTGCCCTAAAAAAATTCGAACCTTTTTTAAATTGCAACTCTTTTACGTCTACTTGGAAACGATTGAAGTTTTTTTTTTTTATTTGAAGACCGTAGTTTATTTAATTTGTAAAAACGGTCACACTTCGACATATAAACCCCAGTAAAACGAAGTTTGCAAACAAATAAAATAGTCCGTACAGCTGATGCTGGGACTAGCCCCCCCGACCGCCCCCTTGCCAACGTTCAGTATCATTCCTTGCCAACGTGCAGTATCGTAGAATACTCAGCTCTGGCAAGTGAACCCTGGCAACATGGAAGTTAATAAAAGACGTATAGCCTAAGCACAATATCATCGACATATAAAAGTGTACAGACGTTTATAGCACTAAGCACAATATCATCGGCATGAAAAAGTGTACAGACGTTTTTAGCACTAAGCACAATATCATCGACATATAAAAGTGTACAGACGTTTTTAGCACTAAGCACAATATCATCGGCATGAAAAAGTGTACAGACGTTTATAGCACTAAGCTCAATACCATCGGCATGAAAAAGTGTACAGACGTATATAGCACTAAGCACAATATCATCGGCATGAAAAAGTGAACAGACGTTTATAGCACTAAGCACAATATCATCGACATATAAAAGTGAACAGACGTTTATAGCACTAAGCACAATATCATCGGCATGTAAAAGTGAACAGACGTTTATAGCACTAAGCACAATATCATCGGCATGTAAAAGTGAACGGAGTTATATAGCACTAACCTTAATATCATCGACATATATGCCAATATCATCGGCATGAAAAAGTGTACAGACGTATATAGCACTAAGCACAATATCATCGGCATGAAAAAGTGTACAGACGTATATAGCACTAAGCACAATATCATCGGCATGAAAAAGTGTACAGACGTTTTTAGTACTAAGCACAATATCATCGGCATGAAAAAGTGTACAGACGTATATAGCACTAAGCACAATATCATCGGCATGAAAAAG
>JAFMSR010000017.1:13949410-13965601 GCA_022818135.1 Saxidomus purpurata
AATATTGATATCCCTTAGTAACAAAGTGATACCGTTAAAGTAGGGACACCTTTTTCAAGAAAATAATATTACACAAGTTGTTTGTGTTTCTTTCGTACATATCCATAGTGAGTCGCTTCAGCAATATATTAGACAATACTTCAAATGTACTGATGCTCTGTGTACATGAAATAAACAATTCATTTTCTACATTGTAGCATCGTTTTCAAACCTTTTTCGGAGCATAAAAGACTAAAAAAGAAAAACCGCACTGTATGACCCCTCAATATACATGACAAGACATTAGACATACTATTTAACATGTTCCATCCAGGAACCATGCCATATCTGTTGTCAGATGTAATTGTTTAGTTAGAGCAATGAAATGAAAACACCACTGTCAAATCCCCAGACCAACAGTTCAAGCGAAAATCTATATTGTTACTTTATTTACATATATAGTTCATACTGACTTCACTTATTTAGATCATTCATAGTTATCATTTGCGAACGACATACACATGCTAACATTACTATATTTTATTTCATACGTTAAAGCCATAAAACAGATTAAAATTTTAGTTAAACATAGCATCACTTATACGAGCAATCTACATTTTAGCCAATCAGTAACATAAACATCGAGTATTTTTTCGATTTATGAGTACTCGCAGCAGAACCTTTCACATATTTACCAAAACTGACAATAATTATTGTTTCTGAGTTAGCGTTTGGCATTTTCAGTTTTGTCTTCCGCATTTGGATGTTTTGACAATAAACACTCAATTAGTAACTAACATGTACTTAACACATTGAATAAAATACTTTTCTTCTATACAACGATACGTTAAAGCGGAAATGTTTGGTCACGAACATCTCACAGCGATCTTTGGTATTTGTGGATTTGAACTATTCATTCGTCAGTCGTTTGTATGTCAGAAACAACACCTTTTTGTAGACCAAAGTTCCTTATTTAAATAAATAAATCTTGTTACGAACACCTCACAGCAATCTTCTTTATTTGTGAATTTGAACTTCTCAATCGTCAGTAGTTGGTATGTCAAAGACAACAGCTTTTTGTAGATCAGAACAACGTGGAATCGCTTGTAAGTAGTCAACTCTTTCCAAACCATTGTACGGATCAATTTCTTGCCCCTGTGTGCTTTCGTCATAAGTCGGCCGAATATAGGGATCCGTGTCGTCTTTTGCTAAACAATGTATAATTGTTAAAGGGAATGAATAACGTGTTAGTTATGTGTTAGATATTTCTTCCAGCTTACGTTCCAAGATAATGTTCATAGATGAACGGCTTTGATTTCATTTTTGAGGACAAACATCGATATAATTGAGTAATAGTTTATTCTGAGCAAGTTATGATACATGTAATACCCGAACAAGATAACTGGTCCGTGACAAAACTTTTCCCGGGGTCATGATTTAAACAATCTTAAAAGGTCTACTAGGCAATGTTACAAGCCAAATATCTTAGCTTTAGGCCTTGCGGTTTCAGAGAGAAGACGATTTATATCTTTTTCTTATATTAGCCTCTGTAAAATCAAGTGACCCCCGGGTAGGGTCAATTTTGACCCGGTGGTCATTATTTGAATAATCTGGGTAGTGGTCCACTAAGCAATGCTACACGCTAAATATCTAAGTTCTATTCTTTGTGGTTTCAACGAATAATATTTTAACGTTTTTGCTGATAATTGTGGTAGAGCTTCATGCAAAGGATATTCCTGCAAAATTGCAAGAACATTGATCAACATTGATGATGATTCGTGAAGAAATGAAGTTTCTAGATTGTATAAATAATTAATATTATATATATATATCTTTATTGCACACAATTATATTTAACAATATAATCAAGTATATATATAATTGTTCATATATTTCAAAAGTGCAATATAGACCTCTTGCTATATGCTTTTGAAAAAAGAAAGGAAGATGAGATTTTGACATTTTAGATCGTTTTCATACAGCGTAATTTCGTTCATTTTCATTTTGATGTGGTTTTTGAAAATCTTGTCTATGACAACCTACTGTAAGAAAAAAAGTTTCATTTTGTGATTCTCTTGTGAAGACCACTTCCTGTCACGTTGTTCGTTTTTTTTTGTATGAGAGCTATTTTTTTCTTTATATTTATTCTTATCTGCAAATAATGCATAAAGGTTTCAAACATAGGCAATACTTTTTTTTATTTCAAAAATATATAATTTCATGAATAATATGATAAAATTAATCGCATTTGTGTCATTGTTTCATTTCGATAACTTCAAAAATGTAAATGCTAGAGTGTAAACAAACTTTTTTTGACGGACGGACGGCGGACGACTGACGTCGGACATTCAACGATCCTAAAAGCTCGTCATGACCACTTTGTTGTCAGGTGAGCTAAAATAAATAAAATACGACTTATATTTTAAGTGTGTATATTCTTTGACA
Organism: Saxidomus purpurata; assembly: GCA_022818135.1. Lineage (NCBI taxonomy): Eukaryota > Metazoa > Mollusca > Bivalvia > Venerida > Veneridae > Saxidomus > Saxidomus purpurata. The sequence continues at coordinate 13,951,835 of JAFMSR010000017.1, forward strand.
GCTTCCTTAAAGCTAATACATATATGAGCTAAATTCTTCATATGATACTTACATAAACCCTTGCGACTTCTATGCATTTTCACAACGATCGCTATTAGCACACATACACACAGTAGTGAGAAACCGAGCAGAGCACCGAGGACATTAGTAGTCACGCCATTGGTTCTGAAAGACAGAACATATAATTTCTGCACTATTTTTTATATATTGTTATTTATAAAAGGAAAAAGAAACATGTTTGCACCAAGTTATTATGGATTTACTTGTACGTTTATTTTTACAATTAATCGTAAAATAACCATTCTTATACATGTAATCGATGTAACATATGGAGCAATAATTATATTCCATTCAAACGAATACGCGTTTTAAAATAACTGAATCAGATCAGTTATTGGTTTTGATCATTTACCACTTTGTATAGGAATTTAAATGATTGTGTTGAAAGACGTACTCTTTCACTGGGTTAGTTGCCTCTTGGTGCTTTTCAGTGCAACCGCTACACGCCTGTTCATTCGGACATACTGAATTTATTTCAGTGTCTGTCGGGTTAACAGTTTTCTCTTTTTCAAATGTGAATGCACCATCAAGAGAATATCTTCCAACCTGCAAAGTCAATGCATTTTGTAAAACGTATTCTTATGTTATAATAATTTACTTTTTTGAAGGTGGTACTTGATAAGTTGATAACATTTCCTTTTATAGATTTGATCGATACTTTCGATTGTGATACTGTCGATACTCACTCAAGATAAAATAAAACTCCTGGAAAGAAACTGGCAATGTGGAATAATTCTGACTACTATTATGATACCAAGGTAGGTATCGAGTTCGGCAAGTTCCGATTCTGAGGCGAACGCATTATCACTGTGCCATGGTGGCTACACCAACAATAATGAATAGTCCAAGTAATACCTTAACGTATTTATCATTTTACTATTGAAGGCGACTGCCTTGCTTGCGTTTCTCTCTACATTATATATAATAAGAGTAGCAGACAGTGTTTTAAGTAGCATTCTGAAATTATATTACACCTAACTAGGTGCGTTCGGAAAATATGCGGGCAGTATTCGGAAATATTTTTCAAAACATCTCTTTACTCGGTTTCGCAATACTTTTGATCTGCACCTATACAATTTTGCCATGTATTTTGTGGTAATTTTTATATTCCCTCTGAAAACCACAAAACACTCTTAATAGCAGCTTGAACAAAAGCGGACCTAGACTCGAATTTGTTTCCAGCAAGCAATGTTTCAGTTCTTAATAAAAGCCAAGAGGGTTATAGGACAGGTGTGATACAATTACAATTTAAAATAATTGATAAATTTCACTGTAGTCGAAGCGGTGTGAGAGGGGGCGTTGTCGTGAAAAAGTAGGACATTCTCTGTGCTTGCCTCTCATCTGTATTAGATTTTCACGGATTTTCTTTAAAGAAAAAAAAGAACAATATTGTCCCGTGTGCATCCCAGAAAACAACCAACATTACCTTACAAGTATACATGTAGTAAAATACATTTTAAACTTTTGCGGGGGGGTAGGGGGGGGTGTACTAGCTCGTTTCGACTGCTTTGTTTGAGTTTGATTTGATTTGATGAGAATTTTATCAAGGTCCGTCCCAAAGAGCATGTATGTTAGCTTAGTATTGGGATGAGACCCCGGCATGTCTCCCGTCATGCCTAAAAGACAAAATTTTGAAGCCAAAAAATAGGAGAAATTTACCTGACTGCAATTTCCAGCCAGTATAGCCAAAGGTTGAATTTGATTGGTTGCCAAAGAGTAGGCCCGTCACGGCGACCAATGAGATCTGAGTGTGATTGACCTAGTTTGTATGTCTGGATCGTGGTAGCCTAACAGTTTTTAGAGAATTTTGGTACTAGATGGTATATTTGTTTGTTTTGTAATGTAAAAATCCCCTTTAATAAATTGTTGTCCCATTTTAACTTTGCTTAGCTTTTGGTGATGATAAACAATTTTAATCGTCCTGAATGAGAGAATAAAATGCTGTCCGAAAGATGTTTTTACTTATTTTAACAAGTTAAAAGTATGCATGAAAGTTTGACCTATTTTCCTACTCTGAAATTTTGAAAATATAAAAACCCCTTAAAACCCAAATAAGCCAGCAGCCGCAGCAAGCCTGACATTACATTGTCAGAGGTGTGACCAAAAAAGTGGTCGTCGACGATCTTGTAGATCTAGTAGTTGCAGCGTTGATTGCCTATTGCACAGCAGTCGTCACTGTCACATAGGTCTTCCTTCTTCTGGAACGGGAACGAAATCGCCATCGTCGTAGCTGGTCGTAGCGATGTATTGTGACATACATCGTGAAGTTTGACGTTTTAAGAGAGAGAGAGATTGAATTTGGAAAATGCATCGCGTAGTCAAATATGTTATAAAGGAAATAATTCTTACAAAGACAAAAAACAATTTAGCCACTTTACTAAATAGAAACAATAATTTATGGATAGATGAAAATAGTGGCAGTATTTACTTACAATTGTTATAAAATGTACTTTAAATGATGCAATTATTGTTGAAATGTTTAATCTGATTATTTACATTTTGGTTTCACGAATTTACTTATTGAAAGAGATTATATAAAACATCAAACAGGCTACTTGTTAACTTTACTTCTTTAATTATAGATAAAATAATCAATGTACCATAGAAAATTATAAGGAGACTTGTACTAGTTAGTTCTTTGCTACCGGAGCCAGAAGCAGAAATCGGATAGTAAATGAACCAATGGAGCCAGGAGAGACAAAAATGATTAGCCAATCAGCTGGGTGCTAATGGCCGCCAGTTCGGTCTACTACTGTTGAAAGAGCACAGTCATTAATGTAATTGTTGATTCCTTTGTATTATAAAATAGATAACATGCCAAAATTTGTCTGTGATTATATGAATATTGCTGTAGATCATGATTTCGTAAAAATAGAAATTTAATATTTTGTTGTAAAATTTGGTGTAAACTTCTCTTTAATTGTTTCAGAAGGGAATTTCAGTTTTTAATCTGTTAATCTGTTTTATCTTTACTTATAAATAATAAAAGAAGTAAGTGTAGATCATGATCTGCATGATCGTCGATTCGGTCCTCGGACAGATGTTGGTGAACTACTATTCCTGATCCTGGTTGACTAACCAGTACTTTCCACACCGTCGAAGTTTTTTAGTGTGATTGGGTTTTTCATGCCTGAGTAAGATTGTTCTTAATGTAGTTTTGATCTTGTATTGCACATCTTAAATGGTTCGAAAATAAGGTTGCGAAAGTAAGATATGTTTTTTAAGATTAGTCAACACAGATGTAAGCTGTTGTAAGCTGTTGTCTACAGTATTTTTTAAGATTGACAAACTTGCTATATTAATTTTACTATACAGAACAATCTATAGACAATTTCATGGTATATCCAAACCGTTGAATTGTGATGCAATAAATCGATATACGAGAGGGGGTCGGGAAATAAGTGGAATATATGTGATCTTCTCTTCCCATGAAAATTTACATAATAATTCTATACATGAGCGAAAATTACATAATCCCGTGAATAATTTTTCCGGATGTTTTTCACTGAACAGTTTATGTGAACATTTGATATGCTATATGTACACGAGAGGTGTTTTAACTAACATGGACTCCAAGTTATAAGAACAGCGTTCAGTTATAAAATTGCTTCTGGGAAAAAGGCTTGCCATATTTTCCAAAGACTGTATAAAAGATTTGGAGATGTCTGCATGTCACGTTCTGGATTTTACTTGGTTTCTCAGCTTCATAGCGATTAAACCATTGTGTTGTGCCCAGATCCGGGAAGCCTGTTTAGAAAATGATCCCCTCAATAGTTGAAAATGTTGAAGCGTTCGTGATGAGTAACAAGACAGGAGGTACCTGATAGGTTTATCTGAGTCAAAACAGTTTACTGATGATCAAAAGGCTAATACTGAGACAATGTCAAAATCATTTGAATGATAATCATGATTTTAATCGAGCGAGGAATGAGTTTGTGAACCGCTTAATAAGTGCTGATAAAATGCTCAAACAAAGCATAAACTGTTCAGTGAAAAACATCCGGAAAAATTATTCACGGGATTATGTAATTTTCGCTCATGTATAGAATTATTATGTAAATTTACATGGGAAGAGAAGATCACATATATTCCACTTATTTCCCGACCCCCTCTCGTATATCGATTTATTGCATCACAATTCAACGGTCTGGATATACCATGAAATTGTCTATAGATTGTTCTGTATAGTAAAATTAATATAGCAATTTTGTCAATCTTAAAAAATACTGTAGACAACAGCTTACAACAGCTTACATATGTGTTGACAGAATTTCCTAAAATTGTACAGACGCAATCATTAGGAGCGCAATATTAATATATTACAACCTACCTCCACGTAATCTAATTTGTTAAAATCTGAGGTATCCTTTTGTATATTGTAGATTCTGTATCCAAGGTTACCATCACCGTTACTGTCAAATACACGCAGCTTGCTTCCGAAGCCATCTATGTCAAGTCTTGTTGACTTAATCTTTTCCATGAGGCCTGTAAATATACAAGACTTTGAAAATTACCACTTTAAATTTGTTTCATCAAATATGACATATAACAATACTTTATAAGAAATAGTGTTAGACAAAAGAAAATGTACTTTAATGACTCATATATTGCTTTAAAATGAGCAGTTTACCTTCTGGATTGTCTCTGAAATCTGCACATAGGTGTTTCGGCATGGAACACTTGGAAGAAAAAAACGAATGAACTCCTGATAGAAGGCTTAATGTAGCCACATAGGCATTTGTATCCATGTAATCTAACGCAAAGTTGGGATCAGCATTCTTCTTCAAACATTTGTCTGTTTGCCTTTTGTCAAAGCTTGAATCATAATAACAGTTATATTTCTCCTGAAAAAATAACATTGACCAAGGGTCTTGCTGATACATGGTTAAAAATAGATTCTGCATGTGTGATCTAAGCGCCGAGTCTTGATATATGTCAAACGAAAGACTATATGAACCTAGTAAAACACGATTAACGTCCTCATCCAAAATATCTGCCCTAAATGACCATGTCGGCGTGCCAATAAACACAAATTCTCCTTTATTCATTTGATTAACAAGTGCAGACATTATCGGCAGTACTTTGTGTGTATGCAAAAATATAACAACGATTCTAGCATATGGATACTTCCGTAATTTGTCGTAAACTTCCATTGGATTACTTTCTTCGCCAATAGCAATATCTTGAATAACACAAATACTGCTTTGGTTTGCTGAAGCCCATACAGCGTCTCTACCGGCTTCGCCATAACTAGTTGCACTGTGTACAATCTGCATATAATTCCCGTCTAGTTGTTTTACAATTTCTATTATAGGCTGACCTTGCGAATCAAGTGGAGTAACTACCCGCATGAAGTATGGAAATCTTGATTTATCGCTTAATGCTGGAAACTGTGATGCGTAACTGATTTGTATGAATTTCAACCTGGTTAAGATTTCGGCTACAGCTACGCTGACATCGCTAACAAGTTCCGCAATATAACCTACTATTTTGTCCCTTAAATCTAATTTAGTACCATCTGATAAGACAATTACAGAAGAGTGAAGTTCGTAAATCTTTCGCTGAATTTCCACTGGGTTGTTGCAAGAATTAAGAATTAGCAATCCTATCCTTGATTCCGGAAATAATTGAGCGAAATCGCCAGTGTTAGCATTCACGGAATTTACTGCAAATCTTATTGATTCTGCAGTCTGATATCCACCAACAGTGCGGATATCGCCACAAGCATCCGCATTATCTACGTTGAAAATAGGAACAACTCCGACCACGTAAATATCCCCTGGTTCATGAATAACGCTTTCATATATTTGATTCATCTTTAAACAGTCAGAGCAAAGCGATCCTACTACGCATTGACCTTTTCGAGTATTTGGCCATCGTGTTTCCTTTTCACCGTTTCTTGAATAATCTCGGAGCTTATTGAAGCTTATGTTTGTCCTTCCATCAGATTGTTCACCAACCTATTTAAAAAGCACAATTTTATTGAATAAGCCTTTTGTAAATATCATTTTCGGTCCTTACCAAGCGATACTTTGTTTCTTTCTTTAGGAAAACCAGTTCAACAAAGACATACATGTATTAATGGACGCTCAGTAAATCATCCAAGTTTTCTAAAGTATTCTTGTAAATAGCAGTCTGCATCTCCTTTAGTTTTACATCTTGTTTTAATCATGGATAAATATGCTCTAATGACATTGCATTGTCTTGTAGCGCACAAAAAAGCGTTTTTTTTCAAATTATGTTAACATTGCAGTTTTGAGATAATGTAATTTGCCAAACTCTTAAGGCACTCGATATTGAAAAAGTAAATGACTTTTTCAATACAATTACACTGTTATTTATTGACTTATTATTATCATCATTATTATTTTGTCTTTACATGCATTATCTATTAATGTTATTATGTGTTCTACTACTACAGTTATTATCATTGTGCTTATTATTGCTTTTATAACTATTTTTATTAGCACTTTTTAAAATTTTTATCAAAGCAAGAGAACGTTGTAAATTTCACCTTGACTAAATCAAAACTGATGTCCCCTGTATCCCGAAAGTTGTATAATTGATAATCTACATCTCCAGCTGGTTTCTCTGGATCACCACTCGACGAAATCGTCATTTTCAAGCCAGACATAGACTCTGGTCTTCATAGTAATTGATAAAATTTTAAAGTTTTATTGATTAATATTATGTAAACATAGATATAAGGGTCGTTCAATTTAAATTATCTTAGGACACCATCCGGTGTGAAAATGAGACAACACTGTAACACTCGCTTAATGTCATGGCTTTATGCCGTTATCATGCTGTCGAAGGCAATTATAAAATATAATCACTTATCCTATTGAGAAGAACATTGAATTTCATCTACGCAGTTCAGTGTAGATACTGTTAACATGACTTTATAAATAGATTATTTGGTCCTGGATGATAAGAACATTCTGTTGAAATGGAATATTGCGCCTGCTGACTTCTAATACGACATTTGTGAAGAACATTTAATGAGCATTGCCTTATACATGGATTGAAATCAGTAAGCATAACTTAAATTACGAATCCAAAAGACACAGATCAACTGCTCGTGATCGATTAGTCATTATGTCAGTAACAGGAGTTATTGCCAGAGATAATTTGCTGATTTTCTTTGCTGTTCAGACAATTCTAATAGAATATGTTTTTATATAAAAGTTGCGTATGACAAATCGCACGCATCCTTCAAGCCTATGAGTATTTATGAAACAGTGAAGATGAACTGAAGCTAGAATATGGGCTGTTCTAACATACACGAATTTCTACAGTGGTAATTATGGCATACAGTACAATCAAAAGCTAATCTAACAACAAAATCTTCTGCCATTTAGAAATATTTCATTTTACGACTAAGATATCTTCGACACGTGTTTCTACTGAACATCACCGATTCATTATAACTGTTTATTACAGCTGATGAAAGAAAAATGCATTACGTAATCTTGTGACAAAGTTATCCTTTAGTATACACTTAACCGATATTAGAAACGCAAAGATTTCCCCCTGTTGAACATTTTTATTTGAATGACGCTATTGTTTTTTTCCTATTCAAGTCATTTTTTGCGATGAATTATTGAAACTTTTACAAGAATTCAATTTTATATTGTTTTTGTTGTGTATGAAATTTGAATAAATTTGAAACACGATAATACTGTTCAAATAAATAGTTTGCCACTTTTGCGTTTCTAAACCTGTTGAGTGTTCATATTTTGCTAAAATGATTAAGAGTTAGATGAAACTGCTGTTGTTGAAAATATCCATAAGTTCTTACGTATTTCATGAATATTCATTAGGGTTCTAGAATAGTGAAGCAGGTATTGCGGTTTTCTTTAACCTCATATAGCAATTGCAATGAAAAACTATACCTCCATCTGAAGTCAGTGTTCATATCAATAGTCAACCCCTTCATAATAGTAATCATGTTTTCATTTTCCTTGTTCTGTCGAAACATTTTGACACCTGTTGCAAGCGCATGCGCAGCAAGTATTGCATACTGAACAAACAAATGCTGATTTCCAAACATCGTCTCGTATTCCATATCGGATAACGGAGAGAAAATGCAGTCTTTATTGGCGCAATTTTTCACGCTGTAAAATACCTCAAGTAGCCAGGGATTGGACTCTGATTCTTGATGGAACTTTGTAGCATTCGTGAATATTGATTTCCAATGATCCGTGAATTCAACAACTTCTCTGTAAGGGGCTGAAAGAACAAGCGATCCTTTGGCTTTTGGTAATGTCTCTCCTGTGATCGATTTAAATACGTTTCGGTCCATATTCATTGCTTCAGATATCATAAATATGGGCACCGAAGAAAACCCAGAACTACTTAACCATTGGAAAATTGTTTTAACTGTAGTTGACGAAGCAAACAAAACAACCCCACTGATCGTTGGCCTTGAATCTTCACCTAGTATAACTTTATTTAAGATGTCTGAAATCTCAACAATGCTTATTCCATTGGCGACATTTATCGTCTTCGTCACAGATATACAAATGTCTTCCTGCTTTGATCTTTGTATTAGATGACTTTTTGCGTCCTGTCCATATGTATCATCTTCGTAAATTAAAGCGATTCGGTTCCATTCCAGTTGCTTCATCGACTGTATCATCATCTTGAAAATTAGCAAAACAGTAAATATATTTTTTCATTACATACCGCATACACGTTTCTTTTCCGGCTTTTAGTATATAAACCTAAAGGAATCAGCAGCGTGTGTGTGATATTTTACAGGTAGCATCTATTTTGTCAATGTTGTAATTAACATTACTGTATATTGTAATAAAAACACCAACGAAATATTAAATATGGAAATAACTAATTGCTCATTAAGGTTTAAAACACTTCATAACAAGTTACAATACCTCTACTTGAATATTATCATTCGGAATAACTCGAACAAAGTTTGGATATTCCTCATCAGCAGTTAATCTGGCTGCCGTAGTTGAAAACCCTACTTGTACTAATCGTTTGTCTGGTCGTACTGAGCTCAGAACCTTTGATATGGCCTCGGCTTCTGCACTGTATTCTGGACCAACGATACCTGTAGTCATGAAAACAGTTCTTAATTCATAGTAGACATAAAGGATGTTTTTTATGTCGCAAAATGTGTTTTTACTCTAGTTATAGATTTATTCTGGGATATCTAAAATAGAGAAAGACTGAAAAAAGCGTATTGGAATTTATAAATCTAATACAGTTGTACGGCACCCATCAGTAAGCTCTCGAAGATTGGAAATGATTAAATCAGTTCAAAGAATGAAGTACATTAACTAACCGAGGTTTCAAATTTTCAATTTAATTTCAAAAGCTTATTAAACAATTTTATATAATATATCCTTTATCGTAAAATTTGCATTTAACTGAGTACACCTGCAATTGTGTCGTTATGCATTACTCTGTATAAAATGTCATTAGCCATTTCAGCTGCTAAATATTCCAGTCGACATGTCTCTTTAGCTTCCAAACCTGAAAATATCAAACCAAAAATAATGTAATACAATAAATACCGATGACCATAGAAATTAAAAATATATATTGTGTGATAAGGAACTTAAATTAAACAAACAAATTTAAAATACTGTTTATTATTAATCAGCTGATCTGATCTAAAACTTCATTTTGTGATAAAATAAAATATAGAGAGTATTACTTGTAAAAGTTATAAAAAAATAAAGACACACGGGTATTTGTTTACTGACTGAATGTGCTCGTTTAAACCAGATCTTATGTATTGGCAATATGTTCACCTCTGTAGCTATCATAGTTCAACAAACACCAGAGATGAGGATTACAGTCAAATCTGTGTTAAAGACAACCTCTGAATAAAGACCACTCCACAAAATCAGTCAATCAGCAGAAAGATCACAGTACACTATTCATCTATAGTAGAAACATTTGTGGGTAGAGACCACCCGCAATATTTATAAGGACCACATTTGTAGCTTTTCAACTGTGGTCTTTGTTTACGGTTTTACTGTGTATTGCTTATATCCAGATTGAAAGTGTCCTTATTAGAGTTTGTTATTTAGGGTATAATAAATTTAAAATTTAAAATATGGCATAGCTTTTGAAGTCCTGTTGTTACAAACAGAAGACGTATCGTATTAAAAAAGTCTCGTGTATCACGTAATATGGGCTGGCAACCAGCTCCAATGTTTGACAAACTACTGGTGCAGAATTCACCAAATGTAAATTAATAGACTTACTAACAGGTTATTTGAATATGCAAACAACCTCAGTGATTAAATAGATGTAGAAGCTGGTGATTTCGTGTAAAACAGTTATTCAGTACCTATGACTGTCCAGAGTTTTGCAATTTGAATTCGCCTGCATCAAAATACTTTATGATAAAAAAGATTAAGAAATGTTGCTTTGAGAAATATGTTGCTAGTTGGAGGAATTCTATTACTTCAGATCAAGAAAAAGTAGATCTTGTGCACAATATGCTCACATACCAACTGTTCAAATATGATTTTTAGACTAAACGTACTACCAAAACATCATGCCTCGAATTCATAGGTCTGATTTCGCAAGGTTCAGAAAAGGTAAAGCTCCTATTAGAATAGAAACTGTGAGATTTGAACGTTTGCCTGTTGATCAAAGGATCAAAGGAAAAGGCCATTTTGTAACAGAACACCATGTAATTATGGAATGTCCGGTTTATAGTGATATTCGCTTAGATTTGTCTGAAAATAATAAGCTTAAGGTAGAAAATTTTGATCAGATATCAGCAACAGATAAATTTATATGTTTATTTTTTGGTTAGAGCTTTGTGAGAAATACGACCAAAACCTGCTAAACGTAGAAATCAGTTTGTATATACATAATGTAAAAGAATGATGGTTAACACTCACTTATTTGTTTATAGAAAGATGATCTTAATGGAACCCTCTTTTGTAAGTACTACAAAAATGACATCTTTTTACTGAAACAATTTTTTTAGTAAAAATAAATTAGTGTATGTAAACAAGTATTGAGGTAATCTTTCAAGTGATAGAACATTATTGGAAAGTGTGAAGCTAGTAATTTTAATCACATCTAGGCGTACTGAAGAAACAAGTACATATCTCTGTCCGAAATTAGGGTACTCTGTATTGTAAAATTACCTCCCTTTATGACCTCGTTGTCGGGCCTCATTTGTAAGCTAACCTTTTATTACAAGTAACAAAAAGTATATCCAGTAGCACGAAGAACCGAAGTTGATTTTGTGAAATTTCATTAAGATCTGGTAAGTAGATTGTAAGTAAAAGCAAAATATGTGCTAAAAGTGTCCGAAACTAGGACCGTTACCAGTATGGAATAAGAGATATTTTTGTTTAAGCAGTATCCAACACAGTGCTAGATCATCTTTGTGTTAGAAACATTTTGATAAATTTCTAATATTATGTTATAAAGGTAATGTACCACTTTCAATAAATCTTAAGTCTAGTCTTTGACTGTGTAAAGAATTTTAGATATGTCATGTTTTATAATATTGTAATGTGCTGTATTTGTATGCAGATGTGATTCTAAATACATTTGAATCGACCTTAAACAAATGAATAGAATTCATTGTCTACCTTGATTTAATCTTGACCGGCTTTTCAAACGCCACTCATTAAGCTACGGATGAAACTAAAATACATTTTATAAAATTAACCAAAAAGGTGCCTGAAGTCGCGATTCAACCTAATCGAAAATGTTTGGCAATAGTTATTCATTTGACAAAGAACCTCGGCGAATTATGCAAATATGATGTTCACTGTGTATTTCACATACTATTACATAAAGGCTTTTTCACTTAGTTTTTTTTTAGTTTTGTCATGAATGAAAACACTCAAAATTATCAAGCGAATAAGCTTGAACAGTTTTTAAAAGAAGTGCAGAATATGAATTTATGACACAAAGTTGACATGCGGAAACAATTGTTTTGTTACCTATCAGCTTTCTCTCATAGACATAGTTGGTGAGAACCTTTTGACTGAAAGAAACTAATCAAGTGAATAAAATTCAAATTTGCGTACCAACATATCTTGTTGGTACAATCTCATGCATTTGCAAATAAAAACAGTTGCCACATTGGAGACGAATGTGGCTATCATTATTAATCCGGATAAGAATGAAATAAAAAGCATAGTTTTCTTGAAATTTGCATACGGCGTCCATTCGCCTATACCACCGTCCTAAAATAGTGTGTTACTATCATTAATATTTAAACCAATCTGCACATTTTTATCTCTGTCCGGTAATGATCTATCCATCATTTATCAAAACATTTGACAGGACCAAAAAATGGCTAAAATTTACATATTTTATTATTTATTATTTCAGAAGAAATAGGCATAAATACAATTTGGATACCCTTGTAATGCAACATTTCAATTTAATTTTTCGTAGACCCGATGGCTGACGAGAATATATCTTGAAAGAGAGGTAGTCTGAAGGAAAAGTAAAACTCAAGCAGTTTTCCAACAAGGCGCTGATAAATAGTGTCGAGATTTTGTAAAAAATGGAAAAAGACCTGCATACAATCATGCTGAAGACCAAATGTTATTGTCGTCAAAATAATTTTGATATAAGAAATTTAGAATAACTTACGAATGAAATTAATATGCTTCGTACATGTACGCACCGATTCGGAGTCAAAAATGCCCGTGCAAATGATACACTTTCTATTATCTCCAATGTTCTAGAGTGACACACCGAGAAACTTACTGCAGATGTTATCTGTCTTTGTTTTTCTGTTGTTCTTTTTAAGTGAAAGCTTTTCCACGCTTCGACCACAATGAAATTTTAATGCCTGAATGATTTGTTGATATTACATAACTAATGTAAATGACGTCGTGGGCGACGTAGAGAAATTCGTGCAAATGTTCGGTTGAAATGACGATTTTCTTTTACTTAAACGTTTCGACTTTCAGTCATTTTATGACGTCACGCATGACGTTACACTGTACATGGTCGACGTTTCTTACGTTCCGACGGCAGGGTAAATGTTGAAAGGTGTCTATACATATAATTGTTTCACCATATATTGGAAATTAAAATTTGAGTGAAAAACAGGCACATTTGCATGCATAACGGGTCAAACTCTTTGTAACAATAATTCAGTTTCAAATCTAAACTTGGGAATGCAGTTTTCAGACAAGTAATCGGTATTCCCATGGGAACAAATTGTGCACCCCTTGTCGCAGATTTGTTTTTATATTGTTATGAAAGAGACTTTATGTTGAGTCTTTCTCCAGATACGCAGGCAGACATTATCACTGCTTTTAATAATACATCACGCTATCTGGATGATATTCTTAATATGGATAACCCATTTTTTGGTCAATTGGTGGACACTATTTATCCCGGGAACTCCAGTTAATTAAAACTAACAATTTGGATACTGGTGCTTCATTTTTAGATTTACATCTCTCTATTTATAACAATATTATACATACCAAAATTTATGACAAGAGGGATGATTTTAATTTTAATATTGTAAATTTCCCCCATTTGGATGGGGATGTACCTCATGCTACATCTTATGGGGTATACATTTCTCAGTTAATTCGGTTTGCCAGAGCGTGTAGTCATGTTGAGGATTTCAATGAACGTAATCAATATATTACAAATAAACTTCTTCAACAGGGCTACCGTTATTACAAATTGCGTAAATATTTTGCTAAATTTTACTATCGTAATTCTGTT
>JAFMSR010000017.1:13966101-14311163 GCA_022818135.1 Saxidomus purpurata
TCATGCAACATCTTCATACATTACTTCAAATGTTTTTAGAGGCCTACAATAGAATAAATACGGTACTTGTAAAAAGAATTATAACAAATTATTACATGTGCATTGGAAAATAGTTTGTTTTTTTCAAATGACAAAAAAAAAATCAAAGCGCGGAAGGCACTGAAAATGTTCGGTCTGAAACATAGATGATCGTAAGGATTGGTACTTAGGAGAGGAATGTTGAACACATGTTTTGCAATAATGTCTGATAGTTTTAAGTGGAACATCTGACCACTTGATGTAACATCATATTGAGCAGTGTTACGGACTGTGAGATTCCTCCTAGGTCAAGTGGTTTGAAAAGCTGAAACTTTTCATTGATTGAGAGTCTTGAGATCGAGCCCCGCTACTGACCATGTCTCTTTATGTGAGAAAGTTTGTAGTTTTTGAAGAAGATAATAGTTATAGTACTGGTCCTTACCAGGAATTATCATAAGATTAACTGTCCGCCTGTAAATAAACGTACATGTAACTGATATGTATTTCCTTTGACGTAGATCTTTTTTCTAGACTAAGTAATGAATAAAGAACAAAGTCAGAATATTCAATACACAGTATACATTGTACTGAGCACTTGAGCATGGCTTACAACGTCATTTTTTCACCATTGTAAACATTAACACAGCGCATTTCTTTAATATCGACATGAAAAGTAATGATCGATTGCATTCATGGTATAATACATAATATACGCGAAATAATAAAACAATTTATATTGGTGTTCCATTCATAACAAATTGTTTCCCGCCGGATCTTAAACCCGAACATTCCTATTTAGCCCGTTCACGATTAAACAGTCGTATGGTACATGTAACATATACCATAAAACACAACATAAAACAGAAACTGCATGCTTACACATTAATTGGCGACCAATATCGATCCAGACCAGCCTGCTTGCATGGTCGCAAAGTCCATTATGTTGGTTTTCCCATGACGCGGCTCAATTTTTGTTATTTTATAACACTGAACCATGCAAAACACACGAATTGCAGGTATTTCAAAATGAATGAATCACAGTACATTATTGTAAATATTCATAGTAATCAATCAATATTTTCATTCAACAATAGTTAGGGAACACAGTTGAAAAGGTGGTTTAACATGAAACTATTTTGAAACTAGCTCGCTAACAAAATCTTCGGTGCATTTTAACAGTCTATTTCGCATGTTCAGGTGCTTCCCTGAATATGGCAGTTAAAGGGTATATTTCACAATTATCGCTAATAGCGACAGCAACTTAAAAACTGGCTCCTTTCTGCATAAATTCTATAGTTAAATAACAATCAACTTTAAACTCCCAACTGAATAGTATCTTCGTGACTTCTCTACTTTCGATTTTGGAGTGAAAACATATCGTAACCGCGTAGTTAACCAGAACGACATTCCGTCTGTTATCAAAACCTACATTTCATTAAATAACCGATGAAATGGCGTTTATAAATGCAATGTAGGTAAAGTATTGCAAAGGAGGTGTGTCACTTTCAGCGCGTTTGATCGGCTGCTTATCAAAGCAGTGCATGCCTAAAACTGCGTAGTAAGAAACAGACCACATAAGTGCCATAATGTTGTAACTGTCGAACGTTTAAGAAGTACTTTCAACCTATGCACATTAACTTAGAAAAATTGACTAAATTCTCTTTTATGACGCATATTTTTCTTATCTTTGAAACACTCATGATAATTCCCTGCAATCATACCAACACCAAAATTGTTGATTACTTATGTTACTTTCTATAAATATGAGATGTGATCAATCTGAAGGATTATTTAGAATTGAGGGTACAATAAATGTTAGGATTTGAAAATCCTCACATTTAAAAACGACATGAATAGTCTTATACTTATCTTCATGAAAATATCTATAAATGTTTTATTGTTATTTGCTATGATATTACTTTGCAAACAGAATTTGTGCAAAGACACATACGCAAGAATTTTCAAGTAAAACACATTCATTTTCAAAACGGCGACGTGGGCACATCAACCAAAACAACACTTTGGTATTCTAATTGTAAACAAACTAGGGAGTTGCTAAGCGAATATCGAGCGGTTTAAAGGCAGTTTTTCTCTTTGATAGGTAGCTTATAGGTTTCATGCCATTTCATACACGTATTAAGAAATTACTGTTACAACTGGATGGTGATAATAAAATGAAAATCAACTTTTTCTCAAATCTTGCATCAAAATTGCTGTATATGGATATAAAATGATCTAACTAAGAAAATGAATACCCAGAACAATACGTTTTTTAAGATAAAAATTATACAGGCAGTTTTCGATTTTTATAATGCCATTCTGTTTGTTTATTATCATTCAAATTATTTATTTAGGCATTATTTATCTGCAAGACATCTACATAATAAATGATAATTGTTAATAAAAAATATATAGATAAAAAATGATAGAATAAATGAAATATTTTGATTAGTTTTTCTCTGTATTTGCACTTCCAAGAGAAGCCCCTTGTCTGATTGTTGAACTGAAAGTAGTCCGGCATGTGGGCGTGGTTACAAAGTGTTAGCATGTCATTAAAAGCATGATAATTGTTTATAATTACCACTAAAGTAAAACAAACTGTTTGAAATCGCTGCAGAAGTATTATTTAGGAAAATATGACTGTATCTTTTAACAGTTTTTAAAGTTTATGTTGTATTTTCCTTCGATATGTTTAGATAGCTATTATTGAGAAATGAAACAAATGTCATAGGGTCCCTTTTCCGCGACGCCAATTATCTATTAATTTGATCTGTTTCGTATCATTCTTTAGACGTGTCTAATTTCATGTACATCACGCATTTTATATTATTCCGAGGACCTTGCGCCGACATATTGGTAATAAATGTATGACTTGAGTTAGCTGTGCAGAACTACTGTTGAATGATTTATCTCAACTTTGAAAATAATAAAAAAATGATCAATTCTAACACTTTTGACATTTCTTCATAACTATGCATAAGGATATGAGCGTGATATACGTTATAAAAATATCACGCAAGACGTCCGGCACTATTTCGGGCTTAGCGTATTTTTCACACAACACTGATGCGTATCCGTAGATATGCTTGACTTGTTGTTGTTATGAATGTATTTTCGAGATGCGTGCAAATCATTATTAAATTAACTACACTTACGATACCACAACCTACAGGTGTGCGTATACATATAGAAGCGACTTCATGCAAGCGCAGGAAAAACAATGCCATATGCCAGACAAACAATTGAGTAGGCCCCCGGAGAAGTTTATGAAGACGACATCAGCTGGCAAGGTTATGGCATCAGTATTCTGGGATTGCAAAGATGTTATCAAGGTGGATTATTTTCAGAGCTGTCGAGCCATCATGTCACTGAGCAGTACTATACTAATGAATAACAAGACGAATTTTGATGCAAAGCATATTAAATGACGCAGCGCATGTTCCTAAAGCATGACTTAAACGAAGCAGATGTATTTCAGAATGTATTTATAATCGTGCAAATATAATTTACACACAGGGCCCAATATTGTGGAAAATAATATTCTGCATGCCATTATAAGGTGCAAAGTTTGGACAGTCCTTGAATACCTCTTACATTTATGCGTTTGTTGTTTTCTGCGGGCACTATAGCCAAGGGACAGCAAATCCTCAAAGTCACTCTGAATAAGATACATCCAGAGGGTTACATGAAAAAATAACAAAGGTGCTCCAGTTCATTTAGGACTCTACTCACAAAGGTATCTCACAACTGGTGTGCCTCAAGGAAAAAGATCAAAATGATGTAGAAAGAGCAACACAAGCCTATTGCTTTCACTAACACCACCAAAGATTGTTTAAACTTACACCTTTTTTAACTAGTTAAAGCCCCACCTTTAAGTAAATATGAACATATTTACATTAAAAAGAAACTATACCTATCACTAAATGTGATTAATGCCCCCGAATACCACTTTATCAACTGAAGAATTAGTAGTAACAGAATGCCTTGCAAACAACTTAAATAGAGATATGGTTCTTGGCAATAACTCTGTAATTTGTTAAGACAGAGTTATGGTTCTGGTACACTGAACTACCTCTGATTGTACTTGATCATTGTATGAAGTTGAACTGAATTACAACCAGAAGTTTCCAAGTTATCCTCTTGACAAGGAAAAATAACAAAGGGCAATAACTCTTTAATGAGTCAAGATTGAGTTATGGTGCTAGTCACTGCACTTCCTCTCAAAGTGCTTGACTATTGTATAAATTGCATTGAATTCCAACCAGAAGTTTATAAGTCATGCTACCTACAAGAAAAAAGTAACAAAGGGCAATCACTCTGTTATTACTCAAGATAGAGTTTTGGTTCTTGTAAACTGCACTGCCTCTCATTATGCTTGACCATTGTATAAAGTTGTATTAAATTCCAACCGGTAGTGTTCAAGTTATGCTCCGGACAAGGCAAAGTAACAAAGGGCAATAACTCTGTAATGAGTCAAGATGGAGTTATGGTTCTTCTGCACTGCACTTCCTCTCATTGTGCTTGACCATTGTATGAAGTTGTATTGAATTCCAACCAGTAGTTTTTAAGTTATGCTCCGGACAAGGAAAATACAAAGAACAGACCGACCGCCCGACGGACCGAACAACCACCGGATGACTCCTATATTCTCCCTTAAACTTCGCTTCAGAGGTATAAAATGTATGTGTATATAGAATATTAGAAATCAATTCTATAAATATATATATACACATGATTTATGACATGACGACAACTTTATTGGTACTATCCATTCTGCGACGTTGAAGATGAACTTCGTTAGTTTAAAAAAACATTCGAAATAACTCTTAAAACTGCTTTGTAGAGAATCTTAGGTGGTTTGTTATCTGGGATGATGATTTATATAACACTCGAACCATACTTAAAGGTACTTTACCTTTCTAATGACACTGTATACGCATGTTATCAAATATCATTTAGGGGTGTAGCTGCTAAAAGGCACAGTGGGCCTGGGCCTACATAATGTTTCGAAAATAGAAAAAACTAAAAACGTAAGAATTGCAATACAAACTGAGGGTAGATTGATGTGTGCAGAAAAGCCATCTACAATGAAAGTAATTGAACTTTTACAGAAATATTTCGAAGTGAATAAAACATAATAGATTTGTCATACATGTATGATATTCGAGTTTTTCTTCGTCTCAATTCAGTTTATAAGCTACGGACTTCCCGTTAATATATATAACCCTTCAAAATGGTCACATAAGTTTATAGTTAAGAAGGATGCCCTGTAACACCGGATACAGCTCCTTTCGAATACAGCTCTCCTGGGAGCTGTATTCGGTGCACATTAACGAATACAGCTCCCTTGGTATAGCGGAGCTGTATTCGAAGCAAAGCATAGGCAAATTCGAATAAAGCTCACTATGTTTGCTTTATTGGAATATATTAAGAACTATGATCCCTATCTTAAATATGTCCGCAGATAGAAATTAGGAACCTAAATTGCCTCAAAACATGTAACACATGTTCAATATACTGCATGATACATCTATTCCGTCCATTTATTTGTCCCATCAGCTGTCTGTTGTCCTACCCTGTCTGTTGTCTTACATGTATCCGTCCTTCTGTCAGGCCGTACACACTGGTGTGTATGAGCTTCATTCAATCAATATTTCTTTTTGTCTTATGTGCTATCGTCATATGAAAATAATGAAAGTTTATTGAAAGAATTTAATTCTTCAATATCAACCAAAAAGTAATTAAACTTCAAATTTTCATTCAACTGTCCGTCCAACGCGTGCGGACAAAACGACAGACATCCTAGGGCTAAGTACTGCATCCTGAATAGCGGTATGGATCTTTGTTATTCTATTTTAAATCTTTTGCCGAGTATTTGTATAAACGAATGATACGTCTTTGTTACATCGGGTCACTGGGGCGCTCTATTCGAAAAAAGGTACAAGAACACCGAATACAGGGGGAGCTGTATTCGTTCATGCGAACCGAATACAGCTCCCCGGGGAGCTGTATTCGTTAATGTGCACCGAATACAGCTCACTGGGGAGCTGTATTCGAAAGGAGCTGTATCCGGTGTTACAATGCCCTAAACACAGTGGATGCTTTATAAATATATGTATACAAGAAATATGTTTAACCAAGTTATTTCTGTTATTGTCAAATACAAATTGAAATATACATAACCGAAAAGTGTGGATTTTTTTATATTTGACTAGGATAGTCAAAAACGATTTTATTTACAGATTTCCGCTATATTCAATGTAAATGAAACTGTTTTAAGATCGTTATTGTTAGTGTAACTATGGCAATGTTAATTATGCTAGGTGTATAAATCATTGATTAATGTTTTATTCAAAATGTTGATGGTCACTTTTAACGGTAATTATATCACTTTAAGTTTAGCGGTAACAACACGTCTTCTGTTTGTCCAAAACCATGCGTTGTCTTGTCTGTTTAAGATATGTTTATTTTAACGTTTTACGTTTTTGTCATTTTTGTTTTTTTTTACATTAATTTAAATTTTTCTTGTACCAGAATCTATTAAACTACTCTAGTTCAACGTAAGAATTCAAATCAATTTTTAAACGGTATCAATACTTTGATTTTTGATGTTGAACGCGTTACTTTAATATATTTTTATATTGCAATTTTGAGGAAACAATTGGTGTTCAATTATTATGGTTTCAGGGTACTTGTTAAACTTGAAGGCCGAGTTCGACTCCTAATTGATTCGATAATTTTCGCCTCTCGTTGGATTTATTTTGATTCATGGATCAGATTAAGAAATTTTGAATGTTTTAAACCCATGCACTTAAGAGGTTTTGTACATAAAAAAATGTCCTTTAAATCAAATACTCACGAATTTTCAAAACTTATATAAACACATACACATAGACACACTGTGGTTTATACGACTACCAACAAAGTTCATTGACATGTTTCATTAAACAATTTTTTTACAGCGATCTGTTATAAACTAAAAGGTATGCCTCTCTTCATGATTTACACCAACGGAAGATGCTCGAGGCCGGTGTAAGACATTCCCACTATGCACGTACATTACCGATAGTAAGTCGGGCTCCAGTCCCTACCGTTTGTTGAAATTATTAAGCGGGACATGCATCGTAGTTAAATACACAATTCCGTAAATCTGTTATTTTTATGAGAACAATTTACTTTCCTCAGTGTGGCTATTTGTGACTGAATTACAATGCCTATTTATCGTTATGAAAACGAATGTAAGATGGCACTCTGAAACGAGAACCAATCGTTTACTTAGGGGAGCGGTGGTGTGGTAGTGTAGAGGTTCAGGTGTTTGCCGCTCATCCGGGAGGCTGCGGACTCGAGCCCAACTGGGGTCACGACCTTACCTCCTCAAATGACACGAATATTGGTTTTTCCAGGAAGCGGACCCGAGAGTGACTCGATAGGCTACAATCGAGTTAAAATGAATTAGTACAGACTTATAAACTAATAAGTTACTTGACGGTGAACCAACGTGTATATAGTTGTAACACTATATCATAGAAACATGAACTATCTTTAACAAGAACAATTTTTTAAAAAGATGGTCCGCGTGATATTGAGTATATGAGAGCGATTGGTAGCTACATTTCATAGAACAAAATCCTATCGAGTGCATTTTTTATGCTGTACGAAGGCGCCAAATGTCATAGGGTGAGAAGAAATGTACATCCAGATCGGGACGCGAACCCATGACCCTTGGGTTCCAGGGCTGTAACAACGAATTCTCTCTCGACTGAGCTACACGGCCGATTGAATATTTTCTTCCCCAGTACCATGACATATTCATCAGGTAAACAAATTTAATCATGGCTTGTTTTTCCTATCAAATATGATACTCGCTATATTGATGTTATTCACTTATCGAGAAAATATAATTACTCTTCACATTAACAGTAATTTGGTGATAACAACATATCATGTTGATTGCTATAAACCATATTTACGTAAAAACAAGAATAACCTTTAAAAAACATAGTCGGCGCAATTATTAGTAAATATATAGGGTCGTGGATAAAGAAATTTGTAAATATCGTAAATTACAAATGAAGTAAAATGACAAAAAAAGACCGAAAAACAAATACTGCCGACCGAATATAACTTGTTTTTCTAAAGATAATATTATTCAAATTAAAAAAAACATAAATGTTACTCGGAAGTTAGGTTAAATATTGATTAAAGTTTCGAACAACTTGGCCCTGGATAGATTCGATTTCAGTGTACAGTTTACGACACCACTTCCGGACAGTAAAACCGAAGTAAGGCAACTGATAGTCAGTTTACTCTACACACTTTAGAAGAACATTGTAAAGACTAGATGTTAAGTGGAAGAAATGCCAATCATACAAGCATTTATTGAAAGAATAAACATAGAATTTGATTCGTTAAGATATCTACGATGAGTTATGAAATACCTGGATGGCTGAAGACCGGTCATTTCTACAGAAATATCGTGTGCACAATTTTCGTATACAACCCACAGGTGCTAAGATGATACCTTTATGAAGATTCTAGTGTCTGAGGACCGAGTGGCAGGGAGTGGTACATGACAGGATTTGCTAAAGTAGATGTTTTATCATTCAGTTCTACCATGATGAAAGTCACTTTGAGAATTTCTACAATACGAAAAGTTGAACTTTAATCCTGAACTTGCCTGATAACGTCCTTCGTGCTATTTCAAGATTATGCTTCTTACCGCAACGTTCAAGAATACACATATTTACCCAGTCTAGAAGGAAATCTGACATCTGTCGCAAAATGAACTGTTCCTTTGAGGAATGATTGTGGTAAAACTAAAATTAGTCAATTTTTGTGAAAAGAATAATCCTACTGTAATGTATGTGGTTGATTAAACTTCCGTGACGGTGAAAGGCTGTAACTGATGGATTTAAACCGATTAATCTGATCTATGTCAGTACTAAACTGAAGATGTCTAGTGCGAGTCAACACGCACTTCAAGTTATAGGACATTCAAAAACGCTGGGTTTTATAACGTCCGCAGAATGGGCGTTTTGCTTTATCGAATAAAGGAACAATATAAGGGCATATACACTGTCAGTGGAAACGCCTCTGTGAAGGATGCCGCAAACAAATGAAAACAATACTAATGATAACCCTTTTCCCTAAAATAAGACGTTAAATAAAGGTATAACAAATACTATGAGATAAAACAAAGAAAAGGAAACCGTATTTTACTATGATTATCGATATAAATTTTGATATACAGAAAGCAGAAAGATCTGACAATTTTAAGCCGTTAACACTGACACATTTTATCGTTATTGAACTTTACCGAATCTCGTCGATCTTTCCTCTTCTTACCTATTACAGTGTTTGTGAGTACCATGCTTAGACAGTGTAAGATAAATGTGACACAGTTCACGCTATAATCGCGTTTTCTTGCTATTTTCATTTCTACTTTTGGTTTCTCTGTGGGTTTAACTAGACTTTGAAACCAGACCTTGCTCTATTTGTTTCATTAATTAACAATACTTCTGCGTTGCATAACAGAAGAGAGTTAAAATGTATTAATGACAATATACAATATATTTGTATTCCTATAAAAAACTGTTTTTGTCAAGTTGCTACAAATCTATTAATAGCAACCACTTTCAGTCAGTTGTTTTAAACACTGATGAAGGATAGCGTTAGCGGATTAAACATGACTTGGTACAAATATATATCACGCCGATGAAGCCGTCTTGAAATATTGTTTGAAATATACTTATAGCATCAGAAGAGCTAAATTTCTTTCACTTTATTTGTTATAAATTCTTTCTTCAGACCCGCTGTTTAATCGATGTTATCGTCCACAGGCTAACAAGGTATCGATAAGAGAAAATCAGAGTTTATCTTTTTAAAAACATTGCGTGTACTTTACAGTACGCTTCTGTGAAATATTCAAGAGAGCAACAATGGCTTATATCCGTGTAAGTATATCATTTTGGAAACGTTTATTTTGTCAAAATTGAAGAATATTTGTGCAGACAATTTGTTATTTGGTCGAGTTGAATTTTCATATAAAATTCAAATTAAGTAGCTCAAGGTAATAAATAAAACTAGCTAGCCTCGGTACATTTGAATACGATACTTTTTAAATAGTTTTATGTATTGTAGGAAAAATAAAGTAAAGGGCATTCACAAACAAGCGTTTTATTCTTTTAACTTTAAGAAAATCAGTAGTCCTAATTCTGGCACAGTTGCCTTAACGTTATAGAACTGCAAAACGCAATTTTAAATCAGTTTAACAATGGGTTAAAAAAATCAGCACTATATACATGTATCAGTTTTGTGTGTAGTAACTAGTATTTTCGTACCAATGTGATTAATATAGAACATCATAGAAAGAAACTAATGATTATTTAAACAAATAAAGGTTCTTGAATTTTATGATGGACACACGTTATTAATTTTCTGTATGATTTACATGATATACCTCTGTCTGTCTGTCTTTTTGTTCGAACGGACTCCCTGAACGTAAGTGTTCATGCATGTGGATTTTAGAGTCCAAACAACACTTCTGGGATGTAGTTATATCTAAACATACATGTACGGGGTGCTTACAAAACTTAACATGACACATTTGCAGGGTACTCGTGAGGAACAAAGGGAGGTAATGATTTAAATTCAATTTTTGAAAGTTTCCGGGGTTCTCAAAATTGCCCATTAAATTCTGGGGCGCGATGTCCAAACGCATGTGTTTTTTGCATACTTTATTTTCGGACGGCCAACACATATCATTAGATTTCCGGGGCTATATTTTTGATAGTTTTATGTGGTGTATAGAGCCAAAGTAAACCGTTAAGAAATATGTTGCTAACGGGGTACACCCCAACAACACATAAAGGGTCTTTACTTTAATGATGGACACACGTAATATATTGTCTGTATAATTTACAAGATAGACGTCTGTCCGTCTGTCCGTCCGTCCGTCTGATGGTGTGTCTCTGTCTGGCTGTTTCTTTCTTTTTCTCCTTCTCTCATTCTTGATATCTAAATATTCAACTCTCTGTTTGTCTGTGTGTATCTGTCTCTTTCTCTCTCTCTCTCTCTCTCTCTCTCTCTCTCTCTCTCTCTCATCTCTCTCTCTCTCTATTTCTCTATCTTTCTATCTCTCTGTGTCTTAATTGATACTTAAATGCTCTTTTTTCTCTTTAAAAATGACAGGTGAATTTTGGTTTTCAGAAAATAGCGAACAAGTTCAGAAAATGAAAATAAATTTAACGATATTTCCTATGTTCATAAAGCTATCAAACTGACACAGTTTGTTTGTCACGTTATCTTCGAATGTTTTATTTCGGTCGATAGCTTAAGTGATTAGACACAGACTTTAAACAAATATTTTA
This sequence comes from Saxidomus purpurata, assembly GCA_022818135.1. NCBI lineage: Eukaryota > Metazoa > Mollusca > Bivalvia > Venerida > Veneridae > Saxidomus > Saxidomus purpurata. The sequence goes on from JAFMSR010000017.1 coordinate 13,977,489, forward strand.
TTTGTGATTTTATATGTTAAAGTGACTCATACTTCAACGGCATAAGATATAAATTTTACACGATAATGGAATAAAGGCATTCCAAGTTCTCTATATAACATTTCATCAGGTTGTTTTTACTTCCTTTTCATTTTCTGAAAGTGACTTCTTTAAATCTTCTTTATTTAATAAAATTGCTTAATTTGCTATGAAATTTTAGGAATTTATACTGCATTGGTCATCTCGGGTATTTGGCTACCTACATGACTGACCGATACCTAAAACGTGTGTTGTACAGTCCAACCTAATTGAACAACACCTCCCTAGAGCAAAAACCTCACTAACATGACACACATTTTCTTTCCTGTTGCATCAATTATGTAAAGAATCAATCTCTCTAGAAAAACACCCCTCTACAACAAACACATTTCTGTGTTCCCAAGGGTGTTCGCTCCTGAGAGGTTGCACTGTATATACATGTCGAATGTTTGGGGTAAATACTAACTAAACCAAATGATACAGATATTTTTGCATTTTGCGGAGATTTAAAAACAACTATCTTCTGGCTAATGCATTTCCTCTTATTGGTCAGTCATTCAAATTCAAAGTTATGGGTAAAATGTTAATAACAAGTGCTGTCCCTCACAAGTGACAAAAGCCCCCGAAAGAGGTGTCTCACAGTCTGTGTCCTCTCCGCGTGCTCAACAATTGTGCCATGTACTTTTAAAATCCTTGCATGCATGACAGAATTACCATGCATACAGTATTCCATTACTTTTAAACTCTAAGTGTGACATTTACCTTTGAGGTAGGGACGTTTTTCTTGCACGCGACACATTGTTTTGATGTGCTGAACATTTGTTCAAATTATTTTTAAAATCAATTAATGCATGACAAAATTACAATCAGGACACAACTGCATGCATATATACAGGATTCTATTACCTATAAACTCTAAATGTGACCTTGACCTTTGCGGTAGGGACGTAAGTCTTGCTCGCGACACGTCCGCTTGATGTTTTGAACATGAGTCTCAAGTTATTTGAAAATCCTTCAATGCATGACAAAGTTATAGTCCGGACACGAATGTGGGAATATATATATGTCATAGGCTGTATATATTTAATAATAATAAAATATATCTAATATATCTAATAACACAGTTACTTGTTTGTTATTTGACCACTGTTTGAATAACCGAATGTGAAGCACCTTTGTATAGTCATAGTAGCGTAGCAGATGTAGTACAGTAGTTTATATACTATTTGTATAGAAGTTATTTCCCTTTGACCAGTAGTGTACAGGTACTTCTGACCAAAAATGCGTGACTGACCAATCACATGACGCAATCTAACCAATCACAATCATTCATCACAAACGACATATTTTCAAAACAGACGAACGCCATATTATTTGGTGCTGATACATTATTTCATATTTCTGTGGGCATATTTATATATATCTACAGTCTATCTCGGTTTGAGGGAATACACTAAACAACATCATCTGAGTTACTTCTCTTTGTTGTCCCCTGCCGACCCCATGCCATAAACATTGATATAACTGCTAACTGGCAGCCGGCGACAAATAGGACCTTCAAACTCTAAGTGTGACCTTGACCCTTGAGGTAGGGACAAGGGTTTTGCACGCGACACATCATCTTGATGTGCTAAACACTTGTGCTAAGTAATTTTAACATCCTTCAATACATGACAAAGTTACAGTCTGGACACGAATGTGTTGATATATAGAGGATTACAGTGACTTCAAACTCTTCGTCTTTTGTGCCAAATTATTTAAAAATCCTTCAATGCATGACAAAGTTACAGCCCGGACACGGAAAAATGTAAGGGCGGACTCACAGACGGACGGACGGTGCTATTTTAATATGCCATTCTTCGGGTGCATAAATATGCGGAAAATGATACATTTTGACAATTTGAGCTATATTATCCTATGGAAATTAGTGAAATAATTACAGTTGCCACTTGACGATCGAAAATAACTTTGTTAGACCTTAATTTGAAATACGATTTCATTTTTGCAGTGAAGATGGAATAAAATCTGTATTGGTCGAGGTTGATATGTATACGTGCCAGGTTGCCGTAAACACATTTTATTTATTTTGACCTTGATATGTAAACATGGAATATAATCTGTTATTAACAGTGTGTTTAACTTAGCGGAAACAAGTTTCTTTATGATCGCCTTAGAAACTGGGAAGTAAGAGAAGCAAGAAAAGGAACCTAAACATTTTCTGGGGTATTCTATATCGCTCCGTATTTCTGTTTACATAAGTCGGTAGCAGAATAGCTTATACCCTGATATAATGCATGTACAAAATGAGCTCTTTATAAATGTTTATTGTAATATTGTGTCTTTTATCGTCATTGTTCGGTACCGTAGTTATAGCGTATAGGTAAACTCGGTGTTATTTCCCGATAGAAGTCCGCCATTTGTGTTTCAAGCGTTTTGTTTATTTTCAAAGATAATATTGTTTGTCACAATTGTAGGAGTATAGTAATCATAACGTTTGCCAGTCTGAGTTTGTGTCCGTCCATAATTTCATGTAAGGTTTCTATCTTTCATATGCTTAGTCAGAGCATCTTTTCGACTCGTTCCTGAACAATAGCTTTATAAGGATTGCATAAATTACATTCAGGTTTTACATGTATATGTACGGTAAGGAACTTTTGTTTTCAACCATTATATCTCATAAACGGTTACCAGATGAATTTCAATCATATCTGCGATGAATGTGCATATATCATCAAAATACAGTTATTATTAATAAATCATTTGTAACACAGTTATGATCAGTATTAGTTTATTCATATAAACAGCATGAACTTTCAATATTATCATTCTGGAAATGTTTTGTCTGGTCATTAAACAAACAGTTTAAATAAAATTTTAATTCAAGAACAAATTATATGCACACAGCAGAGCTTTGCAACCACAACTAAGATATTGTATTCTAAAGATAAACATTTGTCACAAAACCCTATTACAAGCAAACCACACTTATGATTCTAAAGCACATAGCGGAGGCATCCGTGTCCTAAGAACATATTTCTAGTTATGTTTTATTTTGTTACGAAATATTTTCATAACAATTTTATAAACTATTTCTTTTCGAGGAAGTCTATTAAACATATAAGTGTATTACCGTTATTAAATCTAAATGAAAATATATTGCTTTTAAAACATGAATGCTCTAGAAAATGGTTTACAATTTCAGTATCCACAGTCGTCAAGGGTGCCTAGAAATTTCTTCACTAATAATCCTGTAAGTACATACATTTGGTAAAACTTGCCTGTTAACATTACCGATTTTTATAAATTTCATCGTTTTTGTCCTCTTAAGTATAAGATAAATATATTCGGTAAAAAAGACTTGTGACAAGGCGTATAGTTCCGAATGGCTCTAGAATTGCTGAATGTATTTTAGATATCTATGTATCAAATAAAAGAATTTTATTTAACCTGCCTCCTGATATCATGTTTGTGAGAATTGTTTGTGTTAAGGAAATAAATGGCGTAAGGGTCGTCACTCAAAAGTAAAAAAAAATGTCGGTTTTGCGGCGATTTTCACCTCTAGAATGATGGAGGTAGTAATAACAACACTGATTCTGTTGGTTTTTTTTTGCAAATCAGTATCAACAAAGATTTAGTCATAACATTTCCGTCTTTTTCTTATATTTGTTTTGAAGAAAGAATTCATTGATCGACTGTCTTCATTATTCTACAGGTCCAATCGAAACACAATCCGCCATTTTTCTAACTTATAAACATGTACATTTAGATGTTCTAGTGACAACCAGAATTATAAGCCCTGCGGCGAGACCGTTTTACCAAGTACATATGGGCTCAATTTTTACGAAAAACTAGCAAAAATCGATCTAAAGTGTAATAAGCGAAAATAGTGCATCTCATTATTGTACTGTAGCTGATATTTAATACTGTTACAATTAATATTCCAAATTTTATCTTATCATTATAACATTTTGTTTGCTTCATAGTTCTTCGTCCGCTAAAGAAATGAAATTAAACTTAAAGTTTTTTTTTGCATTTGCAAGATGTTTCCTGAAAGACTTCGATATTATAAGATTACAGAGTCTATTTGTTATGTTAGGTGTTTCACACTAATTAAAGTTTATTTAGGTTTATAATTAAGACATTTAGTACGCACAGAATATATACTTTTGTTTTAACCAGCATCGTAAACTGTAAACACCCACCTTTTCAAATGCATTTTTATGCACATTGGTTGAGCGCATATCATTTATAGGACAAATGGTAGTACCCGACAACACTACGGTATTTCTATGTAAACGGCAAAATAAATATGTTCCATATAAGAGGCCTGAGTATGAACATAACAGCAACATTAGTATAAAGGCCAAGTAACCACACAATGAGTTAAAATTGTTTGATTGTTGATGAGTCCCTCGTCGGTCTAACGCATGTAAACAATTCCCACTACATGACGCCAAACAAGTCGCATGTCAATCTTTACTTGCAACGCTTATATCGAATAGCATCACTTCCTCTTTTCAGCCTGTACCCTTTGTCCATAACTTTGGGGGTCTTGCCCCTGGACAGCTTATACAAATAGACGGGACCCCTTTCCCGCATTCTACAAGGTAAGTTTTGAGCAGTTTTGTTGGAAGGTGTGACGTAAGTTATTCATCTTGTTTATATTTGTACTGTATCGTCTTACGAGTTTATGAAACATAATACTAATAGAACGCTTGATTAATTAAAGGTTAATTACGAAACTGTTCCATTCCACATGATTTGAAAGTCTAGTCGCATAATACGTACCACGCACCACACTATGGCTATTTTTATATAATAATAATTGGTTGCTGCAGTTTCTTCATGGCACACTTAAAGTTATATTACCCTTCAAAATGGTCACATCGGTTTATAGTTAAGAATGATGCTTAAAACACAGTTGATGCTTTAAAACATATAAGAAATAAGTTTTACCAAGTTATTTCTGTTATTGACAAATACAAATTAAGATAAACACAACCGAAAGGGTGGATTTTTTTATTTTTGACTAGGATAGTCAAAAACGATTTTTTTTACAGAATTCTGCTATACTCAATGTGAATAAAACTGTTATATAAATCGTTATATTTGGGTAATAAATATTGCAATGTTTATTATTCTAGGAGTATAAATCACTTATTAATGTTTTATTTAACATTTTGAAGGTCACTTTGAACTGTAATATCACTTTAACAAAAATGTTCAGGATTCTTAAACAATTCTTTTGTAAGCAAGCTATTTTATAAGCAAACTGTTGTACTAAAGCTACAACAAAGAAATTTGAACCATGCGTGCAGTTCAGTCCTTATCTTGCATGACATTGATTCTGAACTTTTGACCTTCTTATTAAAAAACAACAACATAGACTGATGACGAGACGTATATGTGTACAGCTTTATAAATGTTTTACACTATTTACTTTAAATGATCCTTTTTTGACCTGTTTGTCCTACATTTTATTATTTGGAGAATGTAGGTTCTCAGCTGAGCGATATAGGGCCACGATGGCCGTCATGTTAGATAGATCATTAAAATTATCTGCATCATACATCATACATCATTTACAATTAACAAAAAATAATGTAAATACTCCGTTCTCTAACAGCATTTCTTGTTACCAGGGTCATTCATAGCAAATACTACTCAATTTAGAGTAAACGTATTGACAATACAATTAAGAAAAAAAGAAAATTGTTAACGAATCCATTAAATAATTTATACTTATTATTGAACAGCATCGATAAAATGAAATATAATTAATAGACTGAACTTTACCTGTTTGCTTGTTTTTGTGATAGTAAAATCAACACATTAAAAATAAATATTCATTCACACATATATCTGCAGGTTTACAATCTACATACAGCAAGGTGGCGGCAGAGAACCATATGAAATCGCCATGTGTTTTGATGTCCGATTTCAGTTTCACGCGGATCAACATGTCATTGTTCGGAACCACAAGCAAGGCAATTGGGGAACAGAGGAGAGAAATATTCAGTTCTTTCCATTCTATCGGAACGTTCCCTTTAACATCGTTATATTGTTTGAACGAAATTGTTTTAAGGTATTCTATCCTTCTACATGATGTCAATTAAATATTATATGATCAAGGATAAATATTTACACCTTCCTTCATTTGCGATGCTGTAAGTTTGTGTAAAGAAAACGAAATATCACAAAGAATGCAAAAGAATATAAATTTTGTAAAAAACAGTTTGTCAAGAGGTACTCAGTGTGGCATCTCAAACAAAATTTATAGCTGACTACATGATGTTGTAATATAATTATGGATACCCGTGTGAATGTATTATACCATGGTCTGTCGAAGAGCGCAAAACAAGCCTGGCACATATGATTTCAGGTCTGATTAACAGTATATGTGGTAGATATGACAGTTTACAGCTGTTTAATTTCATTATGCATTTTACAACAGATAAGGGATGGTTTTGACTAAGTAAACTCTGCCTTATCAATATTAATTTATTCTCAAAAATATTATGTTTTCATTTATAGGTTGCAGTGAATAACAACCATTTTCTGGAGTTCACACATCGCTTTCATCCTATGGACGCTATCAATACACTTCGTATAGATGGTGATGTGCAGCTGTCACAGGTTATAATTCAGGGATAGAATTGTGTAGAGCTGCTGCTGAAACTAGGAAGTCTTCTTCCATAATTTTGTAATTCTGTTTCACGGGGCTTTTGAACAGTCAATACAAATGTACATGTATAAGACTTGTTAATTTAGAAATAACAAGGAAGATAAAGTCTTCCCAGACATATACAGTTTCGGAATTGGAGACTCAGAAGCGTAGAATTGTACAATGTAACCAAATGGAAGACAATATACCACGATGATTATGCAGACTCTGTTATAGATTCCATATTGCCTTGAGTTAGTCAACTCGTGTCATTATTGTCCTCCTGTTTGACTTTGTTCAACTGTTGAAACATTTTTAAATTTTGATTCAAGCACTTTTTGGTATTTCACATGAACTGTCTTAAACAATAAACATGTAAAAGATATAAATGTGGCTTGTTTTGTAATAACACTTCTCATTTGTAGTTATTTAGTTTTTCCTGTTGTATTTGGGACAAGACACTGGTAAATAAATGTTTAAAATTTAGTATTCTTAGTTCATGTAGACTAAGTGACCGATAGTTGTCTGACTGGGTTCGAATCTCTGCCGAGGTTTACTTCCTGTCCACTTGCCCCGGCTAAGGAAGGCGGTACCACTTACACTTTGATCCTCCGGCGGAACTCAAAACGTCTATTTAGGTTTAACGTCAGAACACATTGTTTCTATAGGTTGCATACCTGACGTCCTGTATTAAGTGGATAGGAAGTTTAGGCATATTTTTGGAGAATTAATATTAGGTAAACGCGGTAATTACACTATGATTGGTATACTACATTTGCTTGTATGCGTCATTAGATTTCTGTGGTGGTTTATAATTGGTTTTGACCGAAATGAAGCTTCACCAGGTAGGGCACATTTATCTCGTGCAGAAAAGAAAGGAGGTAAGGACGTTTTGTTTGAAAGGTCTTCAACTTTAAGTTCTTCAAGAAATTTTAGTTTCAACTTACAGCAACACCCACATCCGGCATGGATGCCGGTGACGTTTGAACTTCGTATTCCACGAACGTTATTCCCCTTCTCACTACCTCGGATGTGCTGCCTTCTACGGGAAGGGTATGTGACATTTTCTTTGGCTTATATTGTAAACAGCGGGATAACTTACTAATTGTAACTATACAGTATCATCTTGTTAGACTTTTAAGTAAATTAAAGTTTATTCAACGTATAGCTGAAAGAACTGTAAGCTACAACTAAGTGCACGTAGACAAACTTCTCAGCAGTTTGAATAATGCAGAATTAACTTATTATGTTAAATGTCTAGTTATAGTTAAAGAAAGTGATGGAGAGAAACTTCATTGTTTATCACGACCAGACGACATTTGGAGGAATAAATATTCTACTCATATCCGTTCATACAAAGGAGGGTGCTTTGCATTGTAATTTCTGGCGATATACAGCTGGAAGTATACTTTCAAATATAGTATATATCTGGCAGAGGACTGCTCGTATCGTTATAGTGATATCAGGAACATATACCTCCGGTAACTACAGCAGGATATTCATCTGAAAGACTTAACAGTAGTATATCACAATAAAGATGGTCAATATTTCGACAATAAACTGTTAATACTTTGTTAAATAAAGGTAGCAATAAGAAAAACTGTTCTTATAAATGCCGATATGTTGCTAGATTTCCAATTGTAACTTTTTTTTCAGCACATTGTTACCTTGACCTTTTGTTAACCTTCCGGTGATGTAATATCATCACTATCCACTCCTGCTGATGTCAAGAAGCCACACATTTCAACTTTGTTAAACAAGTGATTTGTGTATTAAACATAATACATCAGATTCAGTGCTGTACGCTTACAATACCATATGTGTGTGAATTATGATAGTGATTAGAAACAATTACTGTGTAGGACTCTAAAGATTGTTTTTATAACACTGACTTTGTGCATTTATAATATTAGTTTGATGTTGGTTATATCTAGTATATAATATGAACATTGCTATCTTACTGATATGAATTTGATGAATATTATTTGTCATTGATGTACATATATACTGTAATGCATTATAGATTTGGTATTATTGATATTCGGTTTACAGTTCAAGGGGCGTTTCCTACATCTATATGCAGCAGATTATATTCTCAGACAGCCCGGAAATCCCGACTCTTTACATACAATACATTCTTTATCAACACCAATTTGGTATAAAAGGTAAAGTGTTTGTTTAATATAGTGTCATCCCTATTTAAAGGGCCAGCCATTTCTGACTTATGAGACACCTTCTTTTTGAGCACATGTACCTCCCGAATTCTATCCTTTTAATGCCATATATGACACGGAAGTTCCTGTTACATTTGTACAAGAATGAAACTGATCACTTGGCTCATTCATAGGATACAATGCATTGTGCAATCTGTCATCTTTTGCATCAACTGCTGGATACTATTTGTCTCAGTCACCACTGATTTATATAATGCGAAAATATTCGATACTATATGCACAACATTGTACGGATTTGCAGTGCCTACCATGGACATAGTAGCCAAATTTGCAGAATCCTTATAAAGAACAACGGAGTTCTGTTTACAACGAGAAGATATAACATCTATCCATATATGACTTTCCGATCAACAGAGTGGTGAGAAAATCTTCTAATTACCGAAAATTGGATTGGAGTACTTTTAGGAAGGAGCTCTGCAAAAAGAAGATATCTTCTGCTAAAGTCCATTAAAAGAATGAAAGACAACACTCTACTGCAATTCAACTAATGCAAATATTCATAAAATACAGAAATTAAAAGATTACTGGTTAAGTACAAGTAAACAAAATTCAGCGAGCACTACTTCGTATCCCTGTGTTTTTGTGCACAATCATACAGTGTACTTGTTAAAATCGTGAATTTCGTGCATATCAAGCGTAGAATATAACATGTATGTTCATGCACATAGCTCGCTCTACATGACTGAAACAAGTTTTTGAAACTAAATAACGCTTTATTTATGCGCTGCACAATAGTTTCACCTGTTATGAAAATGCGTAGTCGTAAATTTGCCGAAATCGCAACAACCGCAAAATTACCATGTATGGCATATCGCGGTCAGAAACGTCTAGTAGACGAGTATTAGATGTTTAAATTGACTACCGCTTTTCTTGCGTAAGGCTATCGCAATAGATGTTAAATTCTTAGATATCGCAAGCCTTTTTACTATATTCCAAAAAGAGATATATCTTTAATTTTAAAGAGATATTTTTCGTTTAAATATTAAAAAGATATAACTTTTACGCTAAAAGATATATTAATTTTGTATCACAGAAAAATAGCTCCTGAACTTTAAGTGATATCAACAGATATATATTTAACATAAATTGAGATATATTTCTACTTTTGTGAGATATCTCTCAAAGTTACAGAGATATTGCTCCAAACTTAAGAACTATAATTTCTCTGTTTTCACATAGATATCTCTTTTCAGAGATATATTCTGATGTAGCTCTGTACGGTATATAGGTATCTCTTTAGAATTAGAAGAAGTCTTTCAAAACATTAGAGATATCTGTATCAAAAGAAAGATATCTCTTAATTTACAGAGATAATTCTCTGAATTTAAAATATTTCTCCCCAATTGTAGGAGATATCTCTATGAAATCAGAGAGATATAACAGTAAAAAAATCCTATCCGATTATGCCCCTTCGAAGAAGAGGGGTATATTGGATTACAGATGTATGTCGGTCGGTCGGTTTTTCCGTATGTTTGTCCGTCTTCTGTATGTCCGTCTTCTGTACTGCAGCGATTTATATTTGCGTTTTTTTATTTGGCACAATCAATGAACCAAAAGTTAACGCCCGCCAAAACAAAACTATGTTGTTTGTGAAATCCTCCAGTTTATTTCCGAAGTACTAAATTTACGAACTACGTTTAAGTTAGAAAGGTCTATTATGAACGGTCAAATAAGAAACTTATGCCATTGGCAAAGTACAGACACTTTTCAAATTGATAGCAGTGCATTACATAACCGACACATCATAGAACCAATTGATTCTTGAAGAGGGCTAATAAAAGTTAAATTTTCTTTTGCAAAAATGTGTTTTGATTCAGAATTAAGAATCACTGAGTCTTGTGAAAGGTGGTCAATCACATTTAAACAACATTTGATGACAATTTTTACTTTTTTGTATATTCTGTTAGAGATCTATTTTAGGAACAAAAAAACCCATTACATAGAGATAGATCACTATTAGATATCTAAATTTTATTAACTTTTATAAAATCTTGTTATTAAAAAGTTGAGTATTTCTTTTCATTTCAACATAATTTCTACTGTTACATTTGCATTGGATAGATATACTATTATTTTAATATTCTGAACCAAAAGGCAAGTTTTAAAACTACGTGTAGCTTCTGAATTCATTTATTTCCAATCTATATTGGTTGCGCAACTAAGATAGTTAAAGGGAGGTAATAATAATATTTCAAACTTGCATTTCTAATGAATTCCATCTAATCAATTATTGCTAATGCAAATTTTTACTAATATAATTCAACAGGTCTTATATTTATATCTTTCCTTAGGCAAAGTATGTGTATCAAATTTTTACTTATGATAAAATAACTCTATCTTGGTTGGGCAACCAGGATGGGGAAATCAAATTTTAAATATACCTCCAGTGATAATATTACTTGAATTAAGCGCTAAAACATAAATGAGTGTAAATGATCAGACATTAAAGTTTAAAACAAATATGTTACTTGGCCAAAGTCTGATTATCCACATTTGCTTGTTTAAAGACGAACGCTACAGTTTTATCATTATTTCAAGCAATGGGAATTTTATGAAATTTCGTTTGTTGTTAGGGTAAAACCTGCTTAGTCAGAATATAAAATTAAAAAGGGAGGTCACCAGCCTTATTTGTAAGTAAGGGAGACTTTGTAGTATACCCCCGAAAGCACCCAATAACAAGAGCCATACTACACATGGCCATCCCCCGTCAAGTGCTATTACCAAGAACATTGAGGTGAGAGAAATGGATATGGTGTAGTTTCTAATTCAATAAAATATTAGTATTTTGCGAGGGATAATTAGGCAAAGTAGAGTTATGGTGCTTGGGCATGTACTTTCCATCAATGTGCCATTTTCAAGTACTTCCCTTCAGTTCTTTTGAAGTTATACTACGGACAAGATTATGCTCTGTACAAGATAAATCAATAAAGGGAGACAATTAAAAACAACATAGAGTTATTGTCCTTTGGCACTGCACTTTCCCTGTGTAAACTCTCTCATTATTTGCAATTTGAAGGAATTTCCTTTGGTACTTTTCGAGTTATGCTCAGGACAAAGACAAATGTAATAAAGGGAGATAATTAAAAAACAAGTGACAGGAAAGTGTCACAAAACCAGGTTTTCATTTTCCAGTCTGCTGGCCGAGCGCAAATGTATTCTTCTATATATAACATATGTGGAAAAAAAGCAAAGGGCCATAATTCAGGCAAAAATTATTTAAAAAAAAAAAGAAAGAAAAAAAAAAAAAAAAACTTGCTCTGTGTGGGGTTTGAACCGCTGGTCTCATGAGAAATTTTGTCATCTTACTGTAACAGAATACTCCAAAGTATACAGGACTGGTAATCTATTCTAAAAATAGACAGTAATAACAGAGTATTCTCCCTTTTATAATAACAGAGTATTCTCCCTTTTATATATACTTAAATAAGGCGACACAAAATTGCTAACGGACGGACGGACGGACGACCAGGGGCAGAACATTATATATTCAATATTCTTTAGTTAACAATTATAGTTCTGTGAAAGTTTGGTTGAAATCCCTTGAGAAATGTAGGAGTTGCACACAGAAGAGTATTTCTCATATATATTACATTATGTGGAAAAAAAAAGGGCCCATAATTCTGTCAAAAATGATCAAATCACAAAACTCCGACAATAGCGCCAGGGCACTTGGTGACAATAATTCTGTGAAAGTTTGGTTGAAATCCCTTGAGAAGTGTAGAAGGAGTTGCGCACAGAAGAATTACATATGTGAAAAAAAAAAAGGGCCATAATTCTGTCAAAAATGACCAAATCACAAAACCCGGAATATATGCGCCAGGGCACTTCATGACAATACTTCGTGAAAGTTTGGTTGAAATCCGTTGAGAAATGTAGGAGGAGTTGCGCACAGAAGAATTACATGTGAAAAAAAAAAAGGGCCATAATTCTGTCAAAAATGACCGAATCACAAAACCCCGACAATATGCGCCAGGGCACTTCATGACAATACTTCTGTGAAAGTTTGGTTGAAATCCGTTGAGAAATGTAGGAGGAGTTGCGCACAGAATTGTTCACGCCCGCCCACCCGCCTGCCGACATACCCCAATCTAATAACCAGGATTTTTACTTCGGAAAACCTGGTTAATAAGGCAAGGTATTGCACTTCCCCTCATTGTGCTCTATAACTATATACATTTTCAAGAATATACCCTTCATAACTTTTGGAGTTATGCTCCGGACGAGATAAATAAAAAAATCTAACAAAGGGGGATAATTAAAAAGTAGGCAAAACAGAGTTGTGGTTACAATGTATTGGGTACTGCACTTTCCCTTATTGTGCTTTATCACTGTCTAAGTTTCAAGTAATTCCCTTTAGTACTTTTGGAGTTATGCTCCGGACAAAACAAATCTAGAAAATGTAACAAAGGTGAATAATTAAACAAATAGGCAAGGTAGAGTTATGGTTCTTAGGACATGCACTTCCTCTTAATGTCTCTTAATTCGCTTCTTTACTTTTGGAGTTATGCTCTGGACAAAAGTTTCACTGACGGACGAACGGAGTCCGTTACTTTATCCTCTCTGCCAAGGCGGGGGATAATTAAACTCTAAATGGCAACTCACCATTGTTTTATCAAAATGTTAAGCAATTGATCCTAATTCACGAAACTACATGAATTGAGATTTCAAAATGTATTCAAACTGGAAATAAAACCATGAAAAGAAACTACTTTCTGCAAAAAAAACACCGTAAAACTTGTAGTCATTTGTCAAAGTGTTATTTCTAAATGATCAAGCAATGAGAATTTCTTAATTGTTTGCAGACGAATTGTTCAAACATCACTTTATTACAAACTAATTTAAAAATGATAGGTCACCAGCCTTTTTATTGCGAAAATTAGCTGTTGTCTCGGGTGGGAGGGTAGTGTGTGAGGGGAGGCCATGTCTTTTTTGCCACTGACGTTATGCAGATAGCTAAATGAAACTTTCACTGGACAAATTGTGCATAGTAAAACACTTACAAATAATATGTAACAAAAATGCATTTTTTAAAGGGAGATAATAAATGTTCTTGATAAACTGATTTTATTTGCTATAATTATATGTATTAAATATGTTATAGAGACATAATTGCTCACACTTATCCTTTTGTATGATTTTTTAAAAGAAAGTAATTGTTTGTGACATTTGTTTGTGACATTTAATTGAACAACAATAAAATACAAAAATATTTGTGATATAGCCAAGAATTAAATTGTAGCGATCGTCTTAAATATTTACACACAATGAAAGAAACCAAAATAATCAATAACAGTAACATTATGTCTCATTTATTTATTTAAAACAACACAAACCTATTGGGAGGAAAACATATGCTATAAAGAAATATTTTTGTTCTTTTTCAGAGTTTGATATAGTAGTATGTGCACACTTTTAATTTGAGACACGTCGTTATGCGTAAAATCTGCAAAAAAGTCACTTTCAACACGACACTTCCAAAAACGTCCCGCTTCCATTATTTCACACCTTTTCTTCCAAGTCGAAGATAACGCAGCTTAATCCTGTACATATAGGTATTTACACATCATCATTAAGAGAGTCTCTGGAATACTAAGTAGTCAGCTGTCCGACCCTCCCTCATTGCAATTGCTACAGACGTTATAGACGGGAGTTTGACATACACTCCCTGGTCCACGTTGTCTGCTGCTGCTGCTGCTGCAGCTTCTATTCAGGTTGATTACTGGACTCTGTGGTGCAGAAAATTGCACCATGAAACCAGGTGAAACGGGTATCTCCGGACAGGGTATGTTCCCAACGGGTGCCGATACTATATTTTTCTTACCGATACTATATATGACGGGGAAGGCGATGATGGTGATGGTGGAGAGAACTACAGTTTTCTTTGAAGGCGTTGTATTGAGCCGCTGGGGCCTATTGAGTGTCATGTCACTCTGCCGATCTTATCGCTTGTAGACATGACTGGCCTCCGTAAGCACATCCACCATTTCCTGAAAAGCTAAAACAATGTTCATGTACTCGTCCATGTTAAACGACAGTTGTTTTCTACGTTTGCCATCGTCTATTATGATGGCCATAACATCAAACACCCTTGACGGCCGTGTATACAACGTCCTATTCTGAATTACACGTATTCGTCTTTCAGCCATAGCAAACATTATTAATAATTATGATAATAGATCGAGTACAACATGGCAAAGAATTAAGGCGATTATTCGTTTACAAAGGATTTCGCCTTAAAGTGTATCCCGTTTGTATTAATAAACTAGTATGTGTCCTAGAAACGAGCATCATGAATATCATACACATAAAAGCTGCTCGCTCTCAGATTTCGGTAAAAAAAAAAAGTTCTTCAAACTGTACGTAAATAATGTATTTTAGAACATATGGTGATATAAAAAAGCTCCGGTAGAAATTCATGTCACGTGTATATCTAAATTATAAAAAATACGCTACCAAATTCAAAAGCGTTGCTTTTGAAATATCAATATAAACATATAGTGTAGCGGTGCCGTGTAACAGACCTTTTCAATCGATTTCTGCAAATTCCTACGTAGCTGTTTGCTTATTGTTTTATTCTAGCCTTTAGTTTTATATTTATCAATAAGAATGTCAATTGTTTTTATTTTTTTCAACGGTAACTGAGAGCGAGCAGCTTTAAACAAGATTATATGTGTCGTTGGAAAACGGATCATCTCGCCCACACAAATTATATATCTCCGTTGGCAGTAGTGTTGCAGTGCCGTGCAATTATAACTGCGTTGCGATGTCTTACAGCGAAACCGGTTACAAGATAACGATGAAGTTAGCGGGTATTATACATTGTTATATTATTACAATATTTAAGATCAACATAGAGATCGTTATACATCCGTTGATTGTGTACAACAACAACTTAGATTAATAAATGGTTTATGGTACAGCGATAGTGACGGAAGTGCAAGTTTGAGTAATAGATCTAATACTAGCAAATATCATATAAATCATGCTTTAGAAGTGATTAAAATGTTACGCCAGCTTTATCGGGTGTCACTAGCCTCGCCACCAGGCTAGATGATAGCATATTTTCATTATTCAAGCAGAATATTTTCTGGCCCATATCTACTGACAGGGCTTGATCATCTTACATTTTTGGGAGCAAAGGGAGTTAATTTAGTAAGAAATAGAAAATGTAAGGACTGAATGCCAGTCTAGGGTGTCACTGAAAATGCAGGATTTCGTGTAATATAGAAAACAGGTAATTGATACGCATATACCGAGCCTGGCAACCATGTATACATTTGTCTCACTTAAATATATGTGGTGTGTAGTCAAACTATTTACGATGTGTAAACGCAACCAATAGGAGTATTTGTGGCGGTACCTTAGATATATAGTGTTGCGTTGCCGCACAACTAAACACTCGAACAAACCTGCAGTATAGTTATAATGATGGCTAATATGAGCTCTTAGCGAAACAAAATATAAGAGAAACAAATATTAGTTTGACATAACTATAAAAAGGATGTAGAAGTTGCTGCTTTTCCTTCCATTAAGGAATTCAATAATACATAACAAGAGCACCGCCTGCGGATGGCTGACGCTCGTCTGATTTCATCCTTCTAAGTTTATTTATCACCATTTTTTAAGTAACAGTGTCCTTGACCTTGGCCCCAGAACACAATCCCACAAAAGGTTTTCATAATAATAACTAGACACTAAGTTCTGTCACAATAATTCAACTGCAACTAAAGATGTTTTTTTCCCATTTGTCTATTTTAAACAAAAACCTGGACTTTAACCCCATGAGCCCCAAACACAATCCAATTTAATTAAAAAGTCTTTATTCATATGTATTACACTTTTAATAATTCAAAGTTACATTATGTCAATTGTAACTAAAGATATTGAACATATTACTGTTTTTTCTATTTTTAATTAGTGGCCTTGACAATGACCCCAGGAGCCCCAAAACCCAGCCCTATCTTCTCAAATACTTTCTACAAACAAAAGTTGGTTACATGATGTCAACTATAACTAAAGATATTGAATATAATACAGTTTTCCTATTTTTAGTAACAGTGACCTTAATCCCAGGAGCCCTAAAATACAATCCAATTAAAGATATTCATAAATATGTCTTATACACTAAGTTTGGTTGCATTATATTGACTGCTACAAATGTTGTGTGTGTGAATCTTTCTAAGTTTAGATGGGGCAATAATCCTGCCAAATACAGGGTTATGTAACTTGTAAAATTCTTCATTCATACTATTTTACATTTGATAGTGAACAGGTATTCCAAGTTTGAAAGTGATAGCTTTGATAGTTTGCATGTAAGTGACCCAAGCACAAAACTTAAAAAGTCAGACTAGCTAAAAATTACACAGTCCAAAAACATTAAAATACCCCCCACCCTCCCCCTCCCCTTCCAAATGTGTGACTCAAAAACCCGTTTGATACGTTGAAGTGCATTATCCATTTACTGTCTGTGAAACAATTTGAAATCAATCTAACAAAAATTGAAGAAGCTATGTCCAATTCTCAAAATCAACCATAATCCATCAAAATTTTACCCCAAAAAACAGGTGAGACTCAGCATCTTTAGGATACAATGTGAAGAAGGGTATTAGATGAACAAGTTCCCCAAGTTTCAAAGTGATAGCATTGATAGTTTCCATGTAAGTGACCTAAACGCAAAATTTAACCAACGCCTCCTCCTCCCGACGCCGACGACGACAATCAAGTACGACAATAGCTCGTCATTTTTTTTTAAAAAATCAGACGAGCTAAAAATTGTGACAACATACACATTGTGACTGTGAAAATGAGTTCAGATGAGAAAATAATCACACATTTTCTTTGAAATCTTTTATTCAAGTGTGAAGAATGTTGACTTTGAATTAAAAAATTCAAGTGAATCTACCCACTACTTTTACTATTTCATAGTATTTTCAATGGATAGCAGGAATAACAGTCATCAGTGATTGGTATAAATCAATTCTTTCACCTAACATGAAACTACTGACATATGCAAATTTACCAATATGAAGTGCAATTAAACTTTCAAACAGAAGCATTAAATCATTTAGAGCTTGGAGAAGACAAAGAAGCCTAAAATAATACATAATAATTAAACACAGCAATAACATAATCATGAAAGTATCAAACAATTCCATAAATATTATCAACCAAATATGCCTTTTCACATCATCTGTAATTTGTATTATTAGTGTTGTCTGTGAAGCAAGAATTTGGTGGAGTTGTTGACCTTAAATAAATAATAATCTAAACATAGATAGAAATATCATGAAATGTAAGTTTTAGAACTAAAATAAATGTACTTGTAAACTTAATAATGTAAATATAACAGAAAACTATTTGTAGTGTATAATTTTGTGATAGACATTTCCTATGATTATGCAATGTTTTCATTGTTTATGGAAGCTTTTTACGTATTTTTATTAGTTCACCATTTCAAGATCCATAGTTCTCTGTTACAAGATCCAAACATTCTAACAAAATTTATGGAAAAGGTACCAATGAATAACACCTGTTTGTTTATCAGAGACAATTGTGAATACCCAGTGTGTAAATGGCTGTCTATTACTAATACCCTTAATTGTTATTGTGTCAAAATTACGAACAAGTAATGTTACATTGTTGTGCAATCTGTACACAAAAGTTGTTTTAATCAAGACTTCTCTGTTTGACCACAAAGTCAACATTTTTTTTCAACGAACAAAGTTCTCTATGCAGTTAAGAACCAAGCATTTGAATAAAAAGCTCATAATCAGATGAATTATTACCTCTTTTTTATTTCACAGTTGCTGTCTTTTTCTTGGAATTTGTTGAATTACGCTCTCCATTCTTTTGTTGTTTTCTTTCTTTATTCTTACCCAATGATAATAAAAAACAACAACAATTCTCAATAACAGAAAGTGTCACGTGTTGACATAATCAAACATTAGGTAAGAATTGTTGTGGAAAACAATATTATGTTTATATAATGGTACACCACCTGTAACAATTAAAAAGTTCACAGTAAGATGAAACGTGATTCATAATTGAACATAATTCAAGCTCTGGCCCCAATTTCACATACAAAAAAATTGGTTAGCAAGTCATTTTGAAGTCTGTCACTACAAATAAAAAAACTAAACTATTACATGTATCTGAAATATCAACAAATAAATACATTGGAAGTAAATTGTATGTTATCTAATTCAAGTTAAATGTAGCAACAAACTTGTTTTAGTACAACTCAAGAAATTTTAAAGTTACTCAAGTATGAAGGAGGATATGAAGATATAATACCTGAGGGACCTGTATCTCCTTTTGAATAAGTTCCCTAATTTCAGGGGACACTGTGTCCATAATAGGTCTAGTATATGTTTGTTGCCTAGGCAGTTCCTTCAATATCCAAGTAGGTTTGTCAATATGCCTTTCAATCAAGTTATTGTAAACAGATTTCCATTTATTAATTGACTCACTTTTTCTAAACATTGTTTTTACAAGATCAATTTGTTTCAAATGCGTTCTGTTTTGATATTCGAATAATCAGGTTCAACAATATTTGGTTCCCCGTTTGGAATATATTTTAGTACATTTCCATCTAATTCACACTATGAGTCACTGTGCTGTCCTTTAAAGTACATTTGAGCTGCCCCCATTTTATTGATAAACTTGAAATGAAGAGGTTCAGAGTATTTTTCAATATCATTATTTTCTGGGAACAGCCAAGACTTAACATCAAAAATAAATGACACATCTCTTGGATTTGGCAATAATCTCATGAGGTCTGGCATCTCTTGTTCGTAAAGTTTCTGCTACACGACTAAATGCAGCATCAACATCCTCATGTGTATGACCAACATACAAAAAGTATAAGTGTACCCGAAAACAAAAAGAATATGGGGTAAACAAACTTTATAAACAAAAGCTGTCAATAAGACAGCACGCTTGAAGTTTGTGGGTGCTTCCCTATAAAATAAATTTCCATCAGTATATTCTGCTGACTCAAATGTATAAACTAGAAAAGTTTAATAATAAAAGTCAAAATCAATAACCAAATATTTAATATTTGGTTTATTGTTTGATACAAAATGTACCCTTGAACACTATTGCTAAGTTTGATATAATTACCATAAGTGGTTACTGCAGTACGCAACGTGCATGATAGTACCATGCATGCAAAACTTAACCAAATTTTCAAAGTCAAACAAGTACTGACTTGACAGTGTGACACTCTTAAAACATTTATGAAGTTTCTAGTCAATAGCATTTGATGTTACTGAGATACATCTATGTGCATGATAATACTTTAACCAAATTTTCAAAGTCAAACAAGGGCCATAATTTGTGCTAAATTATTACAAGAATTATCTGACACACGTAAAGACACCAATGAGGTTTTAACTCAATATCATATATGTGGTTACTGAGATATGTGCACGATAGTACTATGGTAGTAGTTTGCATGCAAAACTTTAACCAAAGCTGCAACGCTTCAAGGACGCACAAGGGAATGTAACAGCTCCTTGTTCTCTGAATAATCGAGCTAAAACCAAGAATCTCCTTCTGAATGCGTTTCCTGATTTCAGGTGAAACATTAGTTTACACACATCGACCATTATAAAGTACTAGTTAGGTAGGGACTACTTTTGGTGTCAATGTAATTTACTGATAATGGCTTTAGCCACATTTAAACTTGACTTGAGATTTTTTTTCATTTGGACAATGTTAAATGAAGATACCCTGTAAAATGCTACCCGTGTTATTTTTGTCTTTAAATTTGAGCTAGTGTCCTAGTTTTATAAAATAGATAATCCATTTTTGACGTCATTCCAGATTTTATTCAGACTGATAACATCAGTTGACCTTGAATAGTTAAAAACTTTTTTTTTTATCTTTTACACTGTATTCTCCATTGTCATTGTTTTTGTAAATATTTGTTCTGCAGACTTTTCATTAATTTCCTTCTCGGTTCAAAAGTTTAATATATAAATATTACCTTATGAAATATATGTTCTGCTACACGAAGTTCACAAACTGCCAAGACGTATTTATTCTTATGTTCTGTGTAACAGTTGTCAGCTTGTATGTAGCACACTGGTGGAAGATGGGTGCCCTAACAAAGGAAGAAAACAATGAATTCATAAACAAGCTGATTTTTTTCAGATAAAATTTATTTTTACCAAATTATGACCATTATGACAGAGAAGCATTCAGTCAGGGTGTTGGAAAGTTGCACTAGGAACTAGGAATGTCAACACATTACCAGACTGAGTGTGATAATGAATTCTTAAAAACAATTTAATTCTTTGTGCACTGTGTATCTCAGTTAATCTGTTAACAATAAATTTGGAATGAATTTGGTATTCTTATGATCAGCTTTGTGAAATACCTTTAACCTGCACCATCAATAGCATGATAAAATGTTTTAATCAGATTCATTGAAAAGTCGGAAAATATAAATCAAGTTTCAATTCATGTATACTTGTAAGCATGCACGCATACGAAAGTCAAATATTCTGCAGAATTTTTTCTACAGCAATTAGTGTGACCGCAGAAATATTGTCATGCATGTTTGAAAAAATACCACTTATAGGGTATTGTTTGAAAATAATGGAGGTAGCCTAAAACACTTAACTTCATAAAACATGTTAAGTCAAAACCATGTCATTCTTTTGACCGTGCATCATTTTATCACAATGTCATACTGGCATTTCTTTTCAAAGCTGTTTAAATTGCATAGCATTTATAAATTTATCTATTTCAGGAAAAATGATAAAAGTAAAATATCTAAGTGACATTCAACAGCCAAGGTGCCCAAGTCATGGGTAAGAGGATTTTAAACGGAAAAGAGGTGTCAGAAAGAAAAAGTCAAGAGTTATTGCCATTTGATTGTTATTTTCTTCTATATTCAATATAGAAAATATATAAAACAAATAATATCAACGGGGCGTACAAAACGCAGCCTCCCAAAGGCCCCACATCACCCAGAAGTGCACACCACCAACACACACACACACACACACACGACACACACACACATCGTCACACACACATATACACTACCAACACACCTAGCAACAAAGCAAACACACGAGGACAAAACGAACAATTAAAAGGAACACAGTGGGGCACCTGGCCTTGGAACGGTCAGTGGCAAAAACACCCTGGGGGCTAAACCGGTTTATGGGGCGCACCCAACCTCACTCTCCCCCACCATGTTCCAAAGTCACAGGACAGGTAAATAAAAGTATCCCGCTAGGAATCTCTAACACACGCAATGGAAACAAAAGGGGGATGGTAGGTATGTAAAACACGAAAAGCCGAAAATAATAAAAAGCAAACCTTGAGAACCAAAAAACGTATGTACTCAAGCCTTTGCAGAAGGCAGGCACCAAGAGAAACACCCTTAAGGGCCCGACGAAACAGGCCAGAGGACAGAATCAGAAACCGTTTCTCCAAGTGGGATTTGTAAACATACAGAGTGGCTCCCCTTTTTTTTTGTGAAAAAAAAAAAGAGGGGAGAAAGGGGTCCAATTATAAATTTTATTATCTCTGAAACCGGTTCTCAAAGTTGATTTGTAATTGGCTTAAATAGTTCAATGTTCAGTCTTTCTTACAACACATTTTGTTGTTGTTTTACTTTAGAATGAGACACCTTAAGGGGGTTTAGTGCTTTCCTGGACACTAGTTTAGAAACTTAGAAATGTTTGTTTTCCAAAACTAATAGAATTGATTTCTGTATCATTTTGAGATGCTGAAAATAGAATTTCTCCTTTGAGATGAGGGCCCCAATAGTTGGTTGAAATTTTATTTGTTTGCTAAATAAACAAAGTATACATGTGGTAAGACATCATGTGTGTTCATCGTAAAAAAATCCATCCAGTTTTGAATAAAATTTTGCAACAATTTAGTATTAGTCGTTTGATTTGACAACCATCAACTAAGGTGTTGGGCATCGAGGTTAAAATATTGAATAATCTTAATAGATTACAAGTATTTTAAATTTCATTCCATTAATAATCAAAGAATTGCTGACCATTTTATTTGGAATTCATTTAATAGTTTATTTATTTGTAAAAACATTTTTAAAGTGTGATGCTAATATAGTTTTGAAAATTCAGTTAGCGAATATTTCACACAGGTGATTTGTATCTCTATTTATTTGTACAGTATTTGTTAAAACAGTTGAACAGCTAAACACTGATTTTCATTATACTATATGGATATAATTTTTAAGCAAGAGAGAAAAAGTGTGAGCAGTCAAACAGTTATCAGTTGTTATTTTCCTTAGCCCGCCTTGTGTTTAAGATATTTAATGTGGGAAATGCTCTAATTTGGCTATTGAGAAATAAGTCTGTGTTCAATTATGGACGTTCTTTTGTTGAAAGCTTGATTCACATAAATATCCATTTGCTCATTCTGCACTTTATATTGTGTACAGTTGTGTAATAATGCATGCATGTATATAATGTTTGTTCGTTATACTTGTTTATCTTATTACATCTTCTACTTATATGTATGTATATCACAGTACATAGCTCTTGTCTAACTATAAAAAGATTCATTTTTTTTTATTTAAAAATTATAACCTTGATAAATACGTAAATAATATAAGTAGTTTCAAACTTTATTTTCTTTTGATTTACGTCGGTCTGGGTTGGGAATCACGAAGTGTTATGAAATTGTGTACTGAATCGAACGTAATGTAACAGCGGTCACATTGTAGTGTAAACTGAAATTTACAAGTTTGTTGGCTCGCTGCATTTTTCGAGAGCTATTTATGAACCAAATATATGCAAAATGTATTTATTTCTACGTTGAACAAGACCAGGTTTTTGAAAATCGGTCTTAAATTATGAACACACGGCCTTGTTGAATAAGGTCAGTGTATATTTTCGTGATTTCCGGACCCGATAGTGCTATACCTTTACTACTATATGTATATAGTGAATTTTGTTTTTAATTATTTTGTTTTAATACATCAATATATGGGGTACCAGGGTTGTAGAGGGGCCTCTGGGAGGATGGGGGTCCAAACCCCTCGCCGGCCACCTGTGATCTAGCCCCGTTGAACGCACACATCTAATTCAACCATGTTATAGTAAATTGAAATTCGCAGTTCATTACGATACAACCCAACAAAAATGGTAGAGGTATTATAAAAAAAAAAATATGTTATAAATTTCCCCCGTAGAAACCGGAACGTAAAATTACCAGACTTATAACATTGGTTAATACCATCAAAATAGTTATTTTTTGTCCACCACACTTTGTACAATGTACATGTACTATTGACAAAATTTTGATCATGTCGTTACCCATGCATTAATTGAAAATGATCATGTGTGTAACCTGATTGTACTAATAAAGAGTTGTCTAGTCTCTTGTCGTGTCTAATAATTTATAAATTAATAATATTACATGTAACATGAATATACTTAACTGCAGTATTGGATTTATTATCATGAAAATTTAGGATTATGTACTTTTGTTTTTGTTATGCATATATATCCTTTAATCTATAAAAGAAATTGTAACTGCCTGTTGTTACAAATTTAACCCGAGAAAATTTAGACACAGAGTATAATACTATTGTATTGAAAGAAAGGGCTTCGAGTTTAATGAAATAATTATCATCTAGCATGGTGACCTAGCAATCATGTTTTCCATTACCACATGTATTTCTATTTTCAATTACTTTAAAAGGAATAACCGTTTCAAGAATTGTAAATTAAGGTGCTTTACTTGCCATGGTCACTGAACATGTAAATGCACATGAATGCACGAGAAAAGCAAAATATATGATGTACCTGTTCTGATATTGGCGAGTGACGTAAACCAGATGCAAAGAAATCCAATGTTGTTACAAATCAAACCGTTACAACTGTAGGGTTACTTGGTTGGTTACTTAACACCGGTGTTAAAAATCAAACTTGCTAAAGTTTAGAAACCGGCCTTTAAACAAGCAAAGTGATTGAAACGTGTATACGTAACATGCACGAAACGCACCGGTGATCGGTTCGTTTCTCAGACCATTCTTCGAAATATCGGACTTGTACGGATTTTGTCCAAACGTGCTTCTTACATCTTAAAAATATGACATTAGAAAAACAACTGTATATGAAGTAAATACAATCTGGAGATTCACTAAAATTGAATTTGAATGTTACGAAGTTCCCCGATGAAAAGCCTCGGTAGAAGTGACCACACAAACACGCTACTGGTAATTTATACTGACCAAAACTTGAATAACCTGATTTTGGTCACGCTGTGTTGAGACAAAAATTCTCCACTATACGCCGTAACGTGGAGAATTACATAAATTAAAGATAATGTATTGTGCGACAATATTTACCTGGCACTCATTAATCTTCGCCAATATCTTCTGTTATGTTCGGGTGTTTTCGTTGTTTCAATTGATTACCATATCGAACAAAAACATTTCACCGACTGAAGTTCACACCGCAGAGATAGTAGCGTATTGGTAAGATGCCTTACTTGTATACAAGGTTTCATGGGTTCGAATCCTGCACATGTAATTTTATTTTTTTAAGAGAATGGCTATTTCTATTTAGTGTGTGACACTGTCTTATGCACCATTTTTCTTTTATATATTATGTGATTGTTGGTTAACTTTGCTTTGTTTTCTGTGTTTTATTTTTTATGTACTTATACTTACTATTGATAGTCATGGCGTTTTCTTCGAAGTTCTTCGATATATTAGCCGAGGCTATCTTATCTTTAGATCTCATCTGTTTTTCAAGATGATTTGCTCGTCGGCATTTTGAGTTCTAAATACAAATGTATGCAGGACGACGGAGAAAGAATGCTCAAATAGTCATTAAAAAATCTTGAAACCCCGTGCTGAACAAAGACAATATTGAATACATTTAATGCAACGAAACGATTAAAAAAGGTAATACAAAATTTCAAGGAAGACTCGAATCTGCATACGCTGGATTGGTAGTCAAATGCCTTATCCACTACAATTGAATATGTCGAAATTGATATTTTATATCAATTATTTTTTTCGGTTACCGACCGAGTGCCAGTTCAATATTGGCGCTAATATGCGAATGATCATATATTTCGGACACGTGTTTATTCAAAACTACTCTCCGTCTGTTGTAGGCTTTAGTTTGGGAATTCGTGGAAGAGGCTGTGGCGTCATCTTAGATAGAAGAGAACTGGTAATAACAGCTTTCAAATTTGAGGTAGGTGTTTATTTTGAAACAAGATTTCCGCTCAATAACTCAAGTTAGGGGTGACCAATTGCAGTGGAACTTGGTGTGTAGGTAAAATGCGTAGATAGGGAGCTTAGAATTGTATTTTAGGTCACAAGGTTTAAGGTAAAGCCCTAAATAAACATAGACAAATTTCCGCTCAATAACTTAAGTAAGCTTGGTGTTGTATTCGGGTCACTAGGGTCAAGGTCAAGGTCTCTGTTACTGAAATTGAAAAATGGTTTTCGCTCAGTAGATCCACTTATGAGTGACTAATTGTAAATTAAACTCTGTGTGAAGGTAGCTTGCATGGAGAGAAAGCTTGGGATTGCATTAAGGGTCACTACGGTCAAGGTCACTGTAACTTAGAATAGAAAAATGTTTTCTGCTCAATAACTTGAGCAAGGAGTGACCAATTGCAATGAAACATTGTGTGAAGGTTGCTTGCGTTGAGGGTCAAGGTCACTGTTACTATAAACAAACTTTTTTAAAAACTTGTTTTATTATTTTAATTGTTTAAAGCAAAATAAGTAAACAAAAACAATTCGATGTGTGGTGGAGAGGGGGGGAATAACTTTTTCTTTCTAATTTTTTTCTTAATTCTACAATTTCTACAGGCGCCGTTTAAGCCTACTTTGGTGGAGGCGCCGTTTAAGCCTACTTTGGTGGCATTTTCTTCTTCGGTTGAAATAAAGATACCTGTATTACGTAATTCCAATCAGTCACGTTTTTAGTGTGCATTCTCACTTTTTCATTATTAAAAATTATGAATTTTCAGTATCTGTAAGTACAAAAGAACAAAAACAGCGTTTTCAGTTAAAATGAATTTTATTTCATTCACCAATTTTACACCTTTTGTTCAGCTAGCTCAACAATTTGCATGCACATTTGATCATTTATTTCATTTTTTTGTTATGCTAGCTGAACAGTTTAATTGTAAGCTTATAAAATGAGCAAATTTATACAATACACATCTTTGTCATATTAAAATTTCACACCAGCCGAACATTTACGATAAAAAAGAATTTAAAAAAATGTTATGCTGGCTTAACAAACTTAAAAGTTAAAACTATCAGATTTTTTCAATTGATTGAAACAGACCATATGTTATGCCGGCGGACATTAAAGCTGCTTGCTCATAGATTTTGGTAAAAAAATAAATTTCTTCAAACTATATTTAATAATGTATTTAAGAACATATAGTCTTATATTATAAAACGGCTCAAGTAATATTCCTGTCACGTATATCTCTTTTAAAAAATACGCTACAAAATTCTGCTAATTTGAAATTTTAATTTAGAAAATAGAAGAGCTATGAAAAAAGAAATAATTTCATAACTATGCAAAAGACATACTAATGGAACAAACCCTTTTCTATACTAATCAATAAATGAAGTAGACAATAAACTTAGAGATACTTAAGGAATATCCAACTTCATTATACAAATGTATACTTTAATATCGCTCCGTTCACTTTGCCTTAGAGTTCGTTTAGTACTCTACGGTACTGGACGTTGGCAAGAAATGATACTGAACGTTTGCAGGGCAGGGCGGTCCTAGCGATCAGCTGTACGATATATTTTAGTTTACAGTTTATTTAGTTTATTTCAGTCTCACTTTACTCGCAAGCTCGTTGTTCCCGCCAAATCAACTCGTTCGAAGTAATATCACTTCACAATTTCACTATACAAGTTCAATAAAAAATACATGTAGTACATTAATCTTCTTAGAGCTTTGTTACCAAGAAGACTTAAGTTTATACTCAACTATAAATTGGCCAAAGAACAAAAGTTACGTCTGCAGTATAGTTATGATAATGGCTAATTTGAGCTCTTAGCGAAACAAAATATAAGAGAAACAAATATTGGTTTGACATAACTATAAATAAAAGACAGGATGCAGTAGTGTTCATTTTTGTATCAAACACATGTGCAAAGATGGCCTGTTTCTCCTATAACCTCGTCATATATGATATATGAGAATCTGGATCATGAATAAGTGGCTCTAAAAACATAAGGGGTCATGGTGATTATGCTTATCATAAACAATATACCTTTGACATACCAGTATATGTACACTCAACAAACAAATCTATTATTAATTCAAGACATTCTTTGAAGCTGACTTCACTATACAGTATTGTCATAAAAAGAAGGATTTAATTTTTTTTAAATATGTGAATGGATTACTAAATGAAAGTGGTCACAGAGGCTTATTAAGGTGCGTATCACATCCCTAAACCATTTAGGTACATGTAATGAATGTGTACCCGATATATCACATTTGAACGCATGACATAATAAATTGATGTGTTTCCTTTAAGTAATACGATTATACAAAACAATATATACATTGCGACTGTGGACATGGGTTCAGATGAGAAAATAATCACACATTTTGTTTGATATGTTTTCTAAAAGTGTGAAAAGTATGTCTATTTTGAATTTAAGAATTCAAGTGAAAATACTCACTTCTTTTAAAGTTATGATTTGTTTTCAGACACCACACATTGCCATTCTTCGTAATGAAGTCTACAACTTTACTGTCAGTTAATATTTGACGCTGTAGATTGCCATGTTACACATTCATATGAAGGTATGTTCTTGAAATTTTACCTGATAACACATTTTGCTAGTTTTTATTTTGTTGTCACTTGTAAGCTTTTCTATAAATTGTCATGTTGAATGACTGTCCTAACTCATTTTTTCGAATCTGAAAGAAAAAGTGGTTGCTATCATTATATGCTTTATGATTAAGACTCGAAGAATATTTTCATGCATATTTATGAATGCCGTTTCCAAATAATCATTTACATCTAGTCGAAATTTAGTGAAAATTTGTTATTTGTCTTTTGCATTTGCGTAACAATAACTAATGCTCATCTAGACCCATTTTCCCAGTCACAGATGCAGATAAAACACACCTCCTAAGGATGCCAATCAATTTCATATCTTATTCAATTGATAGCAGGAAAAACAGTCAATACTGATGGACATAAATCAGTTCTTTCATCTAACATGAAACTACTAACATAAGCAAATTTACCCGTATCAAGTGAAATTAAACTTTAAAACAGAAACATTAAGTCATTTAAAGTATGAAGTAGACAACAAAACCTGAAGAAATACACGCTAATTAAACACAGCAACAACATAATCATGAAAGTATCAAACAATTTCATAAATACTATTAACCAAATGTGCCTTTTCACATTCACATCTGTAATTTGTATTATTAATTCTATCGGTTAAGCAAGAACTCTATGGCATTGTTGACCTTAAATTAAAAAAAACAACATGCATTAATCAAAACATAGATGGAATTATCATGAAATGCAGGTTTTAGAAATAATATTAATGTCCTTGTAAGCTTGACAATGTAAATTTAATTGAAACATATTTGTAGTGTATAATTTTGTGATAGACGTTTCCTATGATAATGCCTTTTTATATGACAATGTTTCAAAAGTTTGTTTCATTGTTTATGGAAGCTGTTTACTTATATTTATGAGTTCACTGTTACAAGATCCATAGTTCTCTGTTACAAGATCCAAACATTCTCACAAACATTATGGAAAAGGTACCAATGAATAATATCTGTTTGATTGTCAGAGACAATTGTGAATAACAGTGTGTAAAGGCTGTCTATTACCAATACAATTAAGCTTGTAATTGTGTCAAAATTGCGAACAAGTAATGTTACATGGTTGTGCACTCTGTACACAAAAGTTGTCTAAATCAAGAAGATTTTCTGTTTGAGCACGAAGGTAACATTATTTTTCAACGAACAAAATGAAGTTGTCTATGCAGTTGAATAACTCATTATCAGATGAATAATGAATACATATTCTTGATTTCACAGCTGCTGTCTTTCTTCTCTTTCTTGGAATTTGTTGACTTAAGCTCTCCATTCTTTTGCTGTTTCCTTTTATTTATTCTTACCTAATGATAATACAAAAAAAGTCTCAATAACAGAAAGTGTCACGTGTTGACATGATGAATAGAATATTACTTTGATGAAAACATAAATCACAGAAATTTTAGAGTTTACCCAGTATGAATGAGGATATGAAGAGTAATACCTGAGGGGCCTATATCTCCTTTTGAATATGTTCCCTTATTTCATGGGGCACTGTGTCCATAATGGGTGTTTGTTGCCAAGGCAGTTCCTTCAATATCCAAGTAGGTGTGTCAATATGCCTTTCAATCAAGTTATTGTAAAAAGATTTCAATCTTTTAACTGAGTCACTTTCTTTGAACATTGTGTGAACAAGATCAATTTGTTTCAAAAGTCATTCTGTATTGATATAAGAATAATTAGGTTCAACTATATTCGGTTCCCCGTTTGGAATAGATTTCCATTCAATTCTCACTATGAATCGCTGTGCTGTCCTTTTAAGTACATTTGAGCTGCCCCGATTTTATTAATAAACTTAAAATGAAGAGGTTCAGAGTGTTTCTCAATATCATTAATTGTCGACGACAGCCAAGACTTAACATCAAAAAAATAGATGACACATCTCTCGGATTTGGCAACAGTCTCATGAAGTCAGGCATTGTCTCCACATCTGTCGTTCGTAATGTTTCTGCTACACGACCAAATGCAGCATCAACATTCTCATGGGTATGACCAACATACAGAAAGGATAAGTGTACCTGAAAAACATCGTAAAGAATATGAGGTAAACAAACTGTTTAATTTCTTGTTTAATTTTCTAGGCACATATTTACTGATAAACATCTTACATGGGTGGTTAACTCTCCCCACAACCACAAAATGAGGTGCAAAGAAAGTGTGGGGAGCACACTTCAGAGGTGGTGGGGTTCTACAAAATAAACAAGAAATGTGAGTATGATTTTTGTAGATTTTGTTCTAAATTATTTTGTTGAAGAACTTTTAAAAATCGGGCAATGTAGTTACCAGTAGAAATGTTGAAACTACCGTTTGCACGAATTGTGGAAACAAATTTCCATAAATTGTACTTTCTAGAACGTTTATAAGTTGGCGAAAATCTCGATTTCTAACCAAAGTTAAACTATCCTTATTTTTTGTCCCGAATCTTGTTTTTCCAATTACATTTTACATGCAACATAATGTACGAGTACATGTACAAAATAAGTATTTATTGTCACTAGACGATCCGGTGAGTAAATAAATTGAAATTACAGCCAATTTCTCAAATGAGGGGGGGGGGGGGGGGGGGGGGGGGGGGGGTGGGGGGGGGGGGGGGGGTTATATATGAAAAATGTGTAGGGGGGGGGGGGGGGGGGGGGGGGGGGGGGGGGGGGGGGGGGGGGGTTATAGAAAAAAATTTTTTTTTTTTTTTTGGGGTTTTTGGTTAAAAATTTCCTGTAAAATATGTCCCGTAATGTTGTTTAAACTTTAATACAGGCATTATTTGAAAGTCCGAGGGGGGGGGGGGGGGGGGGGGGGGGGGGGGGGGGGGGTGGGGTGATGTGGTGATATATGACCAGGGGGGGGGGGGGAAAAAAAAAGAATTTTTTTTTTTTTATGGTGGGGGGGCGTGGTGAAAAAGTTTGGTCCCATATAATAATAATATACAAATTTAAAACCCAGTACAGGGTGATTGGGATTAGGTAGAATATAGGCACGAGAAAAAATCAGGGGGGGGGAAAATTTTTTACAGAAGGGGTCTGTGGGGCTTAGGCCCTCGGCTCGTTAAAATTTAAACAAGTGACAGGAAATTGTCACAAAACCAGGTTTCATTTTCCAGTCTGCTGGCCGAGCGCAAGGTAAAGTGTAGAATCATAATGTGAAAAAGAAAAAAGGCTCTCTATTATTACATGTGTTAAAAAGCAAAGGGCCATAATTCAGGGAAAATTGATCCAAACACAAACCCAGACAATAGCACGAGGGCACTTGATGACAACAGTGTGTGGGTTTGGTTAAATATCTTGAGAAAGGTGGAGGAAGTGGGACGTGACAGTATTCTAAACAATGGGTGGGGAAAAAGCAAAGGGCCAAATTCAGGAAAATTAAAAAAGGGGGGGGGGGGGGGGGGGGGGGGGGGGAAAAAAAAAAAATGTCTGTGGGGGGGTTGGCTGGTTATACAAATTTTGACACCAAACGTTTTATCTGGTTTCGTGATAACAGAGTATTCTCGGTTTATCATGAAATCCTCTTACCTGTAAAATATTGTTTTCCGTAATGGATATTCATTAACATTATTGAAAAGCCCATAATTTTAAAAATTACAACCCGGTCATTATGGGCGGGGGGCTTGTTGAAAAAAATTTTTTTGAAGTTTTTTTGAAATCCCTTGATAATGATAAGAGTCCGACCAGAAGAACTACGAAATAAAACAAAAGGAGTCAAAAAATCACAAAACCCGAAAGGCAGGCACTTCATATTTAAAATATATTCTCAGCGTCGAGCACTGTCAAATACCTCAAACCCCGTGAAGTTTGGTGATATACGTGAGATAATGGTTGGAAAAATAAATACACCCGACATCGATTTTTTTTTTTCAAAACATTTTTTTTTTTTTTTTTTTTTTGGGGACTTTTATTTTATTGGGGGAGATATACATGTACGTGGGATAATAAATACACTGACACTTTTAATAGGAATTTACGTGGCAAGAGAAAATATGAAGACGCTGTTTAGTAATGCCTGTTGGTGATAATTTGTGTGCATGCATCACGGTGAACATGTGATAATTTTGCAGAGCCGTACAATTTTGTTAAATATGTGATATTGTCTGCTCAGTTTGTCTCTGCCATTATTAAAAGAATGACATTGAATTTGTCGTCATAGCAAGGTCAATGTCGTTTAAAAGTCTATTACTAACACCAAATCGAATTTTTTTAAAGTCTGGAATTGTAACAGGCATCTTCTCAGAAGGAAAAATATGACATACTGCATCGAAATATGACCATACTGTGTTGAACATTTGAGTTTAACAAAAGATTTAATAAATTATATTTTACCTTTTCAAAAACAAAAGTAGGTTTTTATAGTTTTCAAGTATCTTTGTTATTTTCCAGATGTCTCTCAGAGAGAGAGGCTGTAAATAGGTTGTACATGAATAAGCTTGCCTATTCTATATGATGATTGCAGCAATTACTTCCAATGATGTGCAACCGTTTTCGTATATCTATGACTGTTTCAAACACGCAATAAAGCGAAAGTAGGACAAAAAGACCACCAGGTCTGTCTAAGGAAATACAAAAACATTTACTAATTTTTCTGCAGCAGAAAACAGGAAAATACTCAACAGCTATTGTGAATTTTAAGAACCCAGTTTCAAACTGTATTTTCCTGTTACAATTCCGGATTAAAAAAGAAAAGTTGACTCGGTCTTGGTAATGGACCTTTAACTTTAAAATAGGTTATAGGTATCTACGTGCAACAAAGATTATTTTCCGGGCATTTATATTATATGAGAATGTGCTGTCTACGTTTCACGGTCTACAGAGTAAAAGAAAAATCTTGATACTATATATGGCAGTCTTTACATCAAGCAGATTATATTATTAGACACCCATTGATTGTCAAGAAGAACTTTACATCAAATATTGAATAGTTTATGGTACTGCAACATAATATAAAATGCCGATTTTACTGGTAATTACTAGAATTTATAGCTTTAGCTGTTAGGGTAAGTAACACTACTTGTAAATATTCAATTATTTATACTTTTGAAGTTATGTAGATAGATACCACTTAAAGGGAGTGTCTCTTTAATTTGCAGTAACAATTTTTTGGTGTTGTTTTACGTGTATGGCAGAACCAGAATTTGATGATGCTTTTCTCCTGTTACGTTTTTTTATCTATTTCACTAAATGAATTTGACTGATATAAAATATTTCATTTTTTTCAGGTACCTATGATGTACATGTCAACAATTTGTGGCCACCAGCTCCATCTCGTGCAACAAGAGTAGTAGACCATGACCATGTTGGTACATTGACTGAATACTATCAGGAACAAATGTGTGGCCAACTTGTTATTCTCGTTGTTATGGTAACCGAAGATGTAGACCCAGTATGACTTGTAGAACCAAATCAGAGTTGTAAAGTGAAGATTTTAGATATGGATGAAGGAAATAGTGGGGTTTTTTTTGGTAATAGTAGTACAAATTATAAAAGCTTGAATTTGTAACACTGAAAAACATGTTACAACTGTCCTACTGATGAATTAGACAGTAACGTAAACAATGATGCATATAGTGTCTTATTTGAGCAATTGTACAATTTTTTCTTATGAAGTGCTAGCAACAATATGCCTGCTACATTTGTACTAGAAGATAAAGAAACAAAGTGAGAATGCACACAATGTTTACCCTGACAAGAAATATAATTATTGTAGATGTGGTTGCATTAACTGTTGTCTAAAATACAATACAACACAAATTTATTTCTTGTTGGTATATCATTATACAATAAACACTAGCTATAGGTAGCTTTTGCCTGAATATTAAGCAAACTTTGTCAAGTCTTCTGTTCCTATCTACTGGTATACTTTAGGTTAAGGTACAAGAATATTCCAGAAATGACAGTACCTCTTAGATCTATGCTTGTTTTATGCTAAAATAAAGGACCGTTTGTTCATTGTGACGTTTAGATGGGAATCATACACGTGAAGCTTTGCAGTCCTAGCAGAAAAAGGATGTTCTGGTGTTCAAGGCAGTTAAGGTGAAGTTATACAAAAAATTGCCAAGAACAGCTGCCCTAGCTATTGGATACCAGTACAATATGGTTCTTCAGGAGAAGAAGAAGCAGATGTCCTTTCTTGACAAAGTTCGCCTTATGAGGGATTGTAGACAGGATGAGACAGTGTCGTCAAACTTCTCAACTTCAAGGAAAGGTGTGAAATAGGCTTCAAGTTGGAATATTAGTGGATATAATTGGGTATTTTTTAGTCTTTGTGTGATACTTTATAGTGTAGCTTTTACCATCACAGTTAGTAGAACAATTTAGCTTTAAGGTCAAATCAATAAGCACTTAATTAAACAAGTTTTTATCAACATAGAAGGAAAATAAAAGAAATTTACTAGAAAAATATTTTTATTTTTTTAAGGGGAAAATATTAAAAAATTGAAGTTTTTTTTCTTAAATCTCAAATTTTTTTTTCTAAGTCTCAGGTTAAAAACCCACCAATAACATTAAGTGACATAAAACAATTAGCTTCAAAGGCAAAAGTCTCTGCAGCTAAAGCAGTCAGGGAGCACAAAGGAAAACTAACTGTAGTACGTAGGGCTCCACAGAGCAAAGTAGTTAGATTAATAGAACAGGTAGCTGGTGATAATTCACCTATGACATCAGACAGTTTTAGTTGGCGTGAACTAGTACTCACCCTTCAAGCCATATTACACCAAAGGGCAGTCCAACCCATGGCTGAAGCTTTGTTTGCTAGGGTAGTGGAACTTAATGCAGAAAAAGAAGCAGCTAGGAAATCAAACAGTGCCAGTATCAATAAGAGCACAATCTCTGTAGAAACGCAAAACCTTGCCCATAGAATCCCAACAAAAAAGTGCCAATGACAATAAGCGCACTAGGAATACAGAGACTCAAACCACAAGTGCCAATGACAATAAGTGCACAAGGTCCATAGGAACCCAAACAGAAGTGGTAACTAATAATGCATCCACACAATATGTTAGTGAGAATAGAATAGGTAGTACACAAACAAATAAAATAGAGAAGAAACATATAGAAATACAAACATTAACACACATAGAAATTAATGCCACCCCCCAAAATGATAGGAAAATACAAAAACAACAGCACCCATACAACTAAAAAATAAATTCAAATTTTAGAGAAGGGAGGGGAAAAAACTTTGGGATTACAAAAACTATCCCCACCCCAACCCCCAATACCAAACAAAAACAGGCTAAATTACGTAACAAAGAAAATTCGCCAAAATGGACCGATATAGTTATAAAAGGGGTTGAAGGGGGGCTTAGCACACAGAAATTGTTAGAAATAGAAAAACAGTTAAAACAACAATTCGGGGTGGGGGGATGGGGTATTAAGAACATGGAAAGCAACAAAGGAATTTTATATTTCAAGGCTAGGTCCGATTTTGAAACAAAGATCAAAGATTTTAGGTTTGGAAGACATGAGCTTAAAATTGAAAACAAAATATCAAACATACATGTAAGTATGGGAGTCCTAGAGGTGCCAAAAAACCAAAGCACCGTACAATTAAAAAATAATCTCATGAAAAACATTGCCACTATACGGCAAAAAGAAATCGATAATAAGGGAAAAAGGGAAAAACAAATCAGCTCATTTTAACTTTTACTTGTTCAGAAATGCCAATAAAATTAGTGGGTTCAAAAGAGTTGGTTAAACCAACGACATTAAGTATCATGAGATGTAGTAAGTGCCAAGCCCCAGGGCACAAAACACGACAATGTCGAAATAAAACCAAATGCCCGAAATGTACCGGCAACCATGAACTATCAATGTGCCAGGCTCAAATACTTAAATGCATCAATTGTTCGGGTAATCACTGGGGTTCAAGCAAAACTTGCCCCGTGTACAGCTCCGGACAATGAAAATGCAACAGACCGCCCGACCGACCGCCCGACCGACCGACCAACCACCGGGTGACTCCTATATACCCCCGTAAACTTCGTTTCGGGGGTATAAAAAGGCGCATCATTCTGTCAAAACCTTGACAGAGTTATGTGCTCTTGTCTGTTGATGGAGGTAATAATGATCAATAAGTAAGGTAAGTTTCAAAGCAATACCTCTAGTGGTTTTGATATAAAGTGGGGTGGTACGAAAAACTTAACCAAGCTCAGTACACTTTCTTGGTAAAAACAAGCAATAATTCTGACAAAGACCTTGTCATAGTTATGTACTCTTGTCTGTAGATGGAGATTATATGATGGTCAACAAGTATGGCAAGTTTTAAAGCCATTCCTCTAATGGTTTTGAAATAAAGTCAGGTGGTACGAAAAACTTTACCAAGACATGATGCGAAAATATCGATAGCTCAGCTTACCGATCACGTGATTGATAGATTACGTTTCCTCAGACAAGCTAAAGTGTTCAGGCAGTATCAGTATCAGAAGGAAAGTATTAGACGTTATCTTCAGTATCATAAAAACTCCATCTTTCATGAGCAAATCAGTTTATGAACCCTCTGAACTTATAAAAGCCATACCATAATTGAAAAAATTAACAATATAAAAAGTGGAACGTGTATTCGAGAGAAATAACATTATATTGCATTTTTGCTACCCTGCGTTTCTTTTTCGCTTCAGTATAGAATGTATTTATAGGTTTTACATGGTTCAGCATCAAATAACACACAAGGAGAGCCAGAAGACACACAAGGAGAGCCAGAAGACACATACATTGCATAATACAGCATGTCACTTTTAGGGGCTCAGATTTTGTATGAACTTACTAGCTAACCTGATCATCTATTGTAATCCCTTTTCCAGATGGAGATTTGGGGGGACGCATGTTTTGGTGTCGAAACTATAGTTTGATACAATGAAACGGTTAATAGATCGATGATTTGTGGCTCAGTTGTAAAATTAACAGGAAGAGTGTCAAGATTGCAGTCTTAGCTAATATAAATTTAAACATCAGCATTATTTTAAGAATATTTTTGCACAACAAAATGGCAATTTCATTATTTTGCAGGAGGTGGATCTTAG
This sequence comes from Saxidomus purpurata, assembly GCA_022818135.1. NCBI lineage: Eukaryota > Metazoa > Mollusca > Bivalvia > Venerida > Veneridae > Saxidomus > Saxidomus purpurata. The sequence continues at coordinate 14,015,265 of JAFMSR010000017.1, forward strand.
ACAAGCATTAGATTCAGTCCGTGAAAAATACTCAACGTTACAAGTGAGTTTACACATTTTGTTCTGAATAGATAAGCTACTGTTAATATAAAAACATTAATCATGGTACACTATTATGAGAAGTCAAACTTACTTAAATGTCAGATTGAATTTGCGTTTTTTGTGGCTGATCTAGTTTGTGACTTAAAAATAAAATGCATTGAAGTTTGGTCCATTAGTTTTTCAATGACATTTTCATGTAGATAAAGACTCAAATATTTGTATCCACGAAATATGTCACATATCCCCTACGCAATATTCATCTATAATGAAAAGCGGTCAAAACATAGTCACAAACACATATAAATTATGACCACTTAATTTTCATTTCAAGATAAATACCAAAGTTTGCAAGACGAAATTGAATAACTGAAAAGCAGATTGAGAGTTTAAACGGTAAGATTGTATTTTTGTGTTGAATTCATTTTTAAAGACATTAAAGTAATATACGTGCTCTTTCTCAAAGGATCTTTATGTTTGATTGACTAATTGTTTTTAAGAATTTGCATGCTCCTTGTGTTACACAAATGTTGAAAAAAGCGGTCTAGTTTGCATGAGAGTGGCTTGAAAAACTCATGAATTCAGCGTCATTGATTTTTAAAAAGAAGATTTTATGTATCACTTTCTGTAATGTGAGATAAAAAAATATTTTTCTTCCAGTTGACAAGATAATTCAAGAAATAAGAAGGAGAGATATGAGGGTAAGTTTAAAATAAACAAAAGGAGTTCAGACAAATAATTATATGAAAGGTAAAAAACTGGGTCACCCAGTTAAATTTGCAGCTTTGATAAAATCTCAATCAATTCCGAAGATGGGACATTGGGGGTCATATCCTAGAAAGCATTATTGTATGCACTAGGTATTATTTATCATTGAATCTTTGTGCAACTAAATCAGAAAGATCATCTGAATCACATCGAGTTTGAATGACAATCAGCTGGTGGGTAAAGACTAGGCTTCAGGGTAAATCATACAAAAACCTTGTGTATGATGTAAAAGGTTACATTTACAACATAATCATCATGAACATAGGCAGAATGTTTGAGTGGATCACCTGGGATTAAAAACCAGGTCACCAGGTAAATTTGGAGGAAAACTTTGTTGGTACTCTAGAAACTCATTTTATAGCCAATCATGTAAATTGGTCGGGTTTTTCTTGTGAAGGTCAAATCAAATGATTGTGTTCATATTACATTGTTTGAGGTTAAAGTTTGATGATACATGGCAATGATTTGGTCTCAGGAGAGCAATATAGGGCTGCTTAGACCCTCTTATTCTGCAAATGTAAGATGTCTTTTTTTCGAAACAGCTGCCCTGGCTATTGGATGTCACGGGACATCAGCGTTGGCTATAGAACTGAACTATAGAAAGATTTAGACACCTCGTTCTCTTGGCTTTGCTTCCATTACAATTCATTAAATAACTCGAGCCCCTGCAGCTCACGGTACCACTCATTAATATGGTTTGATATTGGTATGGTTACATGAGTTGTACTTTTCTTTAATGCAAAATGCTCTACACAATTGATATCAAAAAGTAATGGGAAGTTTATCCGGCAATTAATGAGGATTGATAACGACCACCTGAATAACTGTCGTCTCGACATTGTAAAGACGTCACTAGAACCAGACGTCCAACCAAGGAACCAGCAAAAAGAAAAGAACATATCGGGCAACGCTTGAATTGTGTTTTATTTTAAACCTCACGGCGGCATTGAAAAGGACTCTATATTAGAGTGCTTTACATGCAGAAGGTCGCAAGTAGACAGGAATTCGAGAAACAGGTTTCACAGGTAAAAACCGTTTGCTACTTTGTCGTTGTTGTAATTTGTTCTTTTTTAGTTTTATAATTTGTTCGGTAAGTAAACATGTTGATGATGGTACTGGTTATGATTATTTTATTTTTATTATTATCATTATTATATTATTTTTATTATCATTATTATTATAATTAATTATCAGAATAAATTGACCCGAGTTTTTCCATCAAAAGTGACCACCAAATATCTTTAGTGTAACGAATTCGGTATTTAAAGCACAATTTCCATATATATTTTTAGTACCATCATGGACCGTAACGGAAGTATCTGGTGTGTCCGTAACTAAGGCGTAGCTCTTGTTCTACATGTATGTAGGTTATTACCTGGTCGTGTTAGAATAATGTATAGTATAAATATATGTTACCGTTTTTTCAATTGTATTTTCATTTCAGGTTATCGGGAAAATGCTTATATTGTCTGGTTATTTCCATCAGATACAGAAGTGAAAAGACATATGTTTGAATTGTGACTTTTATGGACCTTCTTGATTGTACTGTTAAGTTGTTCACATCTCATAACGGTGAGGTGTTTAGGTGTTTAGTGGAATTGTTAAGGTATCCACGGAACCATGTTTTAGACGAGCACTTTCAGATTTGAGGTTCTACCTTTTTTTAAAATGTCTTGTGGAATAATTCAGTCACTAGCACAAGAACTGCAAATTTTGGTTGTGTGAAGCGTAATTTTACCCACCGAAGCTAGATTTATTAATAATAAAAATGAAAAGCCGCTTTATTGACAATGACTATATTGATAAATCATACATAGAAGGATGCATTTTGTGTAGGATGAATAAAACAAGTATATATGCCAGCTTATTTAAGCTATCGATGCACGACAACTATCATGTCTTGCATTTATGACGACATTCGGTAGATACAATGTACGTCCATTACATGATTCTCAAAATAGTTGAGTAATATTAAATTCATATGGTAAATAATTTTTCATTTTGGGTTTCACAAGGAAGAGCATCAAGACAATAACTAATGTAAAGTCGACGGATGCTTTAACGTTAGGAATTTTATTTGCCATATTTTTTGTTACCACTCTACCATTTTGAAATGCATATAGCTTTTGTGAACCCGTAGCTAAACATAAGCTTGCAGATATTGGAAGGATTGATAATTAAATAAAGAAGGAAAAAGGCACGATGTGTGACAGAAGTTCCAATACGTATATATATACAGTATATGCATTTCGTTTATTATATACTTAACGGCTTTTCTAACTCCACATTTTCATCTTTTATTATCTTTTTTATTTAAAGCATTAATTTTATCAATTTTTGTCTACCGTCATAAAACGGGTTGATAAATATTTTGGCATGTATAAAATTGAGCGTAAACCAGTCTAACTATCTGTTCCGAGATGCACGTGCATTTCGTGCATTTTGTATCTTGTCATTTATACAAAAGTTGTACACCTACAAAACTGATAAGAACTTGCTGTGTATTGACTTACATGTCAGGAAATCATAAAATTATTGAAATATTGGTATCTATTAAACGATGCGGCGAATGACACTAGAGCACGTGCGGTTGGGATGGTCCAAAGTGGGGTTTCTAATAGACAGGTAAGTTATTTATATTTTATTATTACCACAGGTGGCCGGCGCGGGGTTTGGACCAAAAGAAAATCAACTTTGAAAAGACTTACCATCGACGAATTTAATGAAAGCGATGTTTACAACACACTACGTATCCATTATTTACAATCCTTGTTTCTTTGAATACTGCCATAGGGACCTGGTTGCAAAAAACTATATGTATTTCAAATGGAATTTTTAAAAATTCCAGTCTTTTCCGAAAAGAAAAACCGTTTCTTCTACTTAATAATAAAGACAAGGGTGGACGGTCGCCTCTTTTACCAAGCGGAAGCGGACATCCATATTCAACGGCATTTCGACGGCCTCTCTCGGCGACCCTATACAGGCAAGGTAAATAGTGTCAATGTGTCGATAGCGGCCTAATCACCGTTATTCAAATAAACGTCCCACACCATTATTTTATCTCAAAATTAACTAAAATAAGACCGCATTCGACACATTGATACAATGTACCTCGCCCTATATAGTCGCCGAGAGGGCCGTAGATATGTCGCTGAATAGGGATGTCCGCTTCCGCTTGGTAAAAAGATGGCGACCGTCCACCCTTGTCTTTATTATTAAGTAGAAGAAACGGATTTTTTTTTTCGTAAAAGACTGGAATTTTTAGCATTCCATTTGTTTTGCAACCAGGTCCCTATGAATACTGCGCGGCCATGATGACAGCATTGACCCGGATAGCATTGTATAAACTCCGTACAATCCCGTTTTCAAAACATATCTTTTTATTACAGATGTGTCTCTTTTTCTTTCTCATAAAGTAAATACTAGTTACTTTATATAATAATTTAGTTTATTTTTCATGTTACTTGGTATTTATTAAAAGATTTGTTTGCAAAACAAAATTGTACGGAGTTTATGCAAGTCCTTCCGGGTCACCGCTGTCATCATGGCCGCGTAGAGTATTCAACTTGACCAGGATGTAACAAGTGACACTTAGTACGTTGTATACCTAAGTGATGTTAAATTCGTCGATGGTAAGTCTTTTCAAAGTTGATTTTCTTTTGATTTACGTCGGTCTGGGTTGGGAATCACGAATGTGTACTGAATCGAACGTAATGTAACAGCGGTCACATTGTAGTGTAAACTGAAATTTACAAGTTTGTTGGCTCGCTGCATTTTGCGAGAGCTATTTATGGACCAAATATATGCAAAATGTTACAGAGTATTTATTTCTTCGTTGAACAAGACCAAGTTTTTGAAAATCGGTCAGAAATTATGAACACACGGCCTTGTTGAATAAGGTCAGTGTATATTTTCGTGATTTCCGGACCCGATAGTGCTATACCTTTACTACTATATGTATATAGTGAAAAAAAAAATTTGTTTTGTTTTATTATTTTGTTTTGATATATCAGTATATGGGGTACCAGGGTTGTAGAGGGGCCTCTGGGGGATGGGGGTCCAAACCCCGCGCCGGCAACCTGTGATTATTACGACACAAAATAAGAAAACTGACACGTATTTGATGTCTAAATACCGCTTGAATCAATACCCAGGTCAGTAATATCGAATTTTTAATTTCAGGTTGCCCGGCTGTTTGGACGGGACCCCAAAACAATCACTAATCTCGTGACCAAATTTAACCAGACAGGAAATGTAGGCGACCTACCAAGACGCCCTCGCCGACGTGTAACATCCAGACGACAGGACGGTGTAATTCAACGGGTTCATAGAGGTCAACCTTTCCGTTCTGCATCATTCACTGCAGGAAGAATGATTGGAACACACAACCGTCCAATATCATCATACACTGTTCGTAGGCGATTAAAGGAGCGAGGGGTACGGCCGTACAAGGGTCTTATATTGTTGGCACGACACAGACAGGCCAGATTATTATGGGCGCGACGTCATCTGCGCTACGACAGAGCGGACTGGGCTATTGTGTTATTCAGCGATGAAAGTAGGTTTACGCTCCATGGTGTTCAAAGAGCCCAGATCTAAATCCCATAGAGCACTTGTGGGATGAACTTGGTCAGAGGGTAAGGAAGCTTCGCCAGCAGCCAAGAACTCTACGGGAGCTAGAAAATGCTCTTATACGACTTTATCCCCAGCAAAGAGGACACTTCATACACGTTTGTATATACAAATAGTTTTGTTATAACCGCATGCTTTGCACGTGCTTCTATTGACAGCGATTAGCAAGAGTGCAAGAAATGCTTATATCGCTACTCTAAAAAAATGTAAGTTTAAAATTAAAATATATGTAAAATGTAATATAAGATCAAGTTTTTATTTGTAAGATTATTCTTTTCATTTTAAAACAGGCGTTATTAGACTACATGCATTTCTAATATACCTGCTGGAGACCAGTTTTAGCGCACAACTCATCGGAGTCGTTACGTCAGATTTTTTTAGAAGAAACGTCACTGGAACCAGTATTGAAAGTGGCCTTACAAAAAAGTAGAAACTTAACACCTATATAAATATTAGAGTAAAAGATATAATGTCGGCTGGGAGAACAGAATGGAACTTTTTTGCCCTATGTTGAAGTGGTAATACAAAGAGGTCACCTAGTTTTGGTCAGAAACATTGTACCAGAAAACGTTTGTATGCAGATATTAATACAAACGAGTAAACCATATCACCAAACAGTAGTTAAAAACGTCACATAAATTGACAGAAATCCAAAATCGTACAACACACAGCTCATTTAGGATATTGTGACAGTGACACGTCAAAAGAATCCAATGTTTGTGAAGATTCATTAGATAACGTAACGATTATATCTTTACTTGCACGCATGATATTGTCGTAAACTTTTGTGTACGCAATCTACCTATCACATCACAATCACATTATCCTTAATAAACTATCGTCGTCATTACTTTGTCTGATAACAAATAACCAAATATCATTTGTGGTGTTGTGGTAACATACAACCAATTCCGTCCATTCAATTGGTTGACGGAAATATTTATGTTGACAATCAAGGCAAGTTCTGATGTTTTGAATATATGTTTTCGTTCAAATCCGTATTATTTTACTTTCTCAATAATACATTATTTTTTTGTAAAAGTCAAAGTTTGTATAGCAATACAAAGACTTTACACATCATAAGACAGTCAGAGTTTACCTAACTATCCTTCCCGGGAAGAACCAGTTTCCTATTCTCCGCAAGAAACTGCCAACTTTCTCACATGAAGATACATGGTGGATAGCAGGTCTCGAACCAATGACCCTTAATATGAGTGGTCATAGTGATTTCAAGTCAGCGACTCGAACCACTCGATCACGGAGGCGAACGCACATGCAAAGCGCATTGTGTTACTTAAATGCATATAATTTACCTTTCAAGAGTGGCCCGTGAAGTAATCTTCTATGCCTGCAAGCGCACACTTGCTTTCCAAATATTCTTAATTTACTAAAAGTTTCTAAGGAAGAATTCGGTTTTCTTTTCGAATACAGCGTTTATTCGATGATGTAAGCACAACTACTTCATTTCTAGTCTCGCTTAAACAAGAGTGGATTCCCCGTGCAAAAAATACTTTTAAACAAACACAACAGATAAGGCCAACACTATATTCTCTGTAGGTTCAGCACTGATTTATACGTACAAAAATGACTGAATAAAGTTCTTTTATTCACAAAAATTCAATACATTCTGCAAGAAATGTTCCAAGAATCATGTTTGCTAAACAAACGTCGTATTAGTCAGATACACACTGTAAAATATCTTACAACCGTAAGATGTATATGTTGTCAGCCCCGACGAATTTGGTTGCGCTTGTAGTGGATACTGGCTTTTACGGCGTTACCTACAGCAAAACTCGTACTGTATCTATTACTTATTAGGATATGGAATGCCATTCCAAAGGGTTATATCTCTAATTATATCAATTCAATGCGTTCCACATGTACTGCAGTCACCAGAGCTCAGGGCGGACACAACAGATATTAAGGTTATAAAAATGTGACATTTGACTTTACGGGTATTGCTGTTAAAAAACGTGTGGTTGATCGATATTTAACTTGATCGTTATTATTTTAATGTTTTTATGGAATGAAATGATGAATTAAAATTGTGTAAACATTTTATTTTTTGAAAGAGATATTAGCCAAAATACAAGTGTGGAGTTAGAAAAGCCGTTAAGTGTATGTACATTAATGTGAAATATGTATACGTTATTGGAATATAAAACTGCTTTACCTGCTGGTAACAAGGTATTTTCCAACAAAAAGGTATTACATGGAAACAAATTGAGGTGACTCCCAGGGGCGGATCCAGGATTTGGTCTTAGGGGGGGCGTAACTTTTTTGCCATTTGTTGGTTCTGCTCAAGCCGTATAAGACGGCAATTTGACGTGTTTTATTCTTTGTTTTTAAGTAATCGAACACTAAAAGCGGTGGAGCAAGTGAGTGTATAGTTAACATGTATAATGAATGGCAATGAACAATGTGAGGGCCATAGGCAGAGGTTAAAAAATAGGGAGGCACTTTCTAGGGGGGGGCGGGTGGCCCGGAGTATAAAAATTTTTCGAGGGTGCCATTTCGTGCATTTTCCGCATTTCAAATGTGTTTTTGATACTTTTAAGATACCGATTTCGGAAACAGAAAATATAAATTTATACTCAGATATTTAGTAAGGGGGGGGGGGGGGGGGGGGGGGGGGGGGGGGGCCCCCCCTCCCCCTGGGGGGGGGGGGGGGGGGATCCGTTAGTGACTCCCTAGATAAGACAAAGAGGACTACAAGAAAAGACGTTTTAGACGTCAAATGCTTGGCTAAGAACTCATTTTAAAATTCAGGTTTGTTTATTTTTTGCAGCAGAAAATGTTATTGAATAAAACATTTAGATTAACATTTATATGTCCATATACCTATCTAAATATTTTAAATTATATGTTCTCAACAATATTTTGGCGTTATCGGGTGTCTTTTGGTAGACGTTGGTAAATCATCTGATTAAATGTCGGCCCGAAATGATACGTTTTGAATTTCCCTTTTTATTGATATAATTTTATGATTTACAAAATAAATGTTACATGTATTTTCGGTATAGGAATAGGTATGTTATCACAGTTCCGTTTGTTTGTTATTACATTTTACACGAATTTCCGTGTGTCCTGGATACTACTCTGCATTAAGATGGAAAATGTTTCCAAGAACTGAAATTTATACCATGCTGGCAGTACTATGGTTCAAGTCTTCATCAAAAAATGTTGGGAAGGGGGGGTTTTTTTTTTTTTTTTTTTTTTTTTTTTTTTTTTTCTTTCTTTTTTTCCCCGTTTTTTTTTTTTTTTTATATTACTTCAATAAGTAATTTTTATAAAATTTCATTCATTCATGAACCAGTCGGCATACAATTTTTAAACTTGATTTGTTATTACCAGTTGGTTGATAACACTATTCATTTTCAGGTATATTAGGTCTTACACTAATTTCACTGTGACTAACTTTAAAACTGTTCCTTGCACAGTCCGATTTACTTCTGCATTACTTATTGCATCAAGGGGGCCATTCGTGTTTGGGTTAGTTTTAGTTTGCAGATGTTCTTTGAATTTGTTATACATATAGCCAATTGTCATATCTGCTCTTGTTGGATAATACACGAGTCCAGTGACAGCGTGTCTTTTTTGTCGTCTCCGGACCCATCATACTCCTATGTCCTTTCTAGACCATTGGGTATGCCGCACATTTCATCGCCTCATGCAAGCCAGACTTAATAATTGAACGACTTATAATGCAATTTGCATTAGTGATACATATGTCGTGTGCAATCATCTAAAATACCGGTATCTAGATGTATTTTAACATCCAATGCTGGCACCTGCTTGAGTAACTTTGTGCTGTGTTTCTATGAACATTTTATTTTAGAACTAGTGTACAAAAGTAACTTGATCTTTAAATATTTCAATTGTGAATATCAAAGAAACTTGTATCTATGAAATTCCGTAGCTTGGATTATTAACCGATATCTTAACTTGCTTGGAGTATTAACCGATATTTTATATATCAACAAAAACAATACGTAACCAGAGACCACATTCCAGAGTACTAAATTCCAACATTGTCCACAATAAACAAAGGCTGAGATTTCATGATGTTTCAACAGATTTAATCATGTCCTGAAATATTTTATGGAATATCCTTGGAACCTCTCAATTTTGTCAACTAGGCCTGAACTATACTCACCCAAAATGAAAACTTTACACTTTTATTTTACAAATATTTAACACACGACTATTAAATCAATGTATTTCACTTTGACTGCATAAAATAAGACAAATAACAAAGGCCGTAATAGGCATAAAAGTTAACGTCATTTAGCATGCATAAAAGGGAGATAACGCATATAGTGAAAACAGACAGTTTATCAAAAACGAAATGGGTTATCAAGACAAAATATTCTTTTTGCTGTCAGTGTCAAGACTAGAAAACTCAACAATGTTTTATGAAAACACAATGCCAAAACTCTTAAATTACCTCCCTTTGAATTGAATATATAAGTGAATTTATGACCTGAAATCTGAAAGCTCCTGTGATGATTTTTAATTTGTTTTTGATAAACTCACTCCACAACTGATAAAGTTTAACATTCTTACAAATGATTGAATTCCACCTCCTGCATTGTGAGGAATTGGTGTTTCTTTCTCATGCATAGTAAATCCCATTATAAACCTGTAAAGTTTTCATGTTGGGTCAGTACATTTCAGGAAATTACTATAATATTTTTCAGTAGAAACGGTATTGTATTTTGATGACAAACATATAAACAACGATTACAATGAATCAGATTCACACAGGGATCTGATGTAAAAAGCATTTTTCTGGAAGTCCATAGTAGGAACGGTCATAAATGGTTAAAGATCTTTTTTGAAAATAATTTTATAAAAAAAAAACCTATTGCTATACCGCAAACAACTTCTTTTGAAAAACGCTGAATTTCATCAATAAAAAAGAACTCGTACCGACTTCAAGACCCATCCTACCGGGTCGATAATTTATTTACCAGAGACACCCTTGAGTACCCAAAGACACCCGAAAATGTCAAAATATTATTACAAATGTACAACAGATCTTAATACTTCAGGAGGATTTACCAGCGATTTCGTGATATATGTGCAGGACCAGCATATTTTACGATTATATATGGTTAAGTTTGTTGAATTCATATATCAATGGTTCAGGTAGAAATGATTTTAGAAAACATGGACGAAAGTGATCACAATTTGTCGTTAAGCGTAGGAGACATTCAGGTTATACTCCGTGCAAGGGCAACACAAATATTATGGACACAAGTAGGCTCAGTCCACCTGTTAGTACACTTCCGGATAGCATGCAGAGGTAGTCAGAATCAAAGGTATGAAGATAGTTTTAGGGGTTCTTGCTTAAAGTTACTCGATACAGAAGATTCTAGTTCATATATCTATTCTCCGAATTATACAAATGAGAGACACAGAGTAACATTCAATCTCGAAGACACGTTAAAACCTGACCTTATTTATGTAGAGACTACTACTCGAATAGCTCGTTTGGATATCGTTTTATGTTGTAATTGAACTGATACATTAACTCTAATAGACACTTAATAAAGCCTTTGATACATTGCACTGTTCAAGTGTTTTGAGAATTATAAATTTCATTATGGTACAAATTCAAACTGAGAGAATTTTTGTATTAAGGTAAAATAGTTAATAAAATTCTTTTGTTGTCTTGATCGAAGAAATTACCAGCATGATATATCTATAATTTAATTTTAACAGGACGTTGGTATGTATGTAAATGTTAATACATACGGTCAGTGGCATACAGGGCATTGAGCCTAGTCCTGCAACACAATTATTGCTTACTCCTCTTTTAACAACTGACTTTGTGTTTGTTCAGTAAATCATCTCATCATCTCTCAGTTTAATTTAGAAAAACATGTACTATTCATTCTCACAGCTTTATTCAAATACTTTATACTAGGATTTTTAGGAGTTTTGCTTCAAAATTTCAAGTTCCTGTTAAGAAAGATAACTCAGCAATATATACACTCTTGTGCACTTTGTTTTCTGTGATTTTTCATCGACTACTTTTCTGAAAGCCTATATATTTGGTACCAAAATTGAGATCTGTTTACGTACAATATGGCGAACATTTTAAATTTTGCAGTCCGTCCATGACAAATACACATGAGATATGGTGTGCGAAAATTGAAGCCGATACGTCTGCTAAATATTGAAATATTTAAAATTAAGAAGTGCACACTTTCTTTTGGAACCGAGTGTACTTTACGACTTTAAAAACGCAACCAGTGATTTAACGGGTATTTTGTCTTAATTGCAAGTGTAATTTGGAAAATTCAAGAACACAATACTTTTTACTATTCCTTCGTTTTATACAACAATTTCATTACACAATTCAATCAAAATTCAAATAAAACATGATTTTATAATGGAAAGAGCAATTTTACTCACTGCTCAAGATGTATGACTTAATAAAAAGGTTGCGTTTTAAAAGTATAAAATTATTATAACGTTGCAACTAAGGTATTCTGCCAATAACGGTCAATTTTTCAAAGGCAATGCGAATGTTATTTTAATTCTCTATATCCTTTCAATGATACATACTAAATTAAAGAGCGTCCAATTAAAAAGATACATGGAATTTTAAACCCCTACCCCAATCCTGTAAATTTAAGACTAGCCGAGTGGTATTGCAGATTGAGTAATTTGTCAATATTAAGTATCCGTTATAACAAATTGACATAAATTTGGTAGTAAAGTATTCAGTATTTTTACACTGTAGGGTTACTTACAGTAACAACACATTTAGTCTTTACATTTCACCATCGATTGAGTCTGCCAAAATGATTGTGAGGTAACAAAGTTTAAAACATTTTAAATAAATAGGTATAACAACCAAAGCAAAATGTATACTCAAGGACAAAAGTTCTGTCCGCGAGAAGTAGGTAACACAAAAACTGAAATTGGATGTTTCATTCATAATTAGAAATGCATAAGAATATCATCATTTTCGAATCAGTGTACAGATTTTCAATATGTTCGTAGAATAGAGTGTTCATGGGTTGCGTATTTGTCTAAATCGTTACGTCTTTCGATAGGATAGGCCTTTGGTTACAAAATCCACTGTGATGTGGCAAGTTGTGTCAAAATATAAATTTGCAAATGAAAAATTAAAAGTAACGAACAATTTTGAACCGGACAGAACTTTTGTCCTTAAGTATATGAATAGAGCATGCATTCCACTCAGAGTGATAAGTTTCGTCTTTATACTTTTTCTTAATACAATGGCAAAGAATAATTAATTTTTACCATCTTGATTTTCAAATAACCAGATCTACAATCAGCAATTACCATATTTTTCGGCACGGCCGTATTAAGCTCGATTTTGATCGTGAATCTGGAACTCTTCGTCAGCCAATGAAATGACGAGTTGAATGTGAAACATTTTTTGAAATGAGAAATTTACGCTGTAAGGCACCTTCTGATTAGATAATACCGTGTGCATTTATGACCGAAAACAAGGCCGACAGACAGTTTATTCTTACCGAAAAGTTTATTCTTACCGAAAACAACTTTTTTTTTCAAAAGATAATGTTTTATTCAAGTTTCGGTCTTTTTACGTGTTTTGGTTGTTTTCGGTCATTCTATATGTAATAGTGGCCAAGTTCTGGTAGCAGCACACTTTGTGGCGGACACAAATTGATCACAATTGCCTAATATAGCCAATCTCTCAGACGGACAGAATATGGTCAGATATACACGTTTTAGCGTATTCTAGGACACCAGGGTTTGAAAGTGTCAACTAAATAATTGAACAACAACCTTTACTGATATTACATTTATTGAGTGTGAATAAAATATATATTTGAAAACTATCTTTATTTAAATTGAGCTGTAGATATTGAAATATTACAGTAAGATGGATCTGTTGAAATGAATTTTATATATAAATTAAACTGAGAGGAGATTTACTAAACAATTTAAATCAGTTTTATAAAGAAGTTGACACTAAGTGTCGTGAGGACTAAGTCCTATTTTATTTTCAAGACTAGGTCTTGTACGGAACTGACCTTAGTGGCCAGAACCAAACTGATATAAAAGTAGTAGTGTCAACGTTTATATAGACAGTAAAAGAAGAAGTCATGAAATTCATGCAATTCTCGTGCACAAATTAATGATTGGCTTGGAGATGGAATAACAAGTTTCAAGGTTGAATAATCCAATGAAAACATTTGTTAAATAACAAAAGTGTGTTTACCCAATCAGCAATGTTGTTTTATCTAACAATCCAGAATGGACCAAAAGCTATGAAAATACCGTAATGTATCTTGAAAATACCGGATGATTTATGATAAAATACGCGTCCTATTACATATACAACGGATAATATCGATCGAGAAAAGACAATAAAATACTCTTGCGTTAATAATTTAAGTACGTAAATAATTCATATATATCAATATAATCTGATATGTTGTTACCTTAGTCTAACTATTTCGACTCCGAAGGCAAACCGAATTTATAGGCTGATATTTTATAGTTGTTCACCTTCTACGTCTCACTTTGAAGTCACATATAGTAGGCATACACCCCAAATACACTGTTCGTTGGGCACTGCCACCGCGCTATAATCCAGTATTTCGATATAGTTTCATTATCACATGATAAAATAAAGGTAAATGATGACACTAACACAGATCCCTGCTCAATTTACCTGTCTATACAAGAACACCAACCACTTAAATCCGAATTATTCACCGTACATGTATACAGCGGCCATTTTTAAAGAATCATGGGAATCGTATTACGTCACTACGTATTCAACTGGGTACAACCGGCAGCCGCAGTTTATTATCGACTAGCACGCGCGGCGTATAAAGAGGGGAACACACCGAAAGTGACATAAGTTTAAATTATTGAAATGTATTTATATACAACTCGTATGTTGATTTATACCTTTATAATAATTATATTGAACCTCACGTAGTTCACTAAATTCTTTGTGATTTGAATTTTCTAATGTATGAGATAGTTAGATCTACACTTTTTTCTGTTGTCTTAAAAAAATTTAAATTGATAAAAGCTTTAAAAAGCTAATAACTTTTATGGAAACACATTTTTTTTCATATAAAATTCAGCATATTTTTGTACAGATATTTTAATATCAATAGTTGAAAATTGCGATATTTATTTTAGATCGCCGAAGCGGGAATGTTGACTTTTTTGAATCACTTATTCAGTCAACTGTTAAATATGGTTGTCTTAAATAATTTGATATGTTCAATGGGTTTATTAATAAATTGAATCATATTTTAAGACTACTCTAACCACATAAATAATGATCAAAATTTTATATACATTATACTAGTGTTTGGTTTGAGCAATTAATTAACAGAGCACACTTGTTTGTTTGAGGTGCATATGGAATATATCTGAATGAAAAGTGATACAAATTTGAAATTTTCATGAATGCTGAACGCAATTGAAAATACGAAATTTTATCAGTTTGAGTTGAGATACATTTTATTTACACCCAAAACAAATCACTTTCCTTTTTATTTTATGCTAACTATTAAAACTTAATCCAGATTATTGATATACAGAAAAGATGAAAGTCCGTCAGACCTTGATCACCCACACTGTGACTGATATGATAAATATGTTATCACTTTTTTCCACTGACAGATCACTACTAATTTCTATTCTAATATGCCTATGGTATATTTCTATAGTCAATTCGAGTGCATTAATATGATTAAAGCACTCGGAAAAGAAGGCGGAGTTTTGGACATGGAAGTAGACCCTTCCGACTTTTCTAATTTACTCCCGCGCAGAAAATAAAATATAGAAATAGAAATAATATCTGTATAAATACATCAGTCGCATGAAATAGTTCAATGTGTTTAAGAACCTAAATATTATTTTTGATTGCGTCAAGTAAGCCTTAGAATACCTTCACCTTGTTCTATAAAAAGGCCAAGAAAATTCAGGATTAACGTCATACAATGTTTTGATTCCCGGGGACAAAACAATGAATGAAAATCACACTGACGTCATTACTCCACGTTAAAACATTGTACAGTTCAGATTAACGGTTCGCTTTTAAATCGATTGTCTGCTTTGTTAGGTTCTGAATCTGACGTCATCTGCATAATGTCACAGTCGGGTATTTTTTTATATTTTATGTATTAGATGATTAAACTAAAATAAGTTTGTATGATATAGTTACGTATGATATCTTGACTGGTTGCCTGAATAGGGGGTGTGAATTCCAACAGCCACTGTGAAAATTCAGTCTTGACCATAGACTCATATGCAAGATTAAATTTATTTCAAACGAAACAAAAGTAAACAAAAAGCATAGAAGTATTATTTCATTGAAAATTGTTCTTGCACCAAATATGGTATCCACTGTAAATAAAGTCTTCATTAATATGATTTTACTATCATATATTTAATAACATTGTTATAAGGTATTAAAAGATTTTGTACATTTTAGAATTAAAGACGCCTAGAGATCAGCGATAAAGGCGATCACCTTTTTCGAATATCAATGATATACTTGAAATTACTTATCACTTTCGGTGACCAGATCACAGTACCAACAACAACATAACAGCAACAAAGTTAATGAAACTGTATAGGCCCAATACGCTATATGTACATATTTTTGTTCAGTATGCATTCTTTGTTTTCATGTGAGAAGAAATAAACACAAATTACACTATGCGTTATAAATCTTGCATTCCAAGTGAGAAGCATCGGTAAGTTTTGCACAATCATATGTGCGCGCTGGCGTAATCGGTTGACTGCACGGTTATACACAGTGTGTGCGTAATCGGCAGTGCTGAAAATTACCGCTGCACCGGTTTATTTGCGTTATATACAAGGAAACGGTGGTAACAGTTTCGTCGTCAAATCTTTTATTTTAAATACATTTCATCAGTAAAGTAATGTTATTTCCTTCAAGATAAATGTTTTTTCTTGTCGCACACAAAGTTTAAATGTGATATATATCAAGGATACTTTAAAAACTCATTACAAACGGGGTCATTCCTCTCGTCGGATTTCTGCCCAGTTATGAGGACTTTAAAATTAGGCGTAGAGGTGTGACAGTTATAAAATATCAGATCTGTGAAAGGGGTCACACTGAAACGCCAAATTAATTAGGCTAGTTGTTACCTCAACAACAATGCTAGTTATAAGTGTAGAGTATTTACACTTTCTTGGCAAGATACATATGTCGCAATATATATTTAAATACTATTGGAAACATATTTGACAAGTGGCCGGTTAGCTCAGCCGAGAGTGCATTAGGTTTAACGTTGTAAAACCGTTAAGATAACATACAATGCAAATTACAATTCAGCAACGGCGTTCCATGGTGCACAATACAACAAATATTCAACGAAATATTGTTACTAAACAATCATGTGTATTTGAAATATAGACAACCAGAAAAACATACTGGTTTTCCCTTCCGAAAGACATTTTCTACTAAAATGAACGATAAAGCTAAATTCAAAACAGTCCAGCAGCTCGAAACAAGCTCAATAAATTAGTAAAATATTAAAATGTATAAAGCTAAAACTTCTTGCAAAAAAATCTTTTGATAACAAAATTATGTAATAAATCACAGTAACAAGAATATAAATACAAAGGCCAGCAAATAAACATATCCTACCTTGATCCGAAGAATGATAAGACTAATGGCAGTCAACTTGCCAAAATGTGTGCGTGCATCATAAGTACAAACATTTCCCGCCTAAAGCTCTCGATGTTCACGAGAGTCACGGGGATTATGATAAAGTCGTGGAAACGACTATTCACCCGCGAACTAAGTTTGGAAAATAGAGGCCTGTCACAGTGGTTCGGCATGAATTACGCAAAAGGGCAAAGTTACGAAAACGGTAACATTTTGTTATTACTGAACCGAACGTACATGTACATGTCATATAAAACACACGGAAATCAAAACAATTTAATGCAGGAGATTATGCACTGACGTTTACATATGTAAACACAATATCTAAAAAATTTACCAAAAGACAATGCAATACTTTGCTGCTTTGTTTATAACCAAAATGAGGCCCGTATGTCAGCTTTTGGATAGCAAATGGAGACAAGAACTCTTCAGACAATCATGTAATATACAATTGTGATCCTAGCAATAAAGCAAGATGACTAATTAATGCAAACTCTCCTATAGCAATAAATCAATAGAACACAATGTCTTAAACAGTTCTTGTTATTTCGACAAAATGTTTCATTATTGTCAAGCAGCTGAATTTTCTAACATAAAAAGGTCAATGTTTAAACTTTTACCTTGACTCAAAAATTGGATATGGAGGTCAGAAGTACAGAGGTTCCCCCTTGCACCAGTTGACTCCCAGTATCTCAAACTCGCTTACCTCGAATTTCCGTTTAAGTCGAAGAAATTTTAATGTCCTGTCAAATTTTCTTCTTTATTTATGTACTTTAACTCCTTTTAAGACAAAATTTGACATACCGAGACTCCGGATGTGTCGAAGGGATTTTTTGGTCCCGTCAATCAAATTCAAGTGTATTGTCAACTCGTTAAGTCGAAGTGCGAAAGTCGCTGACGGATCAAAGGTGCGGCAGTTCAAAGAAAAAGTGAGACGTTGTCATGCCAATTCACATGTGTCGTAATGATTGTTTGTTTTTCATGGATTGCCGGTGACTACGTGTAATCAATGATGAAAAATGCGGTAATTACTTTAAAGACTTAATTATTTGAGAGGTTAAATGATAATAGTGATTGGGCTTTATCAAAAAAGATGATTTCGGAACAAATGTAATAGCCTGTAAAAATTTTGTTTTGCAATTAGATGCTGTTCTTATGTTTCAAACATGCGAATGTTCTGACTTCCGGTTCAAGAAAAGCTGCTTTCACTTTCGCCCTATGCGTACTTTAGTGTTCGCTCGGGCCCGATACAAGTATGTATACGTGCTTGATATTTATTATTGAATGCTAATTGGTTATAATTATGCAAAAATAAAATGAAATTAAGATTGAATTTGTGTTCCCATGTTTTAGGGAAAATTTGCATCAATGAAATAAAGACAAATAATTGTCTGTCATGAAAACAGGGAATTTTGAGCACTATTCGTCCATATACGTCCGTTTACGTAAAAAAGCCAACTAAAAGCCCCTCCTCTTACCTCGAACTTCGTTTACCTCGAAGTAAAAGGTCTGGTCCCTTGAAATTCGAGATAACGAGAGTCAACTAATTGAGTAATTAAATATCTACTGCATATAATAAAATATCTACTGCATATAATGAACTGTCTACTGCATATAAACACACAAGTCATAATAAGACGGTTATGGCGTTCCATATGTATACACTAAACATAGTTTGTTGAACAAATAACTTATACTTGGATACACCGGAGTAAAACAATTCTAAAATACTACCATTAATAATACGCATGCAGTATATATATTTTTCACCCGTGCTTTTATAAGTGAAATAATGAACAGCTACAATGTATCTTCATTAAACTTTACACATTTTTTGATCCCGACGGAGAGGTCGCTTTTGCAGTACGTGTTTTACCTTTTACCGCGAGTACATGTGTGCAGTGAGCCTGCGTATCCCTAAGTATTGTACATTTTGTATTCATGTACATTTTTGTCAAAGCAGAAGCACCTGTCCCAATGAAGCAAAGTAAAGTAAATTATGCATGTAACGAGCTTCCCTGGACCAGTAAAATGTGTTCCTTATATCTGGAGTATGTTATATCCATATAGCATTTTCGTATTAAATGAGGAAGAACATATGATGCCAAGAAATATGTTCCTTATAACCGGAGTTTCGTTATATCCGGAGTCATAACATACGGAGTTTACTCTACTACTAATAGTCGCATTATTTACTTTGATACAAAATGTTTATATCAGAAAACCGAATTTGACTCTCTTACAAGACATCACATGTGCTCTGTCATGTCTTGGAGGGGTAGAGGCTCTTTAACAACGCCTGCAAAACAATTCCTTCAAATCAGTTCGGAAATCCGTTCCAGAAAAGCAGTACAATAGAAAATTCAAATTGTTGTTGAGGTAAAGGGCTATGTTCATGAATGTAAAATAAATGTACCGAGATTTGGTTTGGAATAAATCCAAATCAATTTTACCGTAAACATACAGGCAGAGAATCATTGTTGGGATCACTGCAAGGCAATGCAGTGTACCCACAGCTACACACAATTTTGTCAGTTTTGACACAATATTGTAACGTCGTCCATGCTGTCGGTTAGTACCAGATCCGGGTGTTTTCAAGATACACATTCTTACAAGTACAATGATATTACTGGTTGTTATAATTAGGAATGGAATAATGCACATAAAATATAATACCGAAATTTCATGCATGATATCAAATACATATACATGTATGTCGAATGTTTCATCAAATGCACAGTTACCGTTTTCATGTTTAGATAAAAGTCGAGGACTATTCACAGCAGTGAGAATGACCAAGCAACCCAGAAATGCAATTTTTGCACGTTTACCAGAACCATTTCTGTGAATCTTGAAAGGAAAACACAAGGTCAGCATCCTCTCAATGGACAAACAAGATATTATCCAAGCAGACAGCGATGGGTTAAAATAACCAAAAAACCCAGATAATTTGCACCATACATCAGATATGATGTTGACAGGAGCGTATTCATTACTGACGAATTCCATAAGTAATCTAAATATTAAAGCAAAGACATCACTCGCTGCCAGAAATTTAAAATATGTAGAACACGCTGCTTTCTGACATTTCTTTCCAGCGAACCAGACAAGCAGCGATATCACATTTCCTGCTATCCCAATAATACATATAATTATTACAGTATAAAATTGAATGGTGTTTAATAATAGAATGTTGGATTCCATATTGTAACGTTGGATTCGCCGATGGTCCTATAATAGTAGTGCTCGTAATAGTACTCGCTTGTATTTGTTATGTTTATGACATCCAAAGAATTATTGTTGTACATGTTGTTATGGTCAAATGTTAATTTTAAATAATAGGTAGAGCATTACCGAGATATTGACATCGTTTTGAACTTCAATCACTTGATCAATCATTCTTTACACAATCTTTTGCGATATCCTCTTGATTTGCTTGTCCATGTAATAGATACATCAAAGTATGCCTATCGGAACTACGAATAAATGTAAGTTTACAAAAGCACACTTAAAACAGTGTAAGTTACTGTCCAAATCATCGGGGATTCGTCTAATGACCATCAACACTTTCAAATGATTAAGGATTCGTCTAATGATCGTCAACATTTAACAAATGATCAAGAATTCGTCTTATGGTCATCAACACGTTCAGATGATCAAGGATTCGTCAAATGATCATCAACACTTAACAAATGATCAAGGATTCGTCTAATGATTATAACAAAATGTGCTTGTCAAGCTTTTTTGTATTGTTTACTTTGTTTAATGTACTTAATGTTGTAACTGAAATACAAATAAAATTATCCTGCACACTATGCATGCGTTTAATTGTCACTCTATTTTCCTCTTGTGTGTGTCTAATCTGTAATCTAAATAGTTAATTTCCTCTTATTTGACACATTCTTCAATATATCATTCTTCACTTCTTTTAACTGGCATGTCTAGCCTGTCCATTTTCCATTTAAGGTTGATTACTCCTATCACAGAAGAAGAGTAAAAATATCTTATATATTTTTGTTGAATTGTTTTATATAAGAATAAAATGCCATTCTTAAAATTAGACGGTTTTCCAGTTCTGTATATGTTTTAGCTCTTTTTGAATTATTTTTTAAATTAAAAAAATCTATGGAAATGTTTATTCCAGTGCTCATAAATGATATCTTATTACCAAAAGTCAAACGCGTTTAAAACTTTGTTCATCATTTGAAGTCCTCGGAATTAATTTCACATAATAAGATTCTGTTTTACTAACATCGAAATACGGCTGGAATATTTTGACTGCGCCAAAAATTCTATGCAGATGGATTTATATTGCATGACATTTACGGCAAAATGCAATTGCATTTACCGCTGGTAACAGAATAACAGTTTTGTAGGAAAACAAGCATCGTGACTGTGCTTGATTCGAGTGATCGCTTCCCACCAGTTCCATTTGGATAATGTTCAATAGCAAGCATTTATCAAATTCTGTCTCTCTGATCCAACTTCATACCAGTACCATTGAGGTCACGTCAAATGGCAAAAAACATCCCACTTTGTCTCTTTGCTCGGACTTTCCTCAGCATAACGCTGGTGATGTGCAATGGCAGTGAACTTCTCTGTTCCAACTTGAAGATGATAATATTCGAACGGTTTATGGTCGTGCAAGGACTTGTTTTGGAATCAAAGATATGAACAAAAGTCTAAATACATCTTGTCAAGAAGTATGCATTTTCAGTAGGAGGTCGACAGCAGTGATCTGCTTTTATTATTAGAGGTTATTGTCGACTCTTATACTGCAGTTTGTTACATGTTATCAATGACGCATGGATTGCATGATACCTACTGTAACTGGCTGTTTGCGCCTATCCTACTTCGCTTATTTTAAAATTTCGCGAAGGATACAATTCTCATAGATTTAATTTTAGATAATTCTCTTTTCGCTAATGTAACATTCGCGAATAAGTCTGTTCGCAGAAAACTACTTTAGCGAAATTTTCATCTCGCAAAAATTACCCAATTTAGAATACTATATGAAAGCTACCTCTAAAACTCCTCACCACCCACGCGTTAATTAAAAAGGCGTATCACCATCACCAATAAAAGCATGAACATTAGTAAGAAAACTATGGATAAAAATCAATAGTAGTAACATGACTAGAATACACCGTGTGCAAAAGAAAGTAGGAAGGTGAAGGGATAATGATGCCCTAATGGACCGTGTGTAAATGAAATAAATAAGATGTAGGGATAATGATGCACTAGAATGTACCGTGTGCAAAAGAAAGTACATGTAGTAAGACGTAGAGATAATGATGACCAAAAATGCACCACGTGCAAAAGATGGTAGTAATATATGATAGTGATTTGACTGAAAGATGACCCTTTGTTCTTACACTATTATGGTTAAAGTGATAGCATGGTCGAACCAATGATAAAACAATGTATATAATAATATCCATCAAAGAAGCTCAGCAGAAAAAAATACTTGTAGCTTCGAAAAGGCAAATGTAAGTAGAAAAGGGACATAACATGGGCATTTTTACAATTGAGATACTTATGTAGATAACTTTACTTGGAAAGTTGCACCTGTAATTCGGTAAATGCAACCTTATGGTGGGATATAATCTTAATTTAAAGAAAATTTAACTAGTAACAATAAAAACTTAACTTATAATCATTATGGTAATATTATACATAATAGGGACAATAATCTTTAACTTTAAGGAAAAATCACAACCATTTAGTACCGTTAGTTAACTTCTAAGCGATATATGATTTCTTTTTATCTCGAAAAGGTAACATAATATTTGATGATGACAACTGATACCCACAGGGGGAAGTACAGTTGTTTTGTCTTATCTAATGGAGATAATTAAACCAGGCAGGACATTAATTCAGCTTAAAGGACAAACATCACCTAAAGATAATCTAAGCATTAAGGAAAATATTTGACATATTCAAGCAATTACTCAGCTTTTAAGGAAAACCAAAACCTCAAAACAATAAGGAAAGTATTTCCTTCACACCATCGAACACAGCACATGACAATAGCCAGATCTATTTACCAAAATGAACCTGCCATCTACGAGACATTGTACACACTTCAGCTTAAATGGTAACTGTATGAAGGCAAAGCTTTTGTCAGGTGAAAAAATAAAGTACAGCACATACCAGTAATGAAGAGACACCACATAACACAGCACAAACAAATATCTAAGTAATGGGTTTAATTTGAGAGTGCTGCCTTGTAACAGTCAGTTTTCACAAAGTTGAAAATACCCCTCACCCTATATTTTAGGTAGCACTCATATTCTTATTTTACTGTGTTTAACACATTTGATGAACACATAACTACATTCACATCTGTTAGCCCTGCTTGGTGAATTGTTTAAAATCTTCCTGATAATTTTTAATGTCCTTAGAATTTTGTTTTTCCAAGTTATAAGTGGTATTTTCCATTTAATTAAAGAAATTGTGAAAGTGATTGAATGTCTCAACTGTAGTTTAAACTACAGCAAATAAGTGAATGCCAGTTTTATAACCGGTATAGAGTATTTAAATGTATGTCCGAACTAGTTAAACAAACAAACACACTAAACATACACTTTTTGGTTAGTTTGACACCTGAATTTGTCCATAAATATGATATCGGCCTTAACCTTGAATGTGATCCTGTTTTGAGTTTTTTGGTGGGTGTTACTATTTAGCTTCCTGAAACCAAATTGTTCATATTTGTAAGTAATTTATAGTAATAAAACTGAAATTAATTAAAAATGAGTGTGAATAAAGCGGCTATCTCGGAAGCAATTTTTAAATTCTCAGTGGTAACTGATTATATTTTGGTAAATTATTGTACATGTTTCATTGAAGGCTATACATGTACTTATTCCAGACTGAACTTCTTCAATCTTAATAATAATATTAATAATTTTATATAAACAGAAGACATTACGTGAAGTAATCGTACTTCTTCAGTAATACAATTACCTTGACTATGACCTTGATAATGATCTTGAATGATTACAAAGTGCTATAATTTTAAGTAGTGTTGTAGTACAAATGCTTATGCGTGTTTCAATTGTACTTTTTTTTCTTTATATATTTCATACATTGACTAGGAAAAAAACCTGTCATTGTGATTACAATAGCCACTTTGGACCAATGACAACCAATACTTTTTGCACAAAATGGTTATAAATAAAAGCGTATTGAGCTTGAGCTTGAATATCCATTTCTCCATGGCAACCAATCCTGTTCACACAAAATGGTTTAAAAACTTGGTTTAAAGTGTGTGACTGTATAGCATTATTAACATTAAACAAGACTTCCTTCATCATACAGTTTTGATGTATAGTTTTGAATCAACACAAAACGTGATGAGGTGAAACAGTGAATACTATAGTAATTTTGACCTTTTGACCTTGAATATGACCTTGATAGTAACCGTGTATGAAACTCAAAATAACGTACATATTTAGCGCTTTCTTAGTAAAAATACTTATGTGTGTTTTATTTGCAACTTCTTTTCCCATAAATACTTTGTACCTTGACTTGCTTACGACCTGCCATTTTGAAAAGAAGAAGCCATTTTGGGCGCCATTTTGCATTTTTCCTTTTTCATTTGCACACAATTGTTGTTAAATAAAAGCATATATATATAAGATTGCATTCATATCATACAGGACATGCTGTATCAAATAGTTTTGGATCAACAGAAGAAGCAATCAGGTGAAAAAGGGATTTTTCTGTTCACTTTGACCTTTTGACCTGGAATATGACCTTGATAGTGACCTTGTATGAAACTTATTTACTTATTTACTTATTTAGAACTTTCTTAGAACATATGTTTATGTGTGTTTCTTTTTCATCTGCCTTTAGATAAAAAATTTTATAATTGGACATTAAGAAAACAAATACTACAATAAAAATGGCGGCCATATTGGACGCCATCTTGGATTTCTCGGTTCGCACCATAATTTTTATGACCCCGAAAGGCGGCATATTAAAATCGCACCGTCCGTCTGTCCATCCGTCCGTCCGTCCGTCTGTGCGTCCCCACTTACAAATTCGTGTCCGGACCGTAACTCTGTCATGCATTGAATAATTTTAAAATAACTTGGCATACAATGTCTAGTAAATCAAGACGACGTGTCGCGTGCAAGACCCTTGTCCTTAGCTCAAAGGTCAATGTCATACTTAGAGTTTGATGTTTATGGAATCTTCTATATATGCACACATTCGTGTCCGGACTGTAACTTTGTCATGCATTGGAGGATTTTAGAATAACTTGGCACAAATGTCTAGCACATCAAGACGACGTGTCGCGTGCAAGACCCTTGTCCTTAGCTCAAAGGTCAATGTCATACTTAGAGTTTGAAGGTAACGGATTCCTCTATATATGCCAACATTCGTGTCCGGACTGTAACTTTGTCAAGCATTGAAGGATTTTAAAATAACTTGGCACAAATGTCTAGCACATCAAGACGACGTGTCGCGTGCAAGACCCACGTCCCTAGCTCAAAGGTCAAGGTCATACTTAGAGTTTGAAGGTAATGGATTCCTCTATATATGCATATATGCACACATTTGTGTCCAGACTATAACTTTATCATGCATTGAATAATTTTAAAATAACTTGGCACAAATGTCTAGCACATCAAGACGACGTGTCGCGTGCAAGACCCTTGTCCCTAGCTCAAAGGTCAAGGTCACACTTAGAGTTTGAAGGTAATGGATTACTCTATATATGCATATATGCACACATTTGTGTCCGGACCGTGACTTTGTCATACATTGAAGGATTTTAAAATAATTTGGCACACATGTCTAGCACATCAAGACGATGTGTCGCGTGCAAGACCAACATCCCTACTACAAAGGTCAATATCACACTTAGAGTTTATAGGTAATGGAATCCTGTATATATGCATACATTTGTGTCCGGACTAATACTTTATCATGCTTCGAAGGATTTTAAAATAACTTTGCACACATGTCTAGCACATCAAGCTGATGTGTTGCGTGCAAGACGCAAGTCCCTACCTCAAAGGTCATGGTCACACTTAGTGTTTAAGGTAATGGAATACTGTATGCATGGTAACTCTGTCATGCATGGAAGGATTTTAAAATGACAAAGCACATTTATTGAGCACATGGAGAGGACACAGACTGTGAGGCACCTCTTTCGGGGGCATTCGTCACTTGTGAGGGACAGCTCTTGTTCATTCTATGCCGGTAGTTCGATAAACTTCAGAGTCTCCCGAACAGTTTGGTATATGACTGTATTCAACGAAGCCACTTTTGGGAGCTTTGCTGCTCTATTATACGTGTTATCGACTTTCATTTAGCTAGATGGGATGTCAAAGTAAATGAAACGAAATGTAATTACAAACTGTGCATGAGACTAAATAACAAATCATCATCAACATTGAAGTTTAACTAGTTAAAGAGTATGTACCTGAAACATTGATTAATATATAATCAGCAAACATGATTGTGAGAATACAATGTATTAGTTTGGCCAGCATTATGTTATTGCTTTAGAAAATGATTCTGCTGCAGACGAAACTATAAATCTATCGAAGAAAGTGACACCATGGGTGAAGCTGTCAATTCGGATCAACAAAACTATGGCAACACCATACCGAAAATTCCCCAAACTAGTTAACTTTTTATCTAAGCAGTCAGAAATACAGCCACACTAGAATGTGTAACCGGATAACTATGGCTCTATTCATTCCATGTTATGAATATTTAGCATGTGTGGATTGTATGGATATTTTTGATAGAAAAAAACTCGCAATCTAGTCGAGAATTACATATAGGGATTTTTCTAGAGCGTTTTAGCAGCTGCACCCTGTCTTATTTTCCGCAACCCCGCTGCCCTGTTTTGCTATTCCACCCTGCTGCCCTTCTGCTGTAACCAACATATCAAAATCATTAAAAGATAAAAAAAAAACATTTTAAGTCCTATTAGTACGGTGCCCGTAAAGTGACATGTGATACATTTTTTTTTGTAATTACGAAATACATTTCGTAAAAACGAAATGTTATTTTGTAAAAACGAAATGTTATTTTGTGAAAACGAAATGTTATTTCGTAAAAACCAAATGTTATTTCGTAAAAACCAAATGTTATTTCGTAAAAACTAATTTTTTTTCGTAAAAACGAAATTTTATTTCGTAAAAACATTATACGTTGAAACGAACTGTTATTTCCTCTCATCCCGGAGGTTGCGGGTTAGAGCCCTACTGGGGTCACGACCGTACCTCCTCTGTATGACACCAGTACTGGTTTTTCCAGGGAGCGGACTCGAGAGTGACTCGATAAGCTGCAAGCTTTCTTCACAATCGAGCTGTAATAAATTTGTATCAACTAAATATATTTTATCACATGTACAATATTAATTTATTAAAAGGTAGTAGTTAACTGAAGACAACTAACTAGAACTGTGGAGTTATAGCTATAAGTGTGATCTTGATATGTTTCACATCCTAAGCTGGTTTCAGCCTACCAAACTATAGTCTTTAAAATGACAAACTAATATACAAATTGCAAGCATTGATGTATGTAAATAATGCTAAGGTACATATTCAAAATAACAAGTATTTATCAGTTATAACAACTTTTGATGAAACCTTAATATGTACTTTCTTAGATCAGTTGTTGAAAACTACTTTAATCACAATATGATTCAGCTACAGATTGGGGTGCATGAACTGCTCATAAACGGATATTCTTGTAAATTTATGCATTTTCACATTTTGATAGACCATTTGAAACCCACTGTTTAATAAGGATCACAAAACACTGCAATATGTTATATTTGACATCAAGGCAACAGCTGTAATACAAATATACATGTATGACAAAAATATTGAACAAAGTTAGAAAAACACAATTTTTGATTATTTCATTTTCGGGGGTAAAAAACCCCAATAGATCCGGCTTTGACTTCTTTAGTATACTTGGTTTAAGTCAATTCCATCAATTTGTAAAATATGTAAGATGGTATACCAATGTATATGAGTTTTAATTGACATAACAGTTGTGAGTTTTGTCTTAAAACTCATCGATTTTCGTCGCCTTTTTTTCGCTGGATAAAGAACAAAAGTTACTTAAATATGTTACTAAGTAGCAAAAAGCATTATATCTATATACTCTTATCCATGTATGTTCAGCAAAATTACAACATTCTGAAAAAGAAAACTTAAGGCGTCGTTGTTCACTTTAAAAATGACGTCACAAATCACTATTTGACGTCAAAACTAACTTTAATTTACATAGGAAGTAAATTATTGCAGTAATCAATTTCTAACAGGACAAGGACAAACCATAGTTAATAGACCGAACTAAAACGTGACAAATATCTGACCAAGAGAATCTATGGAACGATACAGTTAAACCAGTTTTCAGGAGCGAAATAATTTTGCATTTTCTTCAGACTGTCAAAAATCAGTGCCCTCTTCTCTTTCAGACAATTTGGAGATACATTAATTCATGAATGTTGCATTTAAATCTAGTTCTTTAGTTTTATTTTGAGCGTAAAGGGTTTTATAATGTTTGTAAGTTTAATTTAGAATGGAGACTTGGTTTTGAGGTAACCTTCCCGTCTTAGATATAACCTGTTCATATCTTTAGAAACAAAATTGCGGTTTTCAAGATTGCAAAAATATCTATTTCCTTAATTTTTGTAGCTCTGCTTGTTTTTGTTCAAAAAGCTCTACATTAATATTTTGTGAATTTTGTAAAGCCCCTACTACTTTCTGCAATTCTGTCTCCCTTTTATCCTCTGTTTTTTTTTGTAGGTTGAGAAAGCAATTGTCTTGCCCCTGGTCGTTTTTCTTGCTAATTTTGCGTTATTTCTTCAAGCTTTAATGCAAAATATACTGTTTTAGCGTACTCCGGTAATAAGGAAACTTCGGATATAAGGACCTAACAATGAAAAATGTGCAGTAATGGTATCGTATACATCGATGTACAAATATGTTCTGATTAGTTAAAATAACCCGTTGATCTTGAATTTTTCTTTTGCTGTTTGCATTGTATTTTTCATAGCACATTTGTAGCTATTATTCATAAAGGTAAAACATTACACCTTTTAGTAGACTATTTAAATGAGAATACATACATAATTGCCTAGTACATGTACGATATTTAAGTGTTTATAATTTACGTAAATAGTTATGAGCATTTCTATAAAGCATGCAGACGAGATAAATCCCATATCGAGAAAAAGTACCTTTCTAAATATCGCCAATTGTAGTAGAATAACAAGGCAAAAACGCATACGCACGCATAAGATCTTGCTAATTGTTATTCCTGGACACGTTGTTAGGATAATGTTGTAATACTAATAGAAAATAAAACTGTGGTTTCGTTTTCCAAGAACAACATGTCACTGCATCCAGATAATTCAAAATCTATGTCAATTTTATCAGAAAAAAAGAATGAAATAAGTCCGACAATTGACCTTTCCATTAACGGTTACGCCTCAAAACGTAGCAGGCGTTTATTTTGACTATACACTTACTTTAGATATACAAATAACATTAGTATGTAAGAAAGTAAATGCGCTCTAAAACAAATGATGATGATATGAAGAAAATGGTTCATAACGGATACATTGTTCCATGTTTTGATTATTGCTGTTCTGTATGAGGTAAAGGCGTTCATTCTAAAGGTATTATAAATAAGATTATTCAACTACAAAAACGTACAGCTCATGTCATTCTACAAAGCCCCTTTAATACGCATTCTTTAGATTTATTTAAAGAGCTAAACTAATTGACTTTTAATAACAAGTGTATTTACTTTACAGCAATAATGGTCTTTAAAGGACCATAACTAACACCAAATCGAATTTTCTTTTAAATCTGGAATTGTAACGGGCGTCTTGTCAGAAGGAAAAATATGACATACTGCATTGAATGTGACAATATTGTGTTGAAAATTTGAGTTTAAAAACATAATTAACAAGTTGTATTTTGCATTTTCAAAAACGAAAGTAGGTTTCCCGTTTTCAAATATCTTTGTAATTTTCCAGAAGTCTCCCAGAGGCAGAGAGAGGTTGTGTAAATAGGTTGTACATAAATAAGTATGCCTATTTAGAATTATGATTGAAGAACATTACTTCCAATTTGTGCGAAGTATATCACTTTTTACAACATCAAATAAAGCGAAAGTAGGACAAAAAGACCACCAAGGTCAATCTAAGGAAATGCAAAACATTCACTCGTTTTTCTGCAGCAGTATTTCAAACAGGAAATACTCCACGGCTATTGTAAAGTTTTAGAAGCCAGTTTCAAACTGTATTTCCCTATTATAATCTCAGATTTAAAAGAAAATTCGATTTGGTGTTAGTAATGGACCTTTAAATACAAGAATATATAATTTCCTGATTATATGTCAAATCTTTCATCGTAAGCATACAATGTAAATTATGTTTTAAGATCTACAAGGCGACATGATCTTTTTACCAAATTTGCTTTGAAATTTTTTTATAAAACATTTATATAAAATAATACTATTCCTTGAAGGCTGTATTCTATCAATACTGGCATTTTGTCCCATTAACAAAGGGTTTATTTTAATCATTTATTAAAATATTTAATTAACGAACTGAATATTCAGCATTCACATGGATTTAGGTTATTCTAAGGAATTTGGGCATTTCCTTTGTCGACAGTTAATAATAACTGCCTATTTCATTGGTTCATTAGTATAGTCATAAGTCTTTTGATTGGTCTTAGAAAGTTGTTTTGTTGAGGCCCGGCCTGTCTTTTATCTGATATTTACTCATCACTGTTAGATATGATTTTGACTTGATCACACGTTTCAAGAAATTTATTTCTTTGACCCACCCTCCCTCCGCCAGATTTCAGTTATTTTATTATGTTGCATTGAAATTTTGTTTTATTGGTTGATTAAGATAGTTATTCACATATCCTTAAGAGATATGTTGAATAAAAGCGTGAATTCTTTAATTGAATTCAAGGTTTTTGATATTGAATGAACTCATGGTTCTTAATTAATATTATTCAAAGAAGGAACAGTCCAATTTATTCATAGAAGGAACAGTGTAATTATTCTATGATGATTCGAACTGTGGAGATGTGAATAGTGATGATAACTTGTTGAATTGTGTGTATTTGATATAACGATGATTTATTGAACTGTGTGAATTTGATGAAGTCGTTGAACTATGTGAATTTGATGAAGTCGTTGAACTGTGTGAATTTGTTTGATCGGCGGGTATTTATCAATTCAATAGTGTATTTTCAATTATAAGTAAATCTATTATACATTGTGTACGTGTGATCTGTATATTTGGCTATATTATTCATAGAAGGAACAGTGTAATTATTCTATGATGATTCGAACTGTGGAGATGTGAATAGTGATGATAA
Organism: Saxidomus purpurata; assembly: GCA_022818135.1. NCBI lineage: Eukaryota > Metazoa > Mollusca > Bivalvia > Venerida > Veneridae > Saxidomus > Saxidomus purpurata. The sequence continues at coordinate 14,046,771 of JAFMSR010000017.1, forward strand.
CTTGTTGAATTGTGTGTATTTGATATAACGATGATTTATTGAACTGTGTGAATTTGATGAAGTCGTTGAACTATGTGAATTTGATGAAGTCGTTGAACTGTGTGAATTTGTTTGATCGGCGGGTATTTATCAATTCAATAGTGTATTTTCAATTATAAGTAAATCTATTATACATTGTGTACGTGTGATCTGTATATTCGGATAGTGATTCTAGCTCATCTACTTCATCAGACGGGGAAAGCAGCAGTGAGGACGATTCAGATGTTAAATCACATTCAAAGAAGGGTTCTAGTAGACATTCAAAGAAATCTAAAAAATCTAAAAAGAAAAAATCTGGTATTAAGGCCAAAAGTTCAGATAAAGTAAAACATTCTCAAAAATATCCTCACTCTCAGCTTAGATATGAGTTTGTTAGTAAGAATATTACCTTTCAGGAGTTAAATTTGAATTTATTTGTGGCAGGGGAACTGGAAATAATTTCAAGTAAACAAATTAAATCAAAAGAGAGAAATGGTAGAACAAAATTACTCAAGAGGTTAATGTATTTGAGTTCCACTTACAATTTGGCTATTCTTAAATCATACTATGCTGCAGTTCTTAGAGAAATAGAGCTAGGCGAGAAATCTTGGTCAGATGATTTTCATTACCTTGAGATAGCTATCCTCAACAAAACTAGTACTGCTTCCAAAAATTCTTTTCCAAGTTTCAAAGGTAATCCTCAGGGTAAACCAAAAAATGATGAGAACAAAGAGGATGCTTATGTTTGGTTCTGTTCTCCTTATCAAAGGAATAAATGCCAACATAAGACCGCTCACACCATTGTTGTTAAAGGTCAAATGAAGTTTGCACAACATATTTGTGCTACATGTTGGCAAAAAGATCACAAAAAGTTGAATCATCCGGAATGTTCTTCTGCATGCCCTTATTTGTCTGCTTGACAATTCATGTCTGTCTCAGAGATGAAATTTGAAAACAAAATTGATGATTTGTTTTTACCAAAATTTTGTTATAATTCAAAAGCGCAGGAAAACAAAAAAAGTCAAGCTAATGGCAACGTTAAAACAGCTTTTAGCTCTCACTCGTTTAGTTCATGTGATATCTGTTGTTCAATTAAAAACAGTCCGAGCTTTTTTGATGTTGAAAATAAAGTTAGAATTCATGAATTAGTTAAACAATCGGGAAAATTTAATTTTGAGGGTTGTCGTATCAGAGTCAATAATAAGATTGACACCAATTATTTAAGACACATGTTAAAACATTTTGGTTACAAGGACTTGTTAGTGTGTGATCTTATTGAATTTGGTTTTCCAATTGGGTTTAGTGGAGATGAGAACATGTTACCTTCTATGAAGCCTATGTGGCAGTATAGAAACTACAAAGGTGCTGAAGAATTTCCTTCACAAATGCAGGACTATTTTGTTAAAGAAATGAATGAAAATGCCATTATTGGTCCATTTAAGTTAAACCCATTCAGCAGTAATTTATTAATTTCACCCTTGAACACAGTCCCTAAGAAGGAGGTCAATGACAGGAGGGTTATACTTGATTTGAGCAGTGCTTCACAATGTTCAGTGAATAGTTATGTAGATAAAGATGTTTATTTAGGTGAACCTGTCTCTTTAATTTTTCCCAAAATCGATGACTTTGTACATTTAATACTTGCCAAAGGACCAAACTGTTACTTGTTCAAAAAAGATTTATCAAGAGCTTATAGGCAAATAAACATTTGTCCGTCAGATTATAATTTAGTCTCATTCGTATGGAAAAAGCATATTTTCTGTGATGTTGTTTTATCTATGGGACTTCGTAGTGCAGCTCAAATTTGTCAGAGGGTCACAAATACCATAGCTTTTATTCTTCTAGGCTTAGGCATCTCCATTCTTAATTATCTTGATGATTTAGCAGGCGCTGAAAAGCAGCATAATGCACAATTTGCTTATTTGACGCTGGGTCAAGTTCTTTCAAGATCAGGGATTCAGGAATCAGTTAATAAGAGTTGTCCCCCTTGTCAAATAATGTCCTTTTTAGGTGTCCTTTTTAACACTGTTAAAATGACTATGGAAATCACACCGGAGCGGTTAAAAGAGATTTCTGAATTAATAAAAATTTGGTTAGAAAAAGATAGCGCCTGTTTAAAAGATGTTCAGCGTTTGTTAGGAAAATTAAATTTTGTGGGAGCCTGTGTTAAACCAAGTAGGATTTTTGTGAGTAGATTACTCCGTTGGCTAAAAGAGTTGTATAAATTAGATAGTTTACATCAGTCAGTAATTCCTGTTGAAGTTAAGAAAGATCTATTATGGTGGAATGAATTTCTACCAATTTACAATGGTATTTCTTTGATGTCCTTGGGTAAATGGTCAAATCCTGATCAAATATTCTCTTCAGATGCTTGTTTAGATGGCTGTGGTGGTTACTGGGAAGGAAAATATTTTCATGCACCATTTCCACCAGGTATTTTGAACAGAGAATTGCATATAAGCGCCTTGGAAATTTTATCCTTAGTAGTTTGTTTACATTTGTGGGGTGTTCATTTTAAACACCGTCGTATTGTTGTCTTTTGTGACAATTTGTCAGTGTGTATTAGCCTTAATACAGGTAAGGCTAGATGCTCATTCCTGCAGTCATGTCTCAGAGAGATTTGCTTTATTGCTGCAGTCCATGAATTTGAAATTCGTGCCCAGCATATCCCATCCAATGAAAATCGCATTGCTGATTCTCTTTCTAGATGGCACAAAGGTAAAATATTCCAAGATCAGTTTGAGTCAATGGTTGAGGGTATTCATGTCACAGAAATTTTGGTCAATGATTCTGATTTTGAGTTTAAAAATAATTGGTGATAACTTGTTTCTTTACAGAGTCACAAATAAAAGTTTTAAAAGACGATCTTACACAGTCAAACAGACAGGCCTATGCTGAAGGATCGAGGAGAAATTTAAAGATTCAGTGGGAATCATTTCTTTTGTTTTGAGTAATTTTGTTCTACCATTTCTCTCTTTTGATTTAATTTGTTTACTTGAAATTATTTCCAGTTCCCCTGCCACAAATAAATTCAAATTTAACTCCTGAAAGGTAATATTCTTACTAACAAACTCATATCTAAGCTGAGAGTGAGGATATTTTTGAGAATGTTTTACTTTATCTGAACTTTTGGCCTTAATACCAGATTTTTTCTTTTTAGATTTTTTAGATTTCTTTGAATGTCTACTAGAACCCTTCTTTGAATGTGATTTAACATCTGAATCGTCCTCACTGCTGCTTTAAATACAAGAATATATAATTTCCTGATTATATGTCAAATCTTTCATCGTAAGCATACAATGTAAATTATGTTTTAAGATCTACAAGGCGACATGATCTTTTTACCAAATTTGCTTTGAAATTTTTTTATAAAACATTTATATAAAATAATACTATTCCTTGAAGGCTGTATTCTATCAATACTGGCATTTTGTCCCATTAACAAAGAAAAAGTTATCATGAAGTAAAAGGTGGTAAATCATATTGATTCTGATCTAAATATTCCTCAAAAGCAATTAGAAGGAAACTTAAAACATTCAAACCAAACTATGTATCAGATAGCAAGTACATTATACATGAAAGGAAAGGACACATAATGAGCTTGATGATTTACTGGAGCACTGTTTACAGTCCCGGCCGCCCATGGGACTTCTCCCCTATTGATCTCTACAATATCTCAATATTACTCCTATACATACTGGGAATATTATTAGTCAGTTGTCAAGGTTATGTTCAACATGATAATATAACATTATGATCAAGAAGATAAACAGAAGAAAGTTGAATGATTTTTAAAAAATTGAAAGAAATAACTGAATCCGAGATATGAAGATAATGAAATTGAAACTAAGCTTTAGAAATAGCTTATCCTTGTGATTAGACTAGTACTTTTTAAAATCATGACGGTCACTTTGAAAATAATATCGTGAACAGTAATACACTTCATCATTAAAATAAGTAAATATGAGCTGCCCTAATACATTTAATGCATTCATAAGACAAACTTCCACAATATTCTTTTCAGTGATCGCAAAGCAGCTTAGATAGTTGGTGTGAAGCATAATGTAGCAAATCACTACGCCGTTTGAGTTTGCCACCGCTACCCTTTTTCACATATACAGGTTTATAAGACAATCGTCGCCAGACCTGCCTGGTTGGATAATTGTTTTCATGTTGATACTTGAGAATAACTGCAAAAATCTTTTTATCAGAATCTAACGCTAGAGCTTAATTGTTTTATGTGTAGCACTGTGTAACACTCCTATACAAAATGTATTCAGGTCATACACCTTTGGCCAACTTCGGCCCGTGCATCATGCAGCATACCTTACTATATATTATTTGATAAAAACAGTAAATAGTTAGAAATATCTACGAGTTGTAAATCTTAACATCGTCTGAGCATCGTCTTACATTTACCTTAAGATTATTCCACAAATGAAATATCTTCACCACACTTAAATGATATATTATGATTGGTACTGTTTAAGTACATTTATTAACTTTTAAACAAGGTGTTTTATTTTGTTTTGAATACTATTTTATTAACCTGTAGTATTTACTAGTGCTTTGAATTTGACTACGGCACGATTAAATATACGAAGCTACGTTTTTGGTCAAAATCTGTATTCAAAGTGTACAAATGTAATAGCGAAGCATATATAAACAAAAGATAATTTACAGAATCTTTCTACATGTATATGAATTTATTTATTCAATTTTACAGTATATAAAATATTATGATTTTTTAAACTCTTTGAATGTAATAGGATTAGGAAATAATGACAAAAGGTATTCAGACTTGAAATGTGTACATAGGACACATTGATGCCATCGCTTAGGCTTAGGCTAAGTAAAATATAACTAAAAAACAAAAATGCGAAGGTGGGGCCATTTGTTTGTCCAAATCACATTGTCTTGTTATAATGTCAGAATAACTCAACTTCAGCTTTTCGTTGACAGGTGAGCTAAAAGGTAATAAGCATGAGTTTGACACAAACAACAATTACTGTACAAAGTTCATTTATGCGCAGTAATTTAACCTGTCATAAAGGGACATAGTTCTTGCACGAGACACAAGGTGTTTTATACTATATAAACTTGTGGCGAATATGGCCGAAATCCTTCTAACCGTTTAAATGATCTATGATATAACTTCGATGCCATATTTGTTATGTACAGGAAAGTTAAATGCACTTTCCTTTATTTGTTTTAAATGCAAAAATGACTATTATAACAAACTCATGATTTTTGCATGTACCAGTATAGTAAATATTATAGACAATTAATGACTGTAATACGTAAGAATAAAAACATTGGGCCCGTCTTATCATTGTACTTACGAGAAACATTTCTCGTAACTTTCTCGTAAGTGTCTCGCAACGTTCTCGTATCTTTTTACCCGTCTTATCAACATTCTCGTAGCTACGATATCGTAAATTTCCTCGCAATTTTCTCGTAACTTTACGAGAGGGTCGGGGGTCTCGTAAATATTTACGATATCGCAAGTAAAAATGGCGGCAAACATGAATGATCTACAAAAAAACTAATTTTCGGTTAGATATCTGCAGAAGAATGCATAGAAAACAAAAATATTGACGTGCACGCTCCACAACAGTGTTTGCATGGTCTTACGTCATTGCAAGTGACGAATCAGCACGCGCTTTTCAACCGGTGCGAGGGAAGGCGGAAGTGAAAGTAACAAGTGTAAATTAAAAGCAAAAACATTCTTATTTTTAACAGTAAACAGCGCGACAGACCAGTACCATTGATTACGTTACCAGGGTAACTTATATTCTATTCAAATGAAGTGGAAATACTTCTTACATCATTGTTGTTTTATGAAAAGCCGGTATACAAAAGCATCTTCGTACCCATATTGTCTCGAACTTTTATTTCACCACCTTCTCTAAATTTTGGTGGCAGCATTGGTTGTCATGACCGACCAATAATTGGAATGAAGAATTGAACGAATTGCATGGCTTTCATACACACTTACAATTCTGACATTACTTGTGAAATTAGAAAGGTCACACTTTAACTGTAAAATAAAAATTGGGTCCTTTACTCACAAGTTGTATGGGTTAAATATGTGTTCCAACCATATTTTGACATTTTTACAGACATGCAATTCACCTTACCATCTTCCTATGAAAAACCAGTACTAGACTCCTATTGTTTGAAAGAAACTGCTAACTTTCTTACATAAAACGACTCGGTCAGTCGTAGCCTCAATATTTTGACTGCAAGACCGACCAATTTTACAAACTGATATTAGATCTACATAGATTACTGTCTTAAAGGGCGGCCGTCGTATAAAGCTAAAAGCCCTGACGCACAATTAGTTAGGCTAGGGTCAGCATGGTCAGTAGCAGAGCTGGGGCCTACTGTCCTCCGTCTATTTATTTCTTTTATTTTCTGATAATGGCAACCAGTCACAACTGACTATTATTGCCATGTGTATAACGTGGCTAGTGTATAGCACCGATACATGGGAGAGTACTTCTGTTATTTAACCAGTTTATCTCTAGGCAGCTGAGAAATTTTCAGTGCCCTGGCCGGGAATTGAACCGGGGACCTCCAGATTGATAGCCCATTAATGTTGATCACCGCGTCATCTATTAGAGGTTAAGGAGATTTCAATTCAGCAACTCTAACCACTCTACCACAGAGGCTGTTTAACCATCAGACATCCTAAACTAGAGCATGTACATGTACCTGGGAACCTACAGAATTGACATGATTGATGTCTTTTTACTGGTACCATGTACCATTTTGGTATGGAAACAAGAAAGGAATGAAATTTATTTTTTATGCCTCTATAAAAAGTGTAAATCATTTTCTAAACAAATTGACAGAAATGAAATAAAATTCTGTATTTCATGTACAGTGCACCTGAGATCTTAAAACTCAAAGTATGTGTCTACCATCAACATCATCATCTGAGCAAACAATCCCCATAACTCTGTTTTTATTTTTGACAGATTTATGCCCCTTTTTAACTTTAATTTTGTTTATGGACTTAAAACTTAAAATGTATGTTTACTGTCAACATCTTCACCATTGTTTTTGATTTTTGACACATTTATGCCCCTTTTAACTTAGAATTTTGTCACAGTTTTTACCAGACTAACATGGAAATACTCGAAATGGCTTTCTTTTTGAAATATTATGAATAATTACGCAGCATGCAGCGGTCATGCTTTTTTAATTCAATACATATCAATTTTGAAAAGTTACAAAAGTTATTCATGATCAAATTTACAAGGTTATGTATTTCTTTTGAAATTATCCCCTCTTTCTCCCTCCAGTTGGCTTACAGAATCCAGAGTAAGGCTTTGAATGTAATGCACATTTACGAAGGTCTTTGAACAAGTTTCATATCTATGACCTTATTTCTTATAGACAATTACACAATACTCCTGTTCTTAGACAAAAACCCATTTCACCAACAACCTTTCGAATAGTCGAGCGTGCTGTCATGTGACAGCTCTTGTTTATATTTTGAATTTGATAATTATATTCCAGAATGAGGAAATGAGAAGTTTCCAGTTTTAGATTTATGCTAAGTTTGCAACACTATTTGATTTTGAAAAAAGACATGTATTGGAAACTTCAACCTGATATTAACAGGAAGTGGGGTTTCACAACAAGCAAATGGATTTCTGTTTCAAGATTTTCCTTAAAATAAATATATTTCAGTATATGAAAATTTATTTTAGTAACTACCCATTCATATTTTATAGATAGATAGATTTATTTCGGTATGCAATACATATACATGGACACTTAAAACAACATGCATGGTACAAATAGAATGGTGTTTATGAGTTTTAACATATAATGGGGGCACTGTCCTCGAGTTTGTTAAAACTTCATTGGAACCTCATCAAACAAGTTTGAATATGGGAACAATATTCTTCCTACTCTTCAGATTTCATATGTTTATAACTTGGAAAATCAAATTGTTATTAACTATTTTATTTACAGATCTTTAAAGAGTGATAGCATGGCTGCATTTAACTGTGAGCATCAGTGTGCTTTCTTTATATTCACAATAGCCTGAGAGATTGTCCTACAGCCTGCCAGTTGAAAGATAATGTGCCAAGATCCTTAACCCCGACGGTAAGTACTTGTATACAATTGATATTATAGACAATGTTAAGAGGTGATAGGATGGATGTGTTGCTGGGGCAGGAGATGCTGATGAATTCAGGTGTAGTTTTAATTCATGTGTCTAGCCATTAATTTTAGAGTAGCTAATTTTTTCTCATAATATACCTTATATTTGGTAGTATTTGGTGCCTCATGCAAAGATTCACCTTTGTAAGATGAATAGCATTCTCTTAATGAACTGCTGATTGAATATTAATCATCAATTATGACTGAGCATCCCCTTAATGAAATACTGATTCACTATCAGTCATCAGTTATGACTGATCATCCCCTCAATGAACTGCTGATTGAATATCAGTCATCAGTTATGACTGAGCATCCCTTTAATGAACTATTGATTCACTATCAGTCATCAGTTATGGCTGATCATCCCTTTAAAGAACTGCTGATTGACAATCAGTCATCAATTATGACTGATCATCCCTTTAAAGAACTGCTGATTGAATATCAGTCATCAATTATGACTGAGCATTCTCTTAATGAACTACTGATTGACTATCAGTCATAAATTATGACTGAACATCCTCTTAATGAACTAATGATTGACTATCAGTCATCAATTATGACTGAACATCCACTTAATGAACTATTGATTGACTATCAGTCATCAAATGTGACTGAACATCCCCTTAATGACTTGCTGATTGATGACCAGTCATCAATTATGACTGAACATACACTTAATGAACTGCTGATTGACTAGCAGTCATTAAGTGTGACTGAACATCCCCTTAATGAACTGCTGATTGAATATCAGGCATCATTTACGACTGAACATCCCCTTAATGAACTACTGATTGACTATCAGTCATCAATTATGACTGAACATCCATTTAATGTACTACTGATTGACTATCAGTCATCAAATGTGACTGAACATCCGCTTAATGAAATATTGATTGACTATCAGTCATCATTTATGACTGAACATCCCCTAAATGGCCTGCTGATTGACTATCAGTCATCATTTATGACTGAACATCCCCTTAATGAACTGTTGATTGACTATCAGTCATCAATTATGACTAAACATCCACTTAATGTACTACTGATTGACTATCAGTCATCAAATGTGACTGAACATCCACTTAATGAACTATTGATTGACTATAAGTCATCAATTATGACTGAACATCCCCTTTATGAACTGTTGATTGACTATCAGTCATGAAGTATGACTGAACATCCCTTTATTGAACTAATGATTGACTATCAGTCATCAATTATGACTGAACATCCACTTTATGAACTACTGTTTAACTATCAGTCGTCAAATGTGACTGAACATCCCCTTAATGGCTTGCTGATTGACGATCAGTCATCAATTATGACTGAACATCCTCTTAATGAACTAATGATTGACTATCAGTCATCAATTATGACTGAACATCCACTTAATGAACTATTGATTGACTATCAGTCATCAAATGTGACTGAACATCCCCTTAATGACTTGCTGATTGATGATCAGTCATCAATTATGACTGAACATACACTTAATGAACTGCTGATTGACTAGCAGTCATTGAGTGTGACTGAACATCCCCTTAATGAACTGCTGATTGAATATCAGGCATCATTTACGACTGAACATCCCCTTAATGAACTACTGATTGACTATCAGTCATCAATTATGACTGAACATCCATTTAATGTACTACTGATTGACTATCAGTCATCAAATGTGACTGAACATCCGCTTAATGAAATATTGATTGACTATCAGTCATCATTTATGACTGAACATCCCCTAAATGGCCTGCTGATTGACTATCAGTCATCATTTATGACTGAACATCCCCTTAATGAACTGTTGATTGACTATCAGTCATCAATTATGACTAAACATCCACTTAATGTACTACTGATTGACTATCAGTCATCAAATGTGACTGAACATCCACATAATGAACTATTGATTGACTATTAGTCATCAATTATGACTGAACATCCCCATAATGACTTGCTGATTGACTACCAGTCATCAATTATGACTGAACATCCCCTTTATGAACTGTTGATTGACTATCAGTCATCAGTTATGACTGAACATCTACTTTATGAACTACTGTTTAACTATCAGTCGTCAAATGTGACTGAACATCCCCTTAATGGCTTGCTGATTGACGATCAGTCATCAATTATGACTGAACATCCACTTAATGAACTATTGATTGACTATCAGTCATCATGTGTGATTGAACATCCCCTTAATGAACTGCTGATTGACTATCAGTCATCATTTACGACTGAACATCCCCTTTATGAACTGCTGATTGACTATGAGTCATCATTTACGACTGAACATCCACTTAATGTACTACTGATTGACAATCAGTCATCAAATGTGACTGAACATCCACTTAATGAATATTGATTGACTATCAGTCAACATTTATGACTGAACATCCCCTAAATGGCCTGCTGATTGACTATCAGTCATCATTTATGACTGAACATCCCCTTAATGAACTATTGATTGACTATCAGTCAACATTTATGACTGAACATCCCCTAAATGGCCTGCTGATTGACTATCAATCATCATTTATGACTGAACATCCCCTTAATGAACTGCTGATTGACTATCAGTCATCATTTACGACTGAACATCCACTTAATGAACTATTGATTGACTATCAGTCATCATTTATGACTGAACATCCCCTTTATGAACTACTGATTGACTATCAGTCAACAATTATGACTGAACATCCACTTTACGAACTGCTGATTGAAAATTAGTCATCAATTATGACTAAACATTCCCTTTATGGACTGCTGATCGACTATCAGTCATCAATTATGACTGAACATATCTTTATTGAACTAATGGTTGACTATCAGTCATCAATTATGACTGAACATCCACTTTATGAACTATTGATTGACTATCAGTCATCAATTATGACTGAACATCCCCATAATGACTTGCTGATTGACTACCAGTCTTCAATTATGACTGAACATCCCCTTAATGAACTGTTGATTGACTATCAGTCATCATTTATGACTGAACATCCCTTTATTGAACTAATGATTGACTATCAGTCAACAATTATGACTGAACATCCACTTTATGAAGTACTGATTGACGATCAGTCGTCAAATGTGACTGAACATCCCCTTAATGGCTTGCTGATTGACGATCAGTCATCAGTTATGACTGAACATCCACGTAATGAACTATTGATTGACTATCAGTCATCATGTGTGATTGAACATCCCCTTAATGAACTGCTGATTGAATATTAGTCATTAATTATGACTAAACATTCCCTTAATGAACAGCTGATTGACTATCAAGTGTAGCTTAGATTCTTTTAGAGGTACCGCATTGAAAGAGTAATATTTGTCTGTTTAAAAGTCATGCAAGTTTAAAAAACTTACAGTTTAGGGCAGTAACTTACACAATATAACTTTTCCATTTGGTTGAGTGACATACAAAATGAACATCAACCACCCCTAATTTATTGTGTCTTTACATTTTCAGATATGAATGAAAGCCATTGAGGTCAAATAAGCAACAATTCCAAGTGCTTGTGAACAGAAATACAAAGAGAAATTACGTTAAATTTATTTGTAGACCTCAAAAATAAATATCACTGGACTTTGTGTTTGTGTACATGTTTTCAGTGTTCCGCATCAAATAAGATTTCCAGAAAGCTGAAACTGTCCATAATACAACTTTATATGGTTTCTGCTGTCATTCAAGGTGGATATTGTAGCATTCTCTGTGTTGGCACTTCTGAAATCAAATAAATACAAAACTTTAATGCAATTACTATCACAAAATATGCCCATCAATTGACAGCTCTAAATTGTTTCCAAATTTGGCTCTCAAATGATGATAACTCCGAGTCGTCAATAGCTTATTAGCTGGTTATGGACCTTGGCCAAGATTTAGTTTAGTGAAAACTGGATAGGAATGATTTAAGTTAAAAGATTGGACAACACTTAATTAAAAATATTGTCCAATGTTGGCATTTAAAGTGCCAGAACTCCAGAATGACACCTGCGCTTTAGCTGGTTATCAAACTTGTCCCAGATATTATGCTAGTAAATATTCACGACAATTCCAGTGCTTGATTAAGAATTATTCAAGTTAGAGACATTTAGTATATAATTTACAATATTCATAAAAAAAGAGGGGTTGTTGTGTTGAGCCTAAGCGTCTGCCACTCATCCCGGAGGTTGTCGTTGAAGCCCTACTGGGGTCACGACCTTACCTCCTCAAAGCCACTTGTTTTTCCATGATGGCAGATGCGGACTTTTTCTTCACAATCGAGCTTAAATAAATTAGTATAAAATTTTGTTCAAAAGATATAAACCTACCACTCGCATCACAAGTAAAAGAATGAAGAATTGCCAGTTTCGTGCAGTTTGATAGGGCTTTATTGGCCAGCCTAATTCATTCACTCTGGTTCCGGTCTTGTCTGACCTGTTTGATGGATCTGACATTTTTAAATGAAACCGTTGATCCAAAACCTCTAGACACCTGAAGCCGAAAAACATTGAAATTAGAAAAAGAAATGACTAAATATTCAACTAACATGACTAAGAGTAAGATTAGCTCGGTTGTAAAAGCTCACGACAGCTGTTAATTATAAAGACTTGCCGATTAAAAAAAATCTTATCTTAATGCTCAACACAACATATTTTTGTTGATTTATATAAACTGAACATCTCTTTTCTCGTATACTGTACAAATTAATTAAATCTTAAAACCGCCTTGGATTTATCAACAGGCCTTTAGAAACTAGTCCAACTAATTGTCGAGAGTCGAGATATTGTTTTTTTATATGGGCAATACCTCTTCTCTGTTACAGTGAGATTCTTACCAAAAACAAAATCTCAAGACGTCATTTCATTATTTTGACTATATTTAGGGGCCTAAACAATTTTAACATGCGTATAAAAAGTATGTGGATGTATGTAAATGCACTATAAAGCTAGAGTCGCCGGTCAACAGCTACTCGTAGCTAATGTTTAGCTGTTAATTCCACCGAATGTAAAATAAAATTTTGTCTCTACTAGAGATGTTCGGCTAACAGTCCGACTTTGTGTTGGTCGAAAAAGTGACACTTTCAAACTTACCTCGCTTTTGATTTTGAAGAATGATAGTTGTTTCTGGTATTATTTACTGAGGCTAGACATATTATTTGTTTTCCTCTACATATAAACAGCACATATTTTATACGGACATCAGTTACAGATGTGAAAATGACCAGTTTCACATTTTACCGGCGTTTGTTGTTTCCGAGCAAGTGCGCGTTATATTTACACGCCGTTCGATAAAAATAGACTGCGTCACTGTTTTTAACCACTTACGAGAAAGTTACGAGGAATGCGATCAGATCAGATTCTGCGGACTTGCGAGGGCATTCATAAGACACTTTATGAGAATCGTAAATATTCTCGTATCTTCAGACTTACGAGAAACGGGTCTCGCAAATACCTCGTAAGTTACGATTTTTGATAAGACGGGCCCATTGTCAGTATATCAGATTTAATAGAAATCTGTTTGATCAAATATTTTTTAAACAATATCTCAGAATAATTATGCGCGCAGTAACACACTTAGTGACCCATGAGTTAATGCTCATTGACCTTTCATATTTCATTCTACACATAGACCTTTTTCTATATAAAACACAAATACATTTTCTGAAAAACATAGCACAAAAGGAAGTTATAATAGTACCTTTTCTATTTACTTCACACGATGTTTTGATCGTAATCGAGACAAGTGACCTGTTCAACTCAACTTAAAAGAATTAATACTCTTCATGCAAGCTTATTAAGATGTTTATAAGAATGCAACATAATATGTGAAAAAATGCGACTATACAAAAGGTACTCGTCATATTGCATTGAAATAAAAATAGAACAAGAGTCAAGTTACAGATGTATTTGCTTCCGTTTTACAAATACCTTGGCCTGTCTCAGGCGGCATTACAAATATCATGAAAATTAATTGACTAGAATGTATTAAATAGTGGAGTAAGAAAAATGACATGGAAAAGGTAAGTAAGCCGTGGATTACCATTTTTTATTTTCACTGTTTTTGTCGAACTACTTCTTAGCTACAAGAAATGAAACACAAAAATTATTACAAATTCTAAACAAAAGCCCTATAATTTCACACCCAAAATCTCCATCTCGTCCTCTATACAAAAGAATCAGGCACATGATTGCCAGTGACAGTGATTAATTTCGGTACAATACATACATGTGTATCTATTTCTCACCTATGAGATACATACAATGTATTTCCACTCATTTACTGGTGAGTGCACATAGCATAAAATCGAAACAATGACTGTATTTTTTTTATTTTTGAAATAAACATAGCGTTGTGGGTATTTATTTTCTTTGTTAGATCATTTTATATCCATATATACCAGTTTTGAAGTAAAATTCGAGAAAAGTTGATTTTTATTTTCATCCTATCCTATTTTCACGACAGAGCCTCGTTTTTTTGGGATGTATATTAACCCTCGGATGGGAGTTCCGTATCCGTATGGTACATTCATTTGATCTGTTTATTTAAAGGTTTTTGAAAATGGCCGACTTTTGAAATGAATGAACAGCTGATTGAGAAATACTCCGCGATTCAGGTGTGACGAAATACAGGCCTGGACTTTTTTCAATTTCAATCTTATAAATTGATCTAGCAGTTTCATTAGATGATAAATACGGAATATTATAACAGTCGATTGATCTGCGGCGTCGTATCTTTTGAGTTGGCTGGATCGTTCCGGATCATACGAGAGGCGGGGCTAACGAGAAAGATACACACGCAGATCAACCGACTGTTATAATATACCTTTAATTATATACCTTTTACCGAATATCATGTTAAATTTTATATAAACGTTAATTTGTGTCATAAATGGCATAAAATCAGCATAACGCGCTATTTTGTGTCAAGTTTTATGTCACTTGTGTCTTCTATGTATAAACAAATGACAGTAATAAAAAGTAAATGCAAAATGTAAATCATCTTCCTGGTTTATTGAATGCGAAAACGACACTGTATCTATTTGTCTCCAAATGTGACATTAAAAAAAGGTGACGACATTAAAACTAAACTTACTTTACTGCAGCAATGTGGATCTATTTTTTAACTTTAGGTGTAGGAATATAATATGAATATGCATTTGTGTACAACTTACACGTTGGCAGATAAGATACGGCTAAGTTCATCTGATACGGAAAATTTGATACGGATGTATTTTACTGCACAAATACTTCATTAAATTCAGATAAACATTAGTAGGTATATAATAAAGATAGATATGGCTTCTTAAATACTTTTATATGAGATAAACGTTAAAACTGGTTTTACTGCTTTATCGGTAATGATGGTAGGAATCAATGCTGTTATTAGTACGGGGTTCTCCACGGGGAATAAGAAATACTGCGATTCCAAATTTTCTTGAATATTTTGTAACGAAAACATAAAAGAAAAAGAAAAATTGTTTGTTTCAGTGAAATATCAATTTTATTTCACTTACTTACCTACGCCGCTTGTGAAAATATTACATTTTGGTGTTCACTTGTCAACTATAATCAATAGTTCACTGAAACAAACAAATATCCTCTGTAATATTTTATTCGTTATGAAAAAGTTTACATTCTTGGCTATAGGAAGGATTTTATTTTAGCTTATTACATAAAAGCAACTAAAGCAGGTGAACATAGTAATTTTCGGCACATTTTGAGAACTGTCGATAAATTTAACGTATTTTTAAGTGTGTACATGTTTTTTTGTAAATAAAGCATTTGTATCAGTATCTTTTTTCTTAATTATGTGAATTTGTTAAGGAATTTCCATATACCCTATTATATTTCAGTGTGGAATAGGCAAAATTTTGCATGACTACTTAATGAAATATTCTATGTGTACCACTGTGAAGTACTCTTTTACAAAATTTATTCAGGTCATACACTTTTGGCCAATTTAGGCCCCTACCCCGATGTTGCTTTTCATATCGATTATGTGCAAAAAGATTCTTGTCAGATACTGCGAGGCGTAAGGCTGAGATATTTGGATTTTTAACTATGTATTGTGGCCATATACCATTTTTTTTAAACATTGAATATGTATTGGGTTGTTCACCTAATGACATCACTCGGTATAGTGTCGAGCTTCTTTAAAGCGCATAGTAAATCATCAAGGCTTCTTTAGCAACACATGATAAGCGAGTTTGATTTGAATAACTCGCCTTGCACAATACTAACATTCTCTATTAAGCGGCAACTACAATTAGAAATGACTTTGTGGAAGATCATGTTATAATTTCATCGAGTGGGCACCAAAAGTGATATTTTTCGAAAATAACTACTTTTGGTGTTCACGAGTGAAATTATCGTGATATGACATCGAAACCAACATTTTTTCTGTTTACATTATGTCTCAAACTCTACTTTTGTTAAGTTTATTTAAAAAAATGTCGAAAATCACCAGAAAGCATCACAAACATGACGTCATTTTAACGACGTCATCGTCATATGGTTTCCGCCATTCATTACGCTCGGTATACTTTTTGACGTTAATCCGGGTAACAGATTTTGATAATGTTCACTGTGTGGACAGTGAGTTTATCGGAATAGTATCCACCGTTAAATTTCGATTATCTACCGAAAAACATAAAATACAAAACTATACTATTGGGAACATTTCTAATCTACATGCAGCCGTATAAAATTACAATTCTGATAGGGTGACTGTATACCCTCCTCGACTACCGATCCGCATGGTTTGGTAATAAAGTAATATTACTCTTGAAAAATGGCCATATTGAATTATGTCAAGAGTGAAGCACAGAAGATGCTTTCAAAAATACGTAAGAAATGAATTATAATGAATATTTTCTATTACTAACAGGTATAAATAAAAATAACCTTAACAGAGTTTTTTTACTAGAACAGTCAAACATGATTTTATTAAACAGATTCATAGTTTTGAATATAACTATAGTAACTTTTAGTCTTGTTTCAGTCTTGTAGGAGCATAAATCAATGATTTATTTCTTTCTTAAAATTAACGTGGTCATATTGAACGGTAATATCACTTTTAAATTAACCTATCATACTAGTTACTTTTATCAGCTAGCTCAGCTAGGGAAATCTTTATCGCCTTCCGCACAAGTGTGTATATCAAGTCTCCACACACATTCCTTTTACTGATTTTGACGAGGTTTTTGACAGAATTATGCCCCTTTCTACTTAGAAAATACATTGAATATGGGTAAAATCCACTTATTGCCTTAACCCTTTGAGATATTGCTTTGAAACTTTGAATGCTTGTTTACATCATTACCCCCATCTGTAGGCAATAGAAGGACTCTGTCAGGGATTTGTTTTAAAAATTAATGCCCTTCATCGACTTAGAATCTTGGTTAAGTTTTTCGTACCGGTCCAGTTTTTGACTAAACTGTTTGAGATATTAATTTGAAAGTTGGAATACTTGTTTACCATCATGATCCCCAAACATGGGCAGGAGAAGGTAATTCTGTCAAAGATTTTATTTGAATTATGGCCCTTCTTGACTTAGAAACTCAGTTAAAATTTTCACTCTTGTCCACTTGTTGACTTAACCATTTGAGATATTACTTTGAAAGTTGGAGTACTTATGTACCATCATGAGACCTATCTGTAAGCAAGAGAAGAACTTTGAAAATGTTTCTTGATTTGTACTTATTCTGAGTGTATTCATTACAAGACTGAAAATCTAGATAAGTCATTATCGACTTTACCGTTTCGTCTGTCCGTCATATTTACAATAGCGTTAAAATAACTTCCGGGTAGACTACGAAGAAAATGGATTTTAATATACTACCTCATTTCATGGACTACAGTGATCCGATACATTTAATATAAATAGCAACCGGGTCGGCGATTTAAAGCTCGACCAATCTTATATATTAGCTCTTACAGTGTTTAAGACGATTGAATCTGCCTTAAACATAAGTGTAGATCATGATCAGTCCGCACATGCGTGCTGTCTGCATATGATCGACATATTTTCCTATTAAAAGTAAGTGTTCACTGAACTTTCCTTTGAGCAGGTAGAAATTGAAAGATGGATAAGTCAAAGTTAGAAATTTAGAGAAATAGAAATTAGCTGTTCGTTGGTAAAAGGTCCCTTAAAGTTACAATGGACAGAGGCATATTAGCATCGGAATAATGTGTGAATAGTATTTACAGTACATTTAACATAATAGCGTGAAAATATGTACTATAATTAAAGATCCTTTTAGATAAAACACTAAAACTATTGACGTTTGTTACTGTTGTGTTTACCCTCATTGACCTTTGATCTTTCAACCTGCACAAAGACCTTTTTCTTTTTCATATTTAAATTGGTGTTGCGTGTCATTGTTTAAAATATTGTATCAGTATTACTTTGCACATATCTGATAGATAAAAGGAACAATACACTCCGGCACTGCAGGAGAACTACAGATAAATTATCTGAATAGCATTGCACAAAAGGAGGGTATACTATCAGCTTTTTGACTGACTTAAAAATGTTTTGATCGTCATGAAACATGTGACATTTTCAACTTAATTGAAAAGCATTTATATAAGTATAGAGATATTGCAAATTACGACTAGACAAAATACAATCGTCATATCTCATATTTCAGACAACAAATGAACAAAAGTCAAGTTACAGAATTATAATCTATGCATTTTCAATCGTTTGTAGATACCTTTGCTTGTCCCATGTAACTTATAAATATAAGGGAATTTAAATGATAAGGATGTTACAGTGCCATCGTATTAAAGTGCAGCAAGAAAAATGACATGGGAAAGGTAGGCCAAAGAAATACTTTACTGCTTTATTTATCATAATATAGCGTTGCGTCTTGTAACAGATTAATCTTATAAAAAATTGTTATGTCAGGTAAAACGAGATTTTATTTTAATGTGTTGTATTCTATAATTCATTATGAAATATATTAGATTAAAGCAGGTGAACATATGTATTTATCGACACATTTAGAGAATCATAATTAAACTTTAGATCTTTGTTTCAGATATCTTTATCTGCAACCATTTTCTTGATTATATGCAGGAATTAAACTTATTATGTTTCAGTGAGGAATAGACTTAATATGCTCGGTCACTGCATTTTTTGAAACCAAAGACACATTTATTACTGTTTGCGTGATTACAAGAGCGGCTTATATTTTGACAACCCAAGAAATAATTTGGAATGTTTTAAAGTAATTTTTAGAGCGCAGACGTAAAACAATATTTTCCGCGAATTTGACTATGGCATAATGTTCTGAAGGCTGAACATTTTTCAAAAAAATACAAACGATCTGCAAACTTCAAAACAAAAATAATATAGATTTTTGCCGGCTTGACATTTTGTCAACTTGTCAATAAAACAGTATCTACAAAAGTAAAATAAATTTCGTTCCATAGAAAATGAAAATGTATTTTGTTCTGCCGACTTAACATTTTCATAAAATATACATTTTAAAACTGCCCGCAGAAATGTTCTGCCGGCTGAACATTTTTAAGAAATGTATACAATCGGCAGACATAATAACAAAAGTGAAAAAGATGTTCTGACGGCTTGACATGCTGTTAATCATTAAACGAAACAATTTGTACACAAGTAAAATAATTTATACCTTAAAAAATGAAAATATATTTTGATCTGTTGGCTTTACATTTTCTTTAAACATTAAGATACTTTTTAAACCTGCCGGCTGAATTTTTTGAAGAAATACTTACAGTCTGCAGAGATTATCGCAAAAGTGAAATAGATGTTCTACTGACTGGACATATTGTTAATTATCAAATAAAAACAATATCTACAAAAGTAATACCATAGAAAATAAATAATCTGTTCTGTCGGCGGGACGTTTTGTAAAATTTGTACAATTCCTTAGAAAATAGAAATATACCTTGTTCTTCCGAATAACTTTTTCTGCAAAGATGCGTTTAAGCTGCTCTGAGAACTGTTCTGACGGCTGATCAGTTTTACAAAATACAATAGGTCTGCAGATATTGTAACACAAGTGAAAATCTGCCAGCTGAACTATTTTTATGAAATACAAACAATTCAATTATAACATTGAAATAGATGTTTTACCGGCTGAACATTTCTGAAAAATATACTCATTTTCATTATCACAGTGAAGCAAATGTTCATCTGTATCAACTTTTTGTTTAATACTAAATACAAACAGTAGAGAGATCTACGAATATAATAATTATATATATCATTTAATAGAAAATGGAAATATATTTTGTTGCGGCAACTGAATATTTTCTTGAAGGATACATCTAAAGCTGCAAGAAGAAATTTTCTGCCGGCTAAAAAAGTTAAAGAATGACATACAGAATCTGCAAATGATAGTGAAATAGATGTTCTGCCGGCTGAACATTCTTTGAACTATTAGAATATTGAATTGTATTTCATTCTGGCTGCTGAACATCATTTAAAACTAGCAGCAGACTTGTTATGTCGGTTGAACATTTTAAAGGAAAACATACCATCTGCAGACCGTTTAACAAAAGTGAAAGAGTCGCTTGAAGAGTTTGTTTACTATAAAATAAAAACATTATCAATGTTTTTTTAACTGCATGTATTGAATAAAATCAGTATCTAAAAAAGTAATAAAAATTTCATTTCATAGAAAATGGAAATATATTTTGCTTTGCCGACTGAACATTTTCATGAAAGATTAATTTAAAACTGCTATCATAAATGTTCTGCTGGCTGAACATTTTTAAGACTAACGTATAATCTGCAAATCTGCAAACAACAGTGAACTAGATGTTCTGTCGGCTGGACATGTTGTTAACTAATAAATTTAAAAAGTTTCTATGTAACATAAAGTTCATTCCATCGAAAAAGAAACTATGTTTTGTTCTGGCGGCTGAACATCATTTAAATCTACCAGCAGAATGGCGTTGTCGGCTAAACATTTTCTACGAAAAACAGCAGACCTTATAACAAAAGTGAAATCGATGTTCTACCGGCTGCACGTTTTGTTATCTAGAAACAGTATCTACAAAAGTAATATGAATTTATACCATTAAAATGAAATATATTTTGTTATGCCGGCTTAACATTGTCTTGAAAGATACATTTAAACTGCCGGCAGTACATTTAAAAAACAACCTACAGCAATATGGCAAAGGTGAAATAGATTTTCTGCCGGCAGAACATTTTGTTAACTATTTAATAAAAATAGTATCTTCAAAAGTAATATAAATTCTATAACTTATGAAAAATAATAAAAATATGTTTTGTTCTGCGTGCTTAACAATTATCTTTAAAAAAACATCTTAAACTGCCGGCTAAACATGTGTAAGCAATATTTAAAATCTGAAGACATTAAATCAAAAGTATGTTAGACTTTCTGCCGCCTGGACATATTGTTTATTGTCAAATCAAAATTGTATCTACAAAAGTAATATCAATTTCTTTCAAAAGAAAAAATGATAATAATTATATTTTGGTCTGCTGGCTGAATAATTTTAAAAAATGATATTTTAACAAAAGTGAAAAAGATGTTCTGACGGCTGAACATTTTGTAGACTATAAGATAACACATTATCTATAAAAGTTATATAAAGTTCAATGCATAGAAAGTGATAATACATTTGGTTCTGCTGGCTGAAAATTTCTTACATAGAAATATACATGTTTAACTGCCAGCAAAATTGTTGTGCGGACTGAACATTTCTTAGAAATACATACAATCTGCAAACATAATAACAAAAGCGAAAAAAGATCTTCTGCCGACTGAATATCTTTTAAACATTTTTTGAATAAAAACAATATCTATAAAAGTCATACATGTATAAACTTTATTCCATGGGAAATAAAAAAATATTTTGTGCTGCCGGCTGAACATGTTCCTAAAAGTACATTTAAAAATGCAGGCTAAGAGATACGTATACTTTGCAGATATTAAAACAAAACCGAAACATATCTTATAATGG
This sequence comes from Saxidomus purpurata, assembly GCA_022818135.1. Lineage (NCBI taxonomy): Eukaryota > Metazoa > Mollusca > Bivalvia > Venerida > Veneridae > Saxidomus > Saxidomus purpurata. Next base: position 14,068,947 of record JAFMSR010000017.1, read on the forward strand.
CTGAACATTTTGTTAACTACTAAACAAAAGGAGTATATGCAAAATGATATTAACTGGAAAAATTGTCTACCGGCTGAACAGTTAAAAAATAGATACTCGCCTGTCCACAAACGCAATATATATTCTATTGTGACATAGATGTTCCGACAGCTTAACGTTGTGGAAATTCATACCATTCCATACAAAATAAATTGTGTTATGTCTACAGTTCATTTTCTGAAAAGATGGGTAAGTGGCTGCTTGCAGAAATGTTAAAATTGCCAGATGAACATTTTGCTAAATGTATTATATTTCTAGGAAAATTGGAAATAAATCTGGATATTACTCCAACATTTAAATTGTTTATAATCACGGTTGACCCTGCGATTTCTCCCCGGAACTTGCAAAAACTCCTGCATATCATTCTACAGCTTTTTCACTTTTGTTACAATATTTGCAGATGCTATGTATTTCGTAAAAATAGTCAGCCGACGGAACATATTTTCTAACAACCTTAAGCGCATAATTTCAGAAATTGTTTTGCTGGCAGAAGTATGTCTAAAGTAAAAAGTAAAAACAAAGTTCGTTGATTGTGACTAAAAAACGAACTTGACCTGTATTTTATGTTCATAAACCAACATACAAAAATTGAGTAAAATCAAATCAACATTTCAAAAGATATAGATCGAAAATCACCAGTTTGCTTACTTTAAGTCGTAAAAGAAACCATGACTCCTGTAAAAAATCGTAGATTGTTACCAAATTCGAACTTACTCTGTATTTGGTGTTCATAACATACATGTAAAATTTGAATAAAATCGATGCCACCGATCAAAAGTTATTGATCGGAAAGTAAAGTTGTGCACGAACGGACGGACACGGATGCCATTTTATGCCCGTACACAATTCTTCAAATAGCGGGAGCATAAAAATACGAAAGTAACTCACTGTTTGTAAATTAATAAGTCAAGTGGACATTAGAATGGGAGGAAGGCCAATTCGCGGTACAAAAAGTATATCTGAGTATGAGTAGCAATATTATTTAACCGTACATTTTTATGAAAAATAATCGAATTTAAAGAAATAATTAATGGTCTACTTATATTAGTGGATATAGAAAAAAATGAAAGACTATCTACTATGATTTATATGTATGGACCAAATAAAGATAGTTGTGAAATGTTTTAGATCTTCAACAACGACATTACTTACCATGAACTTATACAAAGAAAATTGGGAGTGAACAATAGAAAAAGGACAAATATAACAATAAGAAAGAGACCGTGTCGAAAAGAAATTCAAAGGAATTAAAAAGAAAGTTTGACAAGAAAAATCAGGAAATATAATAATCTTATTGACATAAAATTAAACGGCCTTACGACCAGTAATTTATGGTAGACACAATAAAACTGCTACAACATGTTACAAGTGCTTGTTTTAGGTACCTGTATGTTACGAATACCTGTAGCATTTAAAGCCCTACACTTCTCGAGTTCGAATGAATCATATTTGACTTAAAATGTAACAAACTTTTCCTTGAAAATAAACCTTATAATATAAAAACCTCTGTACCCCCTTCAAAAATCGTTCTTTAAAACCAAACATAGATTACAAAAAATATACTTTAATGTATACGTGACATGTAATAACTTCAGAGATAGAATGTCTAGCAGAAGGTAGTAGGTATCTAAGACTGCTTCATGTTTACCTAAAAATTTAAAGGTAAATTGTTATGCAGCAGATTTTGTGCATGTTTCCATTGCCTAATAAAATATGTTTTTTATTTTCAGGTCGAAGCAGAAACTACAAACATTTACATAGACAATGACTCTTGTTTTACAAAAATTGCCATGCATAATTGAATAAAATATGAACGAAAAAGAGAAAATAAGATGTTACATCGTAAAAGGGAAAGGACGATTTTAAATAGAAATGATTTATAACAAAAGTAAAGCGTGTATACAAGTTGAATAGTGGGTCTAGACGTATGATAAAATGTAGGCATATACTTCCTTCCAACTGTACTCCAAGAGAAACGAGAATGGTTCCAACTAAAATGGACATGGAATTTATAGATACGATGTATGACCATTAAATTGAAGATTAAAATTGAGGATTGGGCAATAGCAGTGTTTTATCTTGGCTGATTTGTGTTTTCTTCACAAAAACAAAAGACGTTCATGTTCGTTTTATACAACAATAAAGGTATTTCTATTACAAAACAACAAAAAAAAACACCTTTGGAATGCATGGAATTACATTCCATTTTCATTAGTAGTCACCAAATTTAATTTTGGTTTATTTAAAGTACATTCATTTTGTTAAAATTATTCATCTGATTAGCGCTCACTTTTGGTGCATTCTATGGTCGACTTCTTAAGACCCGTGCGACGGTTTAAACATTGATTACGTTTTTGTATAAATTTAAATATAATTACTAAATAAGAAAAGAAACATACTTGTATTGCGACCCTCTGTCATCATGTTTAGAAGCAAATATCCACAGCAATACATTTTGTAGCAGTTATCTGTAAGTCACTAGCCATTTATACATCTGACTTGTTTGGATACTTTCTTATACAAGACAAGTCAAAGGACAATTTATATGTACAAAAAGCGACAAAGGTATACGTCAACGTCACTTTAGAAAAAACGGAACACAGTTCTAACATCATTCTACCCGTAAATGCATTTTTGATAAATGATACCGGAACTTTAAACGAACAGAAGGGACGATTCTACATCTTTTCGTAAAAAACAAAGTTTTGCAAAATATCGATATCGCAGATATTATACTTTGAATAAAAAGCAGTAAGGATGTTTATCTAAATAAAATGAATTTGACATACAAAAATAATAATTCAAAGTAATGTTAAACTTTGTAATGTTTTTCTGAGATCGAACATACAAGTTTATGTAAGGCGAAGTATATTACAGATAATCATATCAACGCTATTAACTGTGACTAAATTGATATTATGTCCGTTGTTTGTGGAAAGAAAGGTTATTATCTTTCAGCATAGAACGCATCCTAAAGTGTTAAAAAAGAGGATATTTCTTGATTGATAGTGATTGTGCACCGTTTCCCTAGAATACATTAGAATATTTACACTATTATATATTACAAGTCATAACTGTGTTATATAGACAAATGTTTTAAGATGTATATAATGAGGTCGTTACTACAATATGTCCAGTCATATATTGACATTGCATGGAATCGGAATTAGATAATTTCTGTTTATCTATATAAAGTCAGACGTATGAGTTTTTTTTAAATTTTCTTTTAAAGTTAATTTAATGAAGAACTTTAAAAATAGGAGAATGTAGTTGCCGGTATAAATGTACAAAAAATTTACAAAACTGATACTCACATATGTTGTTTCTTTTTCTCAACCCAACTACCTCGGAATATTCTTTGTTTCTTTTTCTCTTCTGGCTGGACACATTGTTTGCAATCTCTGCAGCAAATGTTCTGACCAGCATCAAGAATGCTCCGTGTTTTGCAACATTGTCGACCACAACTGTTTTAACCCGTCTGAATGAGGTGTCTTTGTTTCTTGGCAGTACCATAACCAATATTTGGTATCAAATACTGTCCCTTAAATCAACGCCTCATTCTGTTGTCAATACCTTTTGGTTTACGTTAGATTTGCCTTATATTAATATACATGTCTGATGACGGACATATATTTTTCTCCCCTACTTATTCTTTTTATGTGGCAGTGTCCAACTTGGAGGTAGTTGGTGTTATCCTCGGTAGAATAGATTGGATAAAAAGCTTTTGAAATTCTTGAATTCATCTTTCAAGAAGAGTTTGGAGCTACTAGTTGATTGTTTCCTTGAATTAGTGTTTATATGCGAGCAGGATATGCATTTATAATTATAGTAGTATTCGTGCCAGAAAAGTGACACGTTCGATAGTTTTGTTTCACATGTTTGTGGCATATTTCTTCCTCGTAGCATTGGTATAAATGTTTCCTCCGTATAGTTACTAGAGTGACAAACCATTGAATCATTGGTGTCTTGCTTCTTTCTTTCAATTTGTCTGGTAAGAGAGCAGGTTATGTTTCTCTGTATAGATTAAGTCTTTAAGCCACCCAATTGTCCTATTTGTAAACGTTCTAGAGACTACACTTTTGGATAGTTCGTTTTGAAATGTCATGCAAATGATTTTTAAAGTTCGTCACTAAAATAATTTAAAAGAAAATTTACAAAACTGATACTCACATATGTTGTTTCTTTTTCTCAACCCAACTACCTCGGAACATTCTTTGTTTCTTTTTCTCTTCTGGCTGGACACATTGTTTGCAATCTCTGCAGCAAATGTTCTGACCTGCATCAACAGTGTTCCGTGTTTGGCGACATTGTCGACCACAAATGGTTTATCCCGTCTGGAATGAGGTGTCTTTGTTTCTTGGCAGTACCATAACCAATATTTGTTATCAAATACTGTCCCTTAAATCAACGCCTCATTCTGTTGTCAATACCTTTTGGTTTACGTTAGATTTGCCTTATATTAATATATATGTCTGACTGATGACGGACATATATTTTTCTCCCCTACTTATTCTTTTTATGTGGCAGTGTCCAACTTGGAGGTAGTTGGTGTTATCCTCGGTAGAATAGATTGGATAAAAAGTCTCTGAAATTCTTGTAGTCATCTTTCAAGAAGAGTTTGGAGCTACTAGTTGATTGTTTCCTTGAATTAGTGTTTATATGCGAGCAGGATATGCATTTATAATTATAGTAGTATTCGTGCCAGAAAAGTGACACGTTCGATAGTTTTGTTTCACATGTTTGTGGCATATTTCTTCCTCGTAGCATTGGTATAAATGTTTCCTCCGTATAGTTACTAGAGTGACAAACCATTGAACCATTGGTGTCTTGCTTCTTTCTTTCAATTTGTCTGGTAAGAGAGCAGGTTATGTTTCTCTGTATAGATTAAGTCTTTAAGCCACCCAATTGTCCTATTTGTAAACGTTCTAGAGACTACACTTTGGATAGTCCGTTTTGAAATGTCATGCAAATGATTTTTAAAGTTCGTCACTAAAATAATTTAAAAGAAAATTTACAAAACTGATACTCACATATGTTGTTTCTTTTTCTCAACCCAACTACCTCGGAACATTCTTTGTTTCTTTTTCTCTTCTGGCTGGACACATTGTTTGCAATCTCTGCAGCAAATGTTCTGACCAGCATCAACAGTGTTCCGTGTTTGGCGACATTGTGGACCACAAATGGTTTATCCCGTCTGGAATGAGGTGTCTTTGTTTCTTGGCAGTACCATAACCAATATTTGGTATCAAATACTGTCCCTTAAATCAACGCCTCATTCTGTTGTCAATACCTTTTGGTTTACGTTAGATTTGCCTTATATTAATATATATGTCTGACTAATGACGGACATATATTTTTCTCCCCTACTTATTCTTTTTTATGTGGCAGTGTCCAACTTGGAGGTAGTTGGTGTTATCCTCGGTAGAATAGATTGGATAAAAAGCCTCTGAAATTCTTGTAGTCATCTTTCAAGAAGAGTTTGGAGCTACTAGTTGATTGTTTCCTTGAATTAGTGTTTATATGCGAGCAGGATATGTATTTATAATTATAGTAGTATTCGTGCCAGAAAAGTGACACGTTCGATAGTTTTGTTTCACATGTTTGTGGCATATTTCTTCCTCGTAGCATTGGTATAAATGTTTCCTCCGTATAGTTACTAGAGTGACAAACCATTGAACCATTGGTGTCTTGCTTCTTTCTTTCAATTTGTCTGGTAAGAGAGCAGGTTATGTTTCTCTGTATAGATTAAGTCTTTAAGCCACCCAATTGTCCTATTTGTAAACGTTCTAGAGACTACACTTTGGATAGTCCGTTTTGAAATGTCATGCAAATGATTTTTAAAGTTCGTCACTAAAATAATTTAAAAGAAAATTTACAAAACTGATACTCACATATGTTGTTTCTTTTTCTCAACCCAACTACCTCGGAACATTCTTTGTTTCTTTTTCTCTTCTGGCTGGACACATTGTTTGCAATCTCTGCAGCAAATGTTCTGACCAGCATCAACAGTGTTCCGTGTTTGGCGACATTGTGGACCACAAATGGTTTATCCCGTCTGGAATGAGGTGTCTTTGTTTCTTGGCAGTACCATAACCAATATTTGGTATCAAATACTGTCCCTTCAATCAACGCCTCATTCTGTTGTCAATACCTTTTGGTTTACGTTAGATTTGCCTTATATTAATATATATGTCTGACTAATGACGGACATATATTTTTCTCCCCTACTTATTCTTTTTTATGTGGCAGTGTCCAACTTGGAGGTAGTTGGTGTTATCCTCGGTAGAATAGATTGGATAAAAAGCCAATGAAATTCTTGAATTCATCTTTCAAGAAGAGTTTGGAGCTACTAGTTGATTGTTTCCTTGAATTAGTGTTTATATGCGAGCAGGATATGCATTTATAATTATAGTAGTATTCGTGCCAGAAAAGTGACACGTTCGATAGTTTTGTTTCACATGTTTGTGGCATATTTCTTCCTCGTAGCATTGGTATAAATGTTTCCTCCGTATAGTTACTAGAGTGACAAACCATTGAATCATTGGTGTCTTGCTTCTTTCTTTCAATTTGTCTGGTAAGAGAGCAGGTTATGTTTCTCTGTATAGATTAAGTCTTTAAGCCACCCAATTGTCCTATTTGTAAACGTTCTAGAGACTACACTTTTGGATAGTCCGTTTTGAAATGTCATGCAAATGATTTTTAAAGTTCGTCACTAAAATAATTTAAAAGAAAATTTACAAAACTGATACTCACATATGTTGTTTCTTTTTCTCAACCCAACTACCTCGGAACATTCTTTGTTTCTTTTTCTCTTCTGGCTGGACACATTGTTTGCAATCTCTGCAGCAAATGTTCTGACCTGCATCAACAGTGTTCCGTGTTTGGCGACATTGTTGACCACAAATGGTTTATCCCGTCTGGAATGAGGTGTCTTTGTTTCTTGGCAGTACCATAACCAATATTTGTTATCAAATACTGTCCCTTAAATCAACGCCTCATTCTGTTGTCAATACCTTTTGGTTTACGTTAGATTTGCCTTATATCAATATATATGTCTGACTGATGACGGACATATATTTTTCTCCTCTACTTATTCTTCTTATGTGGCACGTGTCCAACTTGGAGGTAGTTGGTGTTATCCTCGGTAGAATAGATTGGATAAAAAGCCTCTGAAATTCTTGTAGTCATCTTTCAAGAAGAGTTTGGAGCTACTAGTTGATTGTTTCCTTGAATTAGTGTTTATATGCGAGCAGGATATGCATTTATAATTATAGTAGTATTCGTGCCAGAAAAGTGACACGTTCGATAGTTTTGTTTCACATGTTTGTGGCATATTTCTTCCTCGTAGCATTTGTATAAATGTTTCCTCCGTATAGTTACTAGAGTGACAAACAATTGAACCATTGGTGTCTTGCTTCTTTCTTTCAATTTGTCTGGTAAGAGAGCAGGTTATGTTTCTCTGTATAGATTAAGTCTTTAAGCCACCCAATTGTCCTATTTGTAAACGTTCTAGAGACTACACTTTTGGATAGTTCGTTTTGAAATGTCATGCAAATGATTTTTAAAGTTCGTCACTAAAATAATTTAAAAGAAAATTTACAAAACTGATACTCACATATGTTGTTTCTTTTTCTCAACCCAACTACCTCGGAACATTCTTTGTTTCTTTTTCTCTTCTGGCTGGACACATTGTTTGCAATCTCTGCAGCAAATGTTCTGACCAGCATCAATAGTGTTCCGTGTTTGGCGACATTGTGGACCACAAATGGTTTATCCCGTCTGGAATGAGGTGTCTTTGTTTCTTGGCAGTACCATAACCAATATTTGTTATCAAATAATGTCCCTTAAATCAACGCCTCATTCTGTTGTCAATACCTTTTGGTTTACGTTAGATTTGCCTTATATTAATATATATGTCTGACTGATGACGGACATATATTTTTCTCCCCTACTTATTCTTTTTATGTGGCAATGTCCAACTTGGAGGTAGTTGGTGTTATCCTCGGTAGAATAGATTGGATAAAAAGCCACTGAAATTCTTGTAGTCATCTTTCAAGAAGAGTTTGGAGCTACTAGTTGATTGTTTCCTTGAATTAGTGTTTATATGCGAGAAGGATATGTATTTATAATTATAGTAGTATTCGTGCCAGAAAAGTGACACGTTCGATAGTTTTGTTTCACATGTTTGTGGCATATTTCTTCCTCGTAGCATTGGTATAAATGTTTCCTCCGTATAGTTACTAGAGTGACAAACAATTGAACCATTGGTGTCTTGCTTCTTTCTTTCAATTTGTCTGGTAAGAGAGCAGGTTATGTTTCTCTGTATAGATTAAGTCTTTAAGCCACCCAATTGTCCTATTTGTAAACGTTTTAGAGACTACACTTTTGGATAGTTCGTTTTGAAATGTCATGCAAATGATTTTTAAAGTTCGTCACTAAAATAATTTAAAAGAAAATTTACAAAACTGATACTCACATATGTTGTTTCTTTTTCTCAACCCAACTACCTCGGAACATTCTTTGTTTCTTTTTCTCTTCTGGCTGGACACATTGTTTGCAATCTCTGCAGCAAATGTTCTGACCTGCATCAACAGTGTTCCGTGTTTGGCGACATTGTCGACCACAAATGGTTTAATCCGTCTGGAATGAGGTGTCTTTGTTTCTTGGCAGTACCATAACCAATATTTGTTATCAAATAATGTCCCTTAAATCAACGCCTCATTCTGTTGTCAATACCTTTTGGTTTACGTTAGATTTGCCTTATATTAATATATATGTCTGACTGATGACGGACATATATTTTTCTCCCCTACTTATTCTTCTTATGTGGCAGTGTCCAACTTGGAGGTAGTTGGAGTTATCCTCGGTAGAATAGATTGGATAAGAAGCTTTTGAAATTCTTGAAGTCTTCTTGCGAGAAAAATGACAAGTTCGATAGCTCTGTTTCACATGTTTGTGACATATGTTTTCCTCATAACATTGGTATAAATGTTTCCTCCGTATATTTACTAAAGTGACAAACAATTGACCCATTGGTGTCTTGCCTCTTTCTTTCAATTTGTCTGGTAAGAGAGCAGGCTATGTTTTTCTGTATACATGTAGATTCAGTAGCCACCCACTTGTCATATTTGGCTGACTCTTTCCATTTCCTCGTTTCAAGCAAGATGGTATTGTTCTCTTTGTTTAATAAGTAGAGTGACAAGTCTCTGAGTGACTCTTGCTTCTCCTCTTATATTTGTCAGTATAAGAGCGAAATATGTTTTTTTTTTAACTTAAGTAGTCCCTATTCAAGTATACTGGCATATATTTGGCTGCAGTTTTACATTTTTCAGTGCCTTTGTCTTTCAGAGCTAGATAGTGATGATAGCTCTGTATAGTAACTGAGGTTACAAACCCTTTTATCTCAGGTACTCGTGTTTTTTCCTTAAATTACCAGTAAATCGATCTGTTAGATACATGTAGCTGCAAACGAAATGTTATGGAATCGTCTGACAGTGACGATTCCTTTACAAAACATTCTGAAAGCGACAGAGGCTGCCATTCTTACTATACTTACTTCTATCATACTATTTCCTAGCTTGACAACGTGGAAATGATTTCATATTGTTGAAATAAATCTTATTTCGTAATTACGAAATACATTTCGTTCTTACTAAACGAAATAATTTTTTACAAAAATGATATAACATTTCGTAAAAACGAAATTTTATCTCGTAAAAACAAAATGTAATTCGTAAAAACATAATTTTATTTCGTAAAAACGAAATAAGAGTTCGTAATAAGGAAAACAATTCGTTTTTATGAAATAACATTTCGTTATTTCGTTTTTACGAAATAACATTTCGTTTTTACGAAATAATATATCGTATTTACGAAATAAGATTTCGTTTATACGAAATAACATTTCGTTTTACATGTAACGAAATCTTATTTCGTTTTTTCGAAATCTTATTTCGTTTGTACGAAATATATTTCGTAATTACGAAATAAAAAGTGTATCTCATGTCACTTCACGGGCACCGTATTTCTACAATATGTTTGGTCATATATTAAAAATTGCATGGAATCCAAATTGGATATGTAAAGAGCTATATACATGTATTTATATAAAGTCAGTTGTATGAGTTTTTAAAATAATTCTTTGAAGTTAATTAATTGAAGAACTTTAAAAAACGGAGAATGCATATACAAGAAGAAATGTTAAGACTATCGTTTGCATGCCCAAATTGCACAGTATTTTCTACAACAGCTCTAAGTTGACGACCATCTCTTTTTCCATAACTAAAGTTAAGCTGTCTTTATGTTTTGGTTGAAAATCCCTTTTAAATATATTTAAGATGCCATGTACTGTACGATTGCGTATACAATGTAACGATTTTCTGTCAATGGAGTGTCGCAAACTTATGAACGTTCTAGAGAGTACACTTTTGAATATTTTGTTTCGAAATTTCATGCAAACGATTTTTAAAGTTCGTCATTATAATAACTAAAACGAAAATTTACAAAACCCATACTCAACTATGTTGTTTCTTTGTCACAACCCGACTCCGTCGGCACTTTTTTTCTTTCTTTCTTTTCTTCTGGCCCGACACATTGTGTACAGTCTCTGCATGACTTGCATCAAGAATGCTATGAATTCGGCGACATCGTGGACCAGAAATGTCCTTAACATGTCTGAAATGAGATGGCCTTGTTTCTGGGCAGTACCATAACTAATGTTTGGTATCATATACTGTCCCTTAAGTCAACGTCTCTCACTGTTGTCAATACCTTTTTGTTTACGCCAGTTTTGCTATAGCTTGATATGTCTGTCTTACTGGTGACATATATATTTTTTCCTCCACTTAACCGTCTTGTCCTTGTAGAATTGTCTGATGGTCATTTTTAAAGCCGGATGTTTCGCGCTCTACAGTTACCTTTTACAATATTTTGTGAGAGTTACCTACCCGGCGATTCCGTGCCATGAAGAATGCCCATTAATTTATGAGACAATGCAATAGACGTTTCGAATTTTTGCTGACAAAAGCAAAGTTTTACAAAATATAGTTATGACAGTCATTTTACTTTCATTAAAAAGCAATTGAAAATTTAATTAATTAAAACGAATTTTACACACTATAATTAAAAATAGATTTCAACTTTGTGATGCAATCGCGTTTCATATTTCTTAGAACTGTTGATTCGTCCGTGTTGTTATTCATGTAAGAAAGTATTCTCCGGTAAGGACGGCTTAGAAACAATAATATTCAATTAAATCTCACAATAACCTATAATTTATCTATCATCTGCCTTGTAATTTGATCAAGTATTCTTCTGCATATGTATGCAAATTAATATACTTCGTCTTGAATCGATCAAGTAAAGTTTATAAGAAATCAAGCTATATAATCAACATTCCTTTGTTAATAAAGTATTTGAGAGCCACGCTGTCACATTGGTCAAAATCCTAACAATGAACGATGCTGAATCTGCCTTTCAATGTGTCTGTACATGAAAGTTGAATTTCTATAGACTTCTATTTAAGCGAGGTGGTCTTTTAGTGAGTAGACAACGTTTAAATCATGACATATATAATTTATTAATCAATATGCTGATCAGTTCCGTACTTCGATTTGACCAAGCAATAAATGCAGTTATCGTCGGTCAAGGCCAATTAGTGAATAGGTCACTGTGTCTTACTTTATGAAACTACACAATCGACGAATCGACATTTTTCTAATAATAACAAAGTTTACAAAATATAGATATGGTAGACATTTTATTTTCACTGAAAAGCAGTGAACAAGTTTAAGTAAATCAAACGAATTTATCATACTATAATAACAAATCAAAATAATTGTTTACTTTCTGATGCAATCGTTTTTTTTTTTTTTCATTTTTCTGAGAACTTGTTTCTGCCATGTTGTCATGCATGTTAGGAAGTATATTCCTGTAAAGACGGCTTAGAAATGATGGCTGTTACTTTGTGTACCACAAAAATCAATTAGTTCTCACGATTACTAGATATTTATTTATCATCTGCCTCTGCAAATGACCGAAAATGAATTGTCTGTAGAAAACTTGATATACTTGATTATGAATTGATCAAATCAAGTTCATATGAAATTCAACTTATTTAATCAACATTCCTTTGTTAACAAAATACACTGTGACACGGGCCGAGATCCCTACAATGTGCCTTCCAATTTGTCTGTACCTGGGAGTTGCTTTTCTTAGGGCCTCTATTTAAGCGATGTGACATACATGTATGTTGTCGCTGCTCATTTTTGACAGACCGTTTTGTCTTCTTTCTTTTCAGGGTAACTAGAAAGATTATCCCCTGTATCGAATGCCACTTGCACATTGACATAATCGACTGCCTTTCTACATTCGTTTTTAGAGCTTGAAGGCACCCGTCCACCTGATGTTTCCGTTGTGTAATAACTGTAAATAACTATAATATATGTTGGCTACGCTTCTTTACTTCATTTTATCTGCATGGAAGAGCGGAATATGTTTACTTTTACATCTAAAGTGGTCAAATTGAAAGGAAATTGAAACAGACATGTTTGGCTGTACAACCTCACGATCTAATGTGTCTTCCTTCTTTCTTTCAATTTGTCTGTATATGAGAGCGGGATATGTTTATTCTTCAATCGCAAGTAGTTTCCATGAAAGTAAGTTGGCTTATTCGACGGTCTATTTAAATTTCGTAGCATGTTTCCTCCTTAGTAATACTAGGATGTGTGGTTTACTCGTTAGTTTAGACTTAGTGACAAACCTCTGAATCTGAATTGAAGAGCTTATTTTCCTCAATTTATCAGTATGTAAGAGCGGGATATGTTTACGTTTGAAACGCAAGTATTTGCAATTCAACCACATTGACATTTTCGGCTGTCAAATTACATCAATGTGGCACGTTTCCAATTTGGAAGTGTTTTTATCCTCGGTAGAATAAATTGGTCGAATAAATTGGTAAACAAGCCTTTAAAACGTAGATGTCTTGTTTTTTTCTTTACTTCGTCTGCATACGCGAGCAGGATATATACTTATAAGTACTAGTAGTATTTGTGCAAGAAGATTGACAAGTTAGATAGCTTTGCCACATTTTTGTGTCATATTTCTTCCTAATAGTAATATAAGTATCTTTCCTCCGTATCTACATGTATCACAAAAGCAAGCCACTGATCCCTGTGTGTCTTGCTTCTTTTATTCAATTTGTCAGTATGTGAGAGCGGGATATGTTTACGTTTGAAACCCAAGTGTTTGCTATTAAACCACATTTACATATTCTGCTGTCAAATTATATTCATTAATGTGGCACGTTTCCAAATTTGGGGTCGATGGTGTTTTTCTCCTCGGTAGAATAAATTGGATTACAAGCCTTTGAAATTCTGATGTCTTGTTTTGTTCTTTACTTCGTCTGCATACGCGAGCAGGCTATTTATTTATAACTGTATTAGTCTTCGTGCAAGAAGATTGACAAGTTAGATACAAAAAATGTACAATGTAGCTAAATTACTTGTTTGTGTTATATTTCTTCCTCATAGCAAGGTTATTCATCTTTCCAAGAATACATTCGAGTATTTATAATGTTATGTATTGCAAGTCATGACTGTGTTATTTAGATAATTGTTTAAATATGTATATCATGAGGTCATTACTACAATAATTTCGGTCATATATTGTCATTGCATGGAATCCCAAGTAGATAATATGTAAAACGCTATTTATGTAGATCTATGTAAAATAAGACGTACGAGTATAATTTCTTTAAAGTTATTGTAACGGAGTACTTAAAATCGGGGAATGTAGTTACCAGTTAATAATGTTGAGACAATCTTTTGCATGAAATTTTGTAACAAAATACCTAAACTTGCACTGTATTCTCTAGAACGGTTCTCAGTTGGAGACTATCTCTTTTTCCAAAACCAAAACTTTTCTATATTTTCGTCTTAAAAACGGTTTTTCAAATATATCTGAAAATGTCATGTACGACTGAATGTACACAGTAGCCAGTTTCTGTCACTGGATTGTCGCAAACTTATAAACATTTTTGAGACTACAATTTTGGGTATTTTGTTTCAACATTTCTTGCAGACGAGAAGATCTATTGAAAGTTCTTCATAAAAGTTATATGAAAATTTACAAAACTCATATTCACATTCGTTGTTTCTTTTGCACAGCCCCGCTACCTCAGACCTTCCTGTCTTTCTTTTTCTCATCTCGCTCGTCACATTGTGTGTGAGTCCTGCAGCAAAAGAGGCGGCATTGTGGACCAGACATTTTTTAACCCATCTGGAATGAGTTGTCTTTGTTCCTTGGCAGTACCACAACCAATGGTTGGCACCAAATACTGCCCTTTAAATCTGCATCTCACTCCTTTGTCAATACCTTTTAGTTTACGCTAGTTTTGCCTTAGATTAACATAAATGTCAGACCGATGACGGATAAATTTCTTAGTCCTCTTCTTAACCTTCGTTCGAAGGCCTTATGCTAAACAGTGATGATTCCTCTTTGTAATAACTGAGACGACAAACCATATTAATTTCAGATATTTGTTGTTTGTCTTTAAATTCAAGTACGTGGGTCAGTTAGGGTTTGATCAGATAGCTCTACAAGACTTACTGCAAACGACTGTGGGTGTCCATGATTTTTATGGTACATTCCTTTGCAAGACATGCTGAAAGTAGCAAAGACTTTCCTTACTTACTTCTTTCATACTATGTCCCATTTTCTTTCTCAAGAATCTTGCTTGGTCTTTTAGCGTCTAGACAACGTGGAAATTGATGAAGAGCGAAATATATTACAGATAAACATATCAACCTTTTAATTTAAAATACATTTATATTATATAATGTGTATCGCGGAAAAAACGTTTATTAGTTTTCAGTATAGAACAGTGTTAAAAAGGAGGCTATTTCTTGATCGATTGTGATTGTGTACTGATTTGCTACGTCCTATGTTAAGAATACGCAAATCAGAACGATTGATTCAGGGACATAAATCTTTGTAAAATGCATGTTTTGCTTTACGATTTAAGCAACTACTAAAGTATGTCTGTATTAGTGGTGTTTATTTATACAGTTGAATTGTGTTATGTTAGGGAATTATTATTCAGACTAATAATCCATTGTTTTAGATATAGTTTAATATTTGTAACGTTATATATTGCAAGTCATTGCTGTGTCACAAAGACAGATGTTGTAATATGTATTTGATGAAGTCGTTACTACAGTACACTAGGTCGTATGCTGACAGTCATGTAATCAAAATTAAAACGCTATGTATTTCAATAAAGTCCGACGTTTGAGATTTTTGAAAATTCATTTTCTTTAAAGTTATTTTGATAAAGAAATTTAAAAATCGAGGAATGCTGTTTTCAAAATTTTTAATGAATTTTGAGTTTCGAGAATTTCGAAACAAAATTTCCCAATCCACAGTTTGTTGAACGTTAAAATATTTTTTGTGACATTTCATTACCCGAGTTAAGCTGTCCTTACTTCTTTGTCTAACATTCCGTTTTTTTTCTTCAAAATATACTTGAGATGTCATGCACGACTGCACGTACAAAGTAGCTTCAATTGCTAAAAGGTAAAAGCTACATGTTTAAACAAAATATAGAATTCTTATGCCACTTTGCCCGGCTATTTTAATGAATAATGTATTTAAAGGTCCATTGATTTACTGAGACAAAATCGAATTTTCTTTTAAATCTAGAATTGTAACGGTGACTTATCAAAAGGAAAAAACTGGAAAACCTACTTTCGTTTTTGAAAAGGCAAAATATAATTTATATATATAAAATATATTTCGTAAAAACGAAATCTTATAGCTAAATAAGATTTTTTTCGTTTTTACGAAATTTTATTTCGTTTTTACAAAATGTATTTCGTAATTACGAAATAGAAAAAATGTATCACATGTCATTCACGGGCACCGTAAATATGACCATATTGTGTTGAAAATTTGAGTTTAACAAAAGAATTAATAAATTATATTTTGCCTTTTCAAATACGAAAGTAGGTTTTCCAGTTTTTTCCCCGGCTGTAAATAGGTTGTACATGTATAAGCATGTCTATTTTGAATTATCGTTGAAAGAACTTGACTTCCAATGATGTGCAACGTATATCTTTGACTGTTAACAACATGCAATAAAAGCGAAAGTAGGACAAAAAGACCACCAATTCCATATAAGGAAATAATGAAAAGCATTTACTCGTTTTTCTGCAGCAGTATTTCAAACAGGGAACTACTCCACGGCTATTGTAAAGTTTTAGAAGCCAGTTTTAAACTGTATTTCCCTGTTATAATTCCATATTTAAAAGAAAATTTGATTTGGTCTTAGTAATGGACATTTTTTAAATGCATGATTGTTTGTTATAAATACATACAGTAACAATAAAGTGAGACAATAGTACTTGTGTTTGGAATTCATAGTATACAATTAAATCATTTTTGTTTACTTGACGTGTACTATTTTCAAACTGATGGTGAGACCTAGACGCACATCTTCATTATAGATACAGAAGGAACGCCGTAACTGTATAATGACTGATATGTTATTGTAAACGATATGCGCTACTGAGCTGCAGAAATTCAAGCAATCTTACTCAGCACTGACTTAAAAGGACTGGTACAATGTTACATACATGTAAGCAATTGGTTACATGTATTGCCTTAACCAAGGAAAGAAGAAGAGAAATTTATGAATGTTATGCAAACTTTGGATCTAAAATTTATGTAAAGACGAGAATAAAGGTTGACATTTTGAATGGTTTAATATGAAGAACAAGAATGGTCACGAACTATACGTCTGGTATCAACCATACAGCAGTGTTACCTCTTTTAAGTGCAATAACCTTGTCTCTTTCTTAGAACATAGACAAATTGTTGAATTACATGTAAAATATAAAAACGCCCTAATACCAGCTCAACACTTCAAAGCATAAAACTTCACAATGTCACATCCGTGAGTACGTATGTCCTTTGCACTCTCAGTTTTAACTAAATGTATTTCTTATAATCTTTTATAAAAATGACCTTCGCTTGAGAGAACAAAAGTACTTAAGGTAGTAACTAGAACTATCACTGAAGGTGATTAATATCCCCCTCCCGAACACCTGAGAGACACAGTATACAATCTTTATGTCAGCTTTGATGCAAGCTGTACGGTGGCCAATGTACAACTTAGCATGGTACTTATTTCTGACCACGGGCTTTTGAGATTAAGAGCGCACAAGAATTAACTATCACAGGCCCCTGTGAGTGACCTTGACCTTTGACGACCTACTAACCCGAAACATGGCATTGCACAACAAAGAATGGTATTTATTACATCTGTGAAGCATGTCATTAAATTCTGACCAGAGAATTTGGTGATTTAGCATCCACAAGACTTCACAATCTTGGGCCCCTGTGACCTGACCTTTAGCAAAGTGACCCAAAACATGAACCATGGCAAACTAGGCATCAGATACTGGTAACTTCTGGGAAGTATCATTAAATTCTGACACTGGACGGACGGACATACTCAAACTTAACAATAACGTTTGCCAATTCTTTCGTTATCTCTATTGTTCTTTTTAGCCACATAAGCCCGTTCAAAGCATTGAAAGTACTGGTACATCGATGACCTTAAACAACAGTAGAGGTAGTTAACGCACGTAAAACTGTACTCTAGTTTTCCCAAGCACAGTAGCTTGTCATTTTGTTAAAGTATAGCGTAATGTCTCTAGATGTATCTTCCTTGAGAAATAAGCCGAACCCTAATTATGTATTCATTTAAATGCAAATAATGTTTGTAGGTAGGACATACTGGGTTCATATAACAGGAACAACATAAAACTATCACTGAAGTCCGCCTCTGTTATTCAGCGGTTAAGAGTTAATGACTAGAAATCACAGTAACCTTGGGCATGGGTTCTTCACGCCGCCTTGATAAAATTGGCATTTGACCAAACTTTTATGGAAATCCATCAAATGGTGGGGACACTAAAAACCAATGACTTTGAGTAAATGGGGTTGGAACATATATTTTGCATGTTATCTTGATAAGATGAACATTTGTCCCAAATTTCATAAAATGCTTCAAGGGGTTCAAGAGATACTGACGCACATGAAAAATCTATGACCCCTGTTAAAAGTGTGACCCTTAGCGGACAGGCTTGGAATATGGCTTCTTTACGTCTTCTTGATAAAATGAGCATTTGACCAAAATTTCAAGAATATCCTTTAAGGGGTTTAGTACATTATGGAGTGAACACAAAATCAACAGCCCAACGGTCTGATAAACATAGAAAATGACTGGCCAACCGACCAACCGATCAGCTGACTCCTACCTAACAAACTTACTGTACTACTGCAGTTCACTAACGCTCCCTAGTGATAAATTTTACTTGTTCCTGTAATACAGAGCTATAACCTGTATTAACATAGCACCTGCATTAAACAGGAAACCACATTATACAACACAGTCCTTTAAATATAGCCATAAAAGCCATGTAGGATGTGAACAGGAATGATTAAGATCTCCTTTTTAAGCTGTTTTAATGAACAATATATTGTGTGCAATTGCTACATTGTATCATGAATACTTCATTTAACACTTAGTCATTATCAAACTGTTGAAACATCCTAGCATTAACCTAAAGGAACTAGTCAGCTTTAAAACTTCCACACAGAACACTGTAAGCCTTACACATCAATTGTAGGAGTATCATGTCTGTGTCTTTTCAGTAAACCTCCCATCTCTCATGCCAAATATAAGATGTTTTATATCATTTGTACATATTATATTGCAACGCTGCCATGCTAGAAAAAAAAAGACATGTGTAGCTAAAAAAATAAATCCAAATTTCTCATTTTTTTATTTGAAAATTTTGCCAGTTAATCATACATTTAATTGAGACAGTTGCTTTTTTAGATTCACAGGATAATAGTAAGTTGAAACATCAAGTTCCGACTGTATTTCTGACACATATTCAAATATTTACGTGTCTTAAACATTGATACATTTTAAGAACTATTTGAAATATAAAAATATCGGTTCAAACTGTGAAATGGAAATGTACATACTCAAGGTATGCTTATATTCAGTATTCTGTGAACAGGATTTACTTATGTAGATTAAGATTGCAAAAACATAACTTAAATGTAAAACCGTGTCACTAGAATATCACTAATGATCCCCCAAAACCCCACTGACACAGTATTCAAAATATTAATAGCGTGTCTTTGTAAACATTGATACATTTTGAGAACTTTATTTGAAATATAACCCGAAAATCATGTTTGCGTATTACAAACTTCATGGGAAAAGGAATTAACTACGTATGTCCAAATTGAATAGTACATAGTCAAGGTAGCAGTTAATCTTCATTTATTTCACTTAACCAGAACCATTTAATTGGAAAACATCTAGATTTTATATCCACTAGATCCAAAAGACACCACAAGCTTCCTCTAGGTCATACATCATAAGTCAGGCCTGTAAATACATTATACAACATAATACACATTTTACCACATCTCTAAAATTATACAGATAAGAACATATTAAACTAGCAAGAATATAACTCTATCATTCTTAATTGCTTGACAAATACAACCGGAGACTAGTGGCTAAGAATGAACACAAAAAACTTACATATATAAACAGAACCTTGCTTAGCATTATTTGCAAAGACAATACATAACAAAAAAAAACATAGATGCACAACTCACCATGGTGGCACTGTCCACACATTATAAAACATCTGGCATCATCCCTAACACCCCACACTTCCACACTATGCTGTCAGTAAACTGTAAGTTAAGAATGTTATACGAATAACAAGTGAAAAGATATAGAAGCAGTGATATTTTAGTTGTGTTAAATTAGACCTTTTGATTTGGAACCCGCAATTTTGATAGATACTGTACACGAATTCTGGAAAGAAATGCTAGCCAAAATTACGTTAAGAAGTTTCTAAAGAATACTGTAGAGTTGTACACTTACTGTTGAAACAAAACGAAATTACAACAGAATCGACACAACCTCAGCAAAATACAAAGCCCGCCAAAACTACATGACCAAGCTGCTTTGGTCAAAACGACTGCCTCGACCAAGTCAATGTTACCTCTGTTGAAATGCGTACAGAACGCGAACCAAGCGAAACGATGCCCAAACCAATGAAATTTAAGATAATTAAAACTATTAAAAGAATGCATAAAAAAAAAAAAGAAAATTTTAAAAAAAATTTGTTCAATTTAATTTTAAACAAAAATACCACGTCGTGTACGTCTGGTCACACATGCATAACAGGTGCTTTACTTATATGATACGACCAGTGGTTTTGGATTCAGTTATTAATTTGAAAAGACTTTGGGTTTGACATGACGTAGGCATTGTAGTTATCAATTTTTGAAGTCTTAAATCGACCAGGTGGAGCCATTACCATCTGAGCCCTGGCTGGGGGGGGGGGGGGGGGGGGGGGGGGGGGGGCTTGGAGACCCGAACCGGAATGCAACAGGTTGTATTCACTTGTGAATATCATTATATTTGACCAGGGGTTGGAAATTTAGCGTCCACAAAAACCATTCTAGCCCCTGTGCTTACATGAGAAACACTATGTCGGAAAAATGTTTCTTTTAGAAGTTGAACAGATTCTATAGCTTTTAGCAAAAAAAGTATAAAAGTGCTCAATAACTCAGAGAAGTTTTTTTGAGCCCTACTTTTCAAACAAAACATGAACTGCATGCTTTTGTTGCACGCCTTGGAAATCTATAGCTACCGCCTCAGTGGTCAAGATGCCTTGAAATCCCTATAACCTCTCATTAATAGAGGGCCATGGGTTCAAGTCCTGCTACTGGTCACAGCTCTTATGCAGGGCAGGGCTCTTAGTACTGGCCTTTCCAAGGAACTGCCGGACTGTATAAGAACATATACATACAGTAAAAATAGGCATTAAAAAGAAGAGAAATGCAGACTTTAAATTTTTGACTTAAAAACAATTCAAGTATAAAATACAATAGAATAAACTTTTTTTCCAATCAGGTATATAACTATATCATATTAAAGAAATTTATTTTTTCATCCGGAAACTATAAACGAGAAGCTTTAATACATGTTCAAGTTATCCATTTTTTTGCCACTCGTTTACCTTGTGAAAGTGTATATATATACAATGTACTTCCTGTTCCATTGAAGAAAAATTTTGCTCTGATGTTTATGAAAAGTATCAGGAAGACTTTCAGTTAACAAAACATATTTTTAGGGCAACATTGTGTTCAGGATTTAGTATGATGATGTAACAAAAATATAAATATTCTTAGTTTACATTAGTTTCACAAAAGATTCATAGCCGCCAGGTACTGACAAAGGGAACAAACAATCCATTTTATAACTTATATTGTTTCAGTTATTCGATACTACATTTTCTATTGTTCTGCACACAAATTGTTTTACCTACTTTATAAATCAGAGAGGACTTTAATGCTAAACGTCAAATAAATAAGGATATAAATGTAAACAACGCTTAATAAATATTGGTATAACACATTTAAGAAAGGCTCGTCCTGGGCAGTATATGTGAGATGGTAGGTTGCCGTGGGTTTTCTCCGGGTACCTCCAACAGTAAGATCACTATATATGCCAACATTCTGTGCAGTAAATTCAAAAGGTTTGCATTTGCTTATGTTTATATTTGTTGTTTGTATCCTGCCGACTTTATTAAAGACTATTATCTTTCTTTAAAAACCTTAATTGACTCTTCTCTTGGGCCATCCATCGGAATACTGAATTAAAGGCATTTTAGCCCCAGCTAGTCATTTCATCTCCAAAATCGTTAGATGATTCAGACTCCATAACTGAATACCATGCCTGCATTTCAAAATAGAAGAATAAGAAATTAATCAATTATATGTTAAATAAGAATTTTCAAGTTTTTCTAGATGATTTATAAAGATATTAAAGTAAAATTAATAGTTTCACATGTTTGACATTTTTTAACAAATTATTTAAGCATTTCCACTTAATTCATCACATTCCATTTACAATTTTCATGTTTGTTTTTTTCAATAGAGCTACTTATTTCTCCTAATTTTTGATGCCCAGTTTTCAATTACATGTATATTAATCAAGAACAAGAGGGCCAAGATGACCCTATATCGCTCACTTGCCCAGTGAAAGATCACTAGACAATGTTATATACCAAATAGGTTTTCCAGTATACATCTTTGTAAACAAATGCACCCCCCCTCCAGGAAAGGCCAATTTTGAACAAACTTTGAAGAGGTCTACTAAGCAAAGCTACATACCAAGTATCTAAGCTCTAGGCGTTGTGGTTTCAGAGAAGAAGATTTTTTAAGTTTTTTTCTATGTTTTTTTTTGGGTATAATTTAACTGGCTAATGTAAAACTAAGTGACTCCCCATGGCAACCAAGAAAAAACAAACTTTGGGAAAAAGGGGGGGGAATTGGAGGCAGGGAAATTTAGGGGGGGGGGGGGGGGGGGGGGGGGGCCCCCCGAAAAAAAAAAAAAAGGGGGGGTTTTTTGGGGGGGGGTGGTAAAAAATTTTTTTAAAAAAAAAAAAAAGGGGCCCCCCAGGCAAGGTCAAATATCTAAGCTCTAGGCCTTATGGTTTCAGAGAAGAAGATTTTTAAAGTTTTTTCTTTATAAGCCTATGCAAAACTAAGAGACCACCCGCCCGGGGTCAATCTTGGTAGAGTTCCACTAGGTTTGCGAGTCTTATAAAACAGGGAATTAAATATGTAATATACGTATACTTCATATAAAAATATGTTCTTACATCAATGTTAATATAGTCTTTGAAAAAGCCATAGAGCTTGTTTGTGATTATAAACATTTGCTTTAAAATAAAATGTTATTCCCCCTTTACAAAAATAATAATGATAATTTCAAAGCAATATCTCAAAGGGTTAAGTCAATATATGGATTTTACCCCCAAGTAAAAAAGGGGCATAATTCTGGTTTTTTTGGGGGGGGGGGGGGGGGGGGGGGGGGGGGGGGTTTTTTTCTTTTTTTGTTTTGGGGGTTTTTACAAAAACCTTGACAGAGTTATTTTCTCCTGTCTGTGGATGGAAGTTTTGATGGTGAATAAGTATGGTAAGTTTCAAAGCAATATATCTGTAATGGTTTTGAAATAAAGTGGGGTGGTACGAAAAACTTTACCAAGCTCAATGCACTTTCTAAGTTGAAAAAGGGCCATAATTCTGACAAAAACATTGACAGAGTTATGTACTCTTGTCTGTTGACGGAGGTTATGATGGTTAACAAGTATATATTAGGTTTCAAAGCAATACCTCCAATGGTTTTGAAATAAAGTGGGGTGGTACAGTGTACAAAAGTACAAAAAACTTAACCAAGGTGGGACACCAACGACGACATGGACGCCGACGCGGGTAGGATAGCTCCCTTTTCTTTGAAAAGTCGAGCTAAAAACGGTGCGTAAAATGCCTGCCAAGTTTCATCATCATTGGCTTAGTGGTTCAGAGTAGATGTCGTTTGAAGGAAAATGTTATCGGATATATGTTGGACGGTGAGCAATCTTATTAGCTGACTGTGGCACATTGTGCCAGGTGTTCTTAAAACTGGGTACCGTCATATTCAAATTTACAGGCAAACTTTGTCTGTAAAACTATTTGTCCGAATTTATCTCATTCTTAGAAGTATCACTTACAGCAAATGTTGTCAGTACACATGGAATGAATATTAAATGTATTTGAAATTATGAAATTGCATTATAATTGCTCATTAATATCACTACAGGAAAGACTTTAAGCTGAACTTTTATTGTTGAGGGACCAGTACAAAGCTTCAGTACCAATAGTGTTTGGAGTATCATCTGGAAAGTAAAGGGTCTGCTCTGTATCTATTCTTTCAGAATATCCAGCTAAGTTTTGAAACTGCTCTAAATCAGCCATTTTCTCATGAAAACCACTTTTTACACAATGTCTCTTGAAATCTGGGTATCTTGAAAAGAATATTCTGTGGTGTAGAATTATCCATAGCACTACAAACGGTCTAAAACCAGTTGCTGGATGAAAGTTGTCCTCATTTGCAAACATCATGTAATTAGACACAAGCAGTATGTCATCAACTGGGCTATATATGACATACTGAAAACCAGATTTATCAATTAAAATTGGCGGTATACATCTTCCCTTAGTTTTATGTCTATTATAGTCTGTAAAAGCAAACACAATAGCCTGAGCTATCATCTGATTAAGTTGTGGTCTGATACCAAATCCATCCACATTTGTTTTATTCCCTTGACTTTCTGCTACATCTCCTTCTGGTATATCTTCATCTTCAAATTCAAACTGTTCAGTGACCTGTTCACTCTTTGCCAGATCTGCAATTCCTTGGTCAAACAACACTGAGACAGAACTTCCTGCAGCTGGGTTTCCAGTTAGGATGTCCAATTCTCCATACCAAGTGCTCTTGGAACCTTAAAAGGAACAAGCAAATTCTGTGAATTTTATCCCCTTCTAAATAAAACAAATCACGAAACATACCAATTATAAAGTGTCTTGGTTAATGGTAACATTTGTTCCAATTCATTTTAAAACCTTTAAACAGAGTTCAAATCTTGACATGAACATGTGTATATACGTCTTTACAGAATTTTATACTATCTGACTTAAAAGTGTGACCTTGACCTTCAATGTAAGGACGCGGGACTTGCATGTGACATGTCATCTCCATGTGCTCAACAATAGTGCCATGTAATTTTAAAATTCCTTCCATGCATGACAGAGTCACCATGTATACAGAATTCCATTACCTTTAAGTGTGACCTTGACCTTTAAAGAGGGTCATGGGTGTCTACGGGACATGTTGTCTTGATGTGCTGAACATCTGTGCAGGGTTATTTTAAAATTCCATCAAGGCATGACAAATCAAAGCCACAGTCCAGACACGAATGTGTGCATATATACAGGATTCCATTACCTTTAAACTATAAGAGTGACCTTGCAAAAGGGGCCTTGCACATGATACCTTTTCCTGAAGACTCTTGATGTGCTAAATATTATGTGCCAAGTTATTGTAAAATCTTTCAATGCATTACAAAATTATAATCCGGACCCAAATATGTATGTGCATACATGTATATTATACAGGATTCCATTGCCTTTAAACTGTTAAGTGTGACCTTGACCTTCGGGTTAGGGACATGGGTCTTGTACATAACACGTTGTATTGATAATTGTGTTGAACATCATTCTGTGCAAAAGTATTCTAAAATCGTTCAATGCATGACAAAGTTACAGTCCGGACATGAATGTGTGCATTTATACAGGATTCCATTACCATTAAACACCAAATATCAGAAATATTTCTTCACTTAATTCATTTAAACACAACTACAAAAACATGCTATTAGACGAACAGACAAACATAAACTGTTTAATGTATTTATCGACTGTTTTATCGTGCATTCGTATTATAGTATTTATGTCAGTTACTTGAATGTTTTCTTACTGTTTCATTTGTGATACTATTGTGTACTTGCCATTGAATTTATTTAATTAATCATAATAATTATTTAAAATCTAAAATTAAGGAGTGTTTGTCGGGTGTACATGAATCATATGTTTGTTTCTGATATGTGTGTTTTAATTATGTGTTTATTCCACTTGATAGTTTTGCATTTGCTTTATTTTCCTTTTTATCTTTGGCCACATTGTAAATAAGAATGTGTAATTTGTTACATAACTTAATGTGTAATACCTTCGTAAAATAAAGAAATTATTATAATTATTATCATTATTATTATTATTACAGACTGTGCCATTACTAATTGCTTATTTTCAGGGGCATACAAATGAAAGGCTATTTCATTTAGCTGAAAAGAGATTATTTTAAGTAACACAGACTATGGCTTTGATCCCAGTAACTAGAGTTACTGTATCTATTAATTTCGAAGAAACAACGCTTATGGTCTTGTTGTATAACAGTATTATTTACAGTAATATTTGGGAGGTAGTATTAGCTTAGCTCGATTGTGAAGAAAGCTTGTTTCATGCTTCGCATGCGCAAAATGGAATTCTCGTTTCACGGTATAACGATTCCCGCATGGTAAACGAACGAATAACACTTTTTCTCGAAAACGCGGAAGTAAATCGCTGGCGGTACTGTAGTTGATATTGGGTACCTAACGTCGATGTAACTTATGATTTAAACGTTTGAACGACATTGGATCAGCGTATTCAGTACAATAAATGTGTCGTCCGCATCGAAGAATAAATTATAACCATTAGGCTGATGGCAAAGCATTCGCAATCATTTATAGAGTAATGAAAATCGACAAGAACAGGTCCGCCTATAGTTGTTCTTGCACACGGATTGTTTCGATATCGGAAGAGTTTCTGTCGGCAGCAAAGAAAAATTTGGTTCTGCCATGCATATCACCTTGAATATGAATACCAGCTGCCACCGATAACATGTGTTTTTGATGCAAAACGGGTACAAATCGAGTTGAAAATTTTAGGCAAATGATCTGTTCAGCATTAAAGGGGAATTGTGGTAATCGAAAAATTGACATAAATTCGTGCAGTGCAGATTTTTATGACTTTAACATTTTGTATGGCTTTTTCGAAATATACTTGATACCCGCGTACAGATAATTTCACTACATGACATGTTTACATAATAAATGCAATGTGTAATGTTAGCTAGATAGCATGCACAATTTTTTATCCATATTAGGGCAAAGAAAAAATCATTATACCATATTAGGGCATAAAGATAACGAATTAAACAAAATGGAATGACGTTATATTTTCGGGGCATGCGCACATAAACTTATGTAATACTATATCTTTGATAACCATACTAGTCATTTTCATAAATTCATTTTACAGTTAACTCAGCAAATGCATTTCTTCTTTGATAATTAATAGTTTTGTAAGTACGCAGCTTTGAATTTGTTCGTTAAAAGTGGATGTTTAGATGTATTAACAACTTTTTGTAAAATTTCAAGATTTTAATAAGAACTTAACTGGACGGTGTCTACAGTGCATTGAAATGAAATTTTCTTTCACTAAAGTAAGTAAGATAAATATTTTGATTATCTACATTGCGACTATATCACAGTAAATAGTGTTTTTCCTTGCTCAGACTGCAACCCATTACCGGTATGGTCAGATAAAAATTAGCTTGCGTTTCAGAAAATTTCCGGTTTACTTGTAAAAACATGTATAACACGTATCTAAATAAGACTTAATTTACGGTGGGGAATCACATGGTCAAAATAATCTCTAAACAAAAGTGAATATATGAAAAATGTTATAAAATAATGAAAGCTGTTCAGCTGTGATTATAAAAAATAGACTATCTTATGACAACATTAACGTATTCTAGAACTACTCAAGTCTCAATAACAATCATCTTCTGATTGTGCTGAACACTTCAAAACTAAATTAGTTCAGTGTACTGAAGTGTTTATTACAATCGGAAGGAGACTATGATTGAGACCTATGCAGTTCTAGAATATATTAACGTCGCCATAAGATAGGCTACATTCCATATTTAAAGCTTAACAACTTTCATTATTTTTTAACATTTTCATAGATTTACTTTTGTTTAGAGATTATTTTGATCACGTGATTCCCCACCGTGTAATTGTTGTTTTAAATACAAATAGATGCATATAGAACTTTCAATTTTTTCCAATAATCGATGTATTGGTACCTTTTTCACATTAAATGAAGAAGGATAAAATCGGCTTAACTGTCATAATTTTTAAACGGTTTTATGAATCGTAATTGCAATTATCACAAAAGTTGGCAAATGCTTTCATCTAAATGATGATATAAGTTTCAAACATCGTGTATTTGGAGAGGTTTTTTTTTGGCCTGGGGACTGAAAGTCCCCTAGGCCTAAGTTAGCATACCACATTTCAAACACTGTAGACAATTTAAATGTGCTATGTGCGAATAACAACTGTAAACATGCGCTTTGGGAAAGTAGTGCAAGACAGACCAGATCAATCTTTTGTTTGAATGTCGCATACGATAAGAACATATTACAAATAAAAACAGTACATACAACTTCAAACGATTGCAGAAATAGTTTACGGGCTGCATTACACAAATTTTTCTGTTTTAGAAATTACTGCGCTGTTAGCTGATTACGGAAGATAATCATATGCATATCACGGAAAAGTACGGATATTTACGGAAATTTACGGAAACGTACGGAATTCGATATAAGAGTTTGTAGTTTGATTTTCAAATTTCTGATGTTATTTCATTGACAACTTTCTTATTTACGAACGATTACATATATATTTACCTAAAAATAAATTTCTTAAAAAAAAATACAATTTACGTACATTCCCGAGAAGGAACTCACGTGATCAAAATCACCCGCCATGTATCGAGGACGCTGCATGTCAAGGCCCAGTGAACGGTTTCACCGATTACAACTACAAGGTAACCAAGAATCATTTTTGGTTTTCCCTGTTATATACATTGTACAGTACTGTATTTATATTTCATTGTTGGTATTGCTTTGTTTATTTCTGTTTCAAGGTCTTGTCCTTGGTACACAATAATTTTCGATCCACATCATCAGATATCGCTTGAAGTTGAACAAAGCGCAGATTGAATTATTTTTATTGTTCTCTCAAACAATTGATACTGATGACCATGTGATTATTTTTCATTTAACGTACGTTTTATAATAAAACAAACTTCCCTGCCACCCATATATTTGTGAATCATTAATTCTGTGTCATATACTAAATTTCGCCCTATGCACATTTCGACCCGCGCTTTAGGTAAGGTTCAGCGTAAATCACGAAGGTCAAAAGTTGTTTTTAGGGGAGTTAATCTATAGCCCACAGGCCTTCAGCGCTCACATTTGATTTTCAAATGTCACAGTTGAATACACAAAAATGTATATACATTTGTTTCTCCGTAAGTTTTCCTTCTTCATTTAAATACTATAGTATGTTGTGCATAAAGTGTTATTCATTGTGTTAACATTTAAATGGTTTATGACATAAAAAATCCTTGACACGATGATGATTCTTAAGTAATATTTTATCATATTGCCTTATTTTCTATTAACTATGCAGTAAATCAGTTAGTCATCACAAACTCAGTAGCTCGATATCATTTATCGGTACAAGGACTGTGAAGAATGTTATAGTCTCACTTAAGCGATAGCCTACATTATCGAATTTTGCTGATTAAGTGATAAACATTATTTATGAAACGGAAACTTCCGATTGGCCACCATCAATATTGATGGAGACAGTATTGGATTCATCTTGAGGTTGCTATGTATCAGCTCGAGGTTTAGCGATGGTACAACTACAGTCTGTCCAACTCAAATGGTACACTTCGATAAAAATTCGAATATACACGGGTTATTTATAAAGAATACGAAAGCACTTTTTTATTTTCTTGATATTTTTGTCAAAATTTGAATTTGTGTGATTTTTACCATAGGCCGCAATGTTACTGACGTGACGTCCAGCACCCAAAACATCGCTATCGGGGGTAAACTCAAAGTCAGCGACGTCAGCTTTTATATGACGATAACGCTTTCGCAATACTGCAACGTCATTATGCGAGTTTTTTTTTCTCGGGTTGTTTAAACCCGCGTGTTGATTACTGAGGAAGAAAAAGTGCTTACATTGCAGGATTGTATTAACTACTGCAAGCTGTACTATGTCGTAGGTCTGTACATCCGATCCTTACATCTGCATTTTGCACCCTTCTTATATATTGTCATTATCTGATACAAAAAAACAAAAATAATATCAAACAGGGAATGCCACGTACCAAAAACGCAGCCTCCCCAAAAGTCGCACTTGCCGTATGACCAAGCCCTGATAGAAGTTTAGTTCAAATTTGCCCTTGGAAACATGTCAAGACCACCAACGCCAAAAGGTCGTTGTTTATGTCTCATGTGCCAATTTGTTACTTTTAATTTCTAAGTTTCTATCTCTAATCTCTAAGTATGATCTTTGAGTTATGGACGTATCTTTCTCACGACACGCAATCCCGTGTTGGTGAACAGTTGAGCAAATGACTTGTGTCTTGTGCGCGACACGCCGTCTCAATTGTGACGAACAATTATGCCAAGGCAATTCAAAAACTTTCAAAACATGAGGGAGTTACAACCCGGACAAGCTTACCCATACGTACGCACGCAGATACACTGAACCGCCACCGTGACAACTATGTCGAATTGTCGCTAGCTGATTCGGCACAAATATAATTTGCCTGGGAGTGAGACTAATGTACATATGATACAATATACCAGCATTACTTTCTGAAAACCACTGATACTTATTTAAGACTTCTCGTTTTTTTTCAGGTTGTCGGAATTGTATATGTAAATCATGAAAACAAATAAACGTCGTAAAATTGAGAAATAGTCGTTTTACAAGTTGACTGCACAATATCTGCAAGTGATTCCACCGTAAATTTGCTATCAAAAGTATTTACAATCGATACATTAATTTTATCAGTACTTGCAAATAAAAGGAAACGATAAATTTGACACAAATTCTTAAATTAGTTATTTCATGTAATAGAAATAACCTTTATAACAATGATAAGAGTTAAATCATACAATGTTCCTCCGAAAGGTTTTGCTCCTTACAATTACGTTCTCAAACATATTCCTGATTTACACGAGCGATACGCGGAACTGGCCAGAACTATTGGCTCACAAGATGATTTACAGACACCTGACTTCGGGCCACTTACTGCGCATATATGCTGGAATACGTCTGGACTGGAACCGATAGACATAAAAGAAGTCATCTCAAAGAGAGCGCTTTCAGCTACTAAACTGAGCACGGAATCAGACTACAGCAGTTTAAGAACCTTTTTGGAAAGCAGCGAGGCAAATCCAACTGATTCTATTTCTCTTGTTGTTCTAAATGAGGACTTTGAAGGAATAGAGCAGATACCTACTGTAAAAGATTTAAATGCGAACATCATATTTATCATAATTGTTGATGACCGGAACAAATCAAAAAGAAACGCCAACAAGTTCAAACCTTCTGATGTTATAGACTGCAGCGTGTACTTCACACAAAAGGAAAAGATAAATAATGATATTGGTGATTTACTGGAGCGGAAGGCTCTCGACTCCATTAAAACACAATGTGAAAATGTCAGTGTATGGCTGAGTGAAAAGAAAAGATTAGATGTACAGCAATATGAACCTAAATATTCAACTATAGAAAGTAAGAAAAGGAAGGCGTTTCTTGAAGCAGATTTCAAAATACAAGGAATGGGTTTTCCTAAGCGTTCGTGTACTCAGACTACAGACACTTTGGATAGTCCTTCCTTAGAGTTTGTTGAACCGAGAACATCTAACTTACATGGTAATACAAGTCATGAACGTAAAGGAGGAAAAGGGAAATGCATCCCAAATCGGAGAGTGGAAATAGGTAGGTGAAAAACTGTCCAGACACATTTTTTATGTACATGTGCTCTTTGTTACATTATATCATGATAATACAATTTAACTAAACTTGGCAAAGACTAGACTGATTCCATTCCAAATGAAGAAACAAATTCATCAAGCGCTTAAACGTCTTATGATTTTAATCTTATCCTATTACACTAGTACTAAAAATGATGTGTACACATAAAGCATAGGTGTATTTCAAAAGTATTTTCCATGTGTTATATTGTTTTACGTCTAACGCGCATATAAAAACTGTGCCTGTGTTTATCAGGGGAACAATCTGCTTGTGCGTATGCAAAACTGGACTTCCAAAGGGTTAATATAGACACAACTGAAAAATTACTGGCTGAAATGCTTGCTTTGTACTCAA
The DNA here is from genome assembly GCA_022818135.1 of Saxidomus purpurata. Taxonomy (NCBI): domain Eukaryota; kingdom Metazoa; phylum Mollusca; class Bivalvia; order Venerida; family Veneridae; genus Saxidomus; species Saxidomus purpurata. The sequence goes on from JAFMSR010000017.1 coordinate 14,100,779, forward strand.
CAAGTCACGTACCAAAACGGGATCGGCCAATCACAAGAGACTTTCGGTTAAAACCAATCAGTGAAAAGGTTATTGTATCACTATAATACTACTTCTTTATCAGAGACAAAATAAGCTGTAAATCATAAATGAAACTAATTGTTTAAACACCTCTGATATTCTATATATATACCGTGGAAGCTCTAGTTAGAATTTAAAGTATAATTAAGGTGTAATTAATAGGCAGCTACATCATGTCGATCTTTCATTAAAGATTCATAAAACATTTAAATTTCATACTTTTAATAGGTTGTTTACTACGTAAATGAAACAAGATTTAATTACTGAAGTGTACTATTAAGATACAGCGTATTATCAATTTATGCAGTACGGTTGTACATGACATGCGTTTAATCCATGCTAAATAGTTATTATATTTCAGATCAAGACAGATATATTTGCTTTAGATCCATCTATAAGAGGAATGGGCTACCGGTTCTCAAGATACGTCATATATATTGTGGAAACCAAGAACAAGAAAGCGGATCAAAACTCGAGAAAGAGAATCGAAGACATATTGGACAGCCACGACATAAAAGATTTTACAATAGAAGTGGTTTCCAAAGAACTTCAAAACTACCATTGTGATGTAAGAGTGGGAGCGGGACTGATGACTCCTGGAAAAGAAATCAAAGGAACATTGGGATGCTTTGCGAATATGAGGAAAAACAACGAATGCAAACGATGTGCATTGCTTTCCAAACATGTTGCAGAAAGAAGTGACCGATTCAAATACTCTTCCGGTAGAACTAATGATTGTATGCCATTAGGAGACATAGTTCAAGCGACTATTTCTGATACTGGTCTAGACATAGCTGCAATGGCATTGGAGGAACAAATCAACATTTGTGCAAAATTTAGAATCGAGGATGTCTACGTGGAAGGGGTAAATGAAGTTGATACTTTACAAGGTAAATTATACCAGTATTTAGAAGGCCAAGATGCTGACAAGCGTGGCATTCTACAAAACGGACAAAATGTATATATTTGGGGAGCAATTTCGAGTCCTGGAAAAGGAGTAATAACAATGTGTGAATATAAACAAGAAGATATGAAATCATTGATACAGATAGAAGACAGAGTTCCTAAGGATGGAGAAATTCAACGATTTTGTAAACCTGGAGATAGCGGTGCGATTATATGTGCAGAAGATAGCCGTGGCGAATTTGTTCATCTGATAGGAATGTTAATTGGTAAAATATTAACAGAAGAAGATAGTCCAGGGAATCAAACTTGTACAGGAAAATATTTGGCACTCCCGTTATCCAGTGGCCTGGAAGAGCTTGAAGACAGAACCAAAAGTACTTTTGAAATATTACAGTTAGTAAGTGAATGACGCTTACAACATATACGACTGTCAGTATGTAACCACGAGTGTGTGCCAACAGCATAGCAATGGTCGATATTAACAATTGAGATCCCAATAAAAATTCTTAACGATTTGGAGACATTTGTCAGCTCTAACAGAATATAATTGCCGCCTTTGCATTAAAGCATTAAAGCGATTGTGATCTAATGAAATCAATTACAGCTAACTAATAGTGCACTGAATCAGATTGTTTCATAATTCGTTATCATTAATTTTGTAATTTGTGTTGTGTTTTAACATGAACTCGGTAATAACATACGCGAAACAGATGCAGAAATGAGTTTGGCAGGATCGCTCAAGTTGTACAAGTAGCTAGATGCGCACTCATTGACATAAACACTTATTGTGATAATGGTGATATACATGTACATTTCTATATACCAGTATTTTCTTGTTTCATATATTTGTACGACATATATTACTGTACAAAAATGATAATTATCCTTGTCAAACTTGGCCAACTGCGTAACAAAACAGCATTGCAACTTCCAAGGCAAAGTTTGTACATGTTGTTTGCCACTCACCGTCAGTCTTCCATTTTTATATCCCGTAACAGGGATGGAAAGCTGCGATTTATAAAAAAAACTAAAGATTATATTCATATCCGGCCATTTTACCAACAAGACGTTGGAAAAAATAAAAAATGAAAAGACGTCGTTTTTACAGAAGAGGGTGAGAAAATAAATGTTCATGTGTCCGTTTATGAGATATAATGAATTGCCTTGTAATAAAATTTTAATGACTGAATTCAGCTGTTTATGTATGTATATTAACAAATTGAGTGTGAATGGACGAAATCATGTAAATGAAACACTTTTAGATGCATTTTTGGTAAAATAATTACCAACTGCTGAACCACCACGTTAGGAAGTTAAAACATTGTACCTTGTTATAGTATACATAGATATGTGTCGAAGTCAAGTTTTAACTTATGTGTTTATTATTGTTTAATATTTGTTTGTAACATGTTATACATAATGTAGACTATCTATCTTGAAATAAATGTTGTCTAAAACAGGTTGGTAAACGTTTTTCATGAATGAGAACCTAGCGTGAAAGATCTACTTCTTGTAGAACGACCCAAAACGTCATTGTCTACTAAGACAATGCTGATGCAGAAACCACGGTAGCAGACTCAAGCACGTGATGTAGTTAGTCATGGGAATTGAATGAGTGGGCATTTCTTTCTGCTGCTCTGCTAATACCCAGTGCAGATTTGTTATGGCAAACAATTATAGTGATAGGTTAATGCCTTCAGTTATAAAACAATACATTAAACTTCACCACCGAGCATTTTTGAGGAGTTCCTGTCTTATCCATGACAATACATCTGCACACAACAGTAATAGTGTGCAGTAGTTACTGCGGGACTGACAAATCAAACAATTGCAGCACCCTTGTTACTCGCCTGACCCAAGCCACAATGACTAACTCTATTCCCTGTACTTCAAAAGATGCTTGTAGACAATCGCTATAACTCTTAAAGCGTTCTTGGTAGTGTTGTGTATTAGTGTTGGCAAAGTTTGCAAAAGACAGACTATTCTGCGACTATCAGATTTTGGATTCCTCGGATAGAAATAGCGTATCAAATTTTGAAGGGACAATATTATGAAGGATGTTGATATAAAAAAATGCCTTAAATTAGATTTAGTCTTAGTCAAGAGGTCCAATCTACAGCTTATTTAAGTAGCTATCATAACAAGAAAACTATCAAAATTAAACCTAAATCCTACTTCAAATAAATGATTATCTCGTTAATTTTGTAAACATGTCTGTTGATGTTGTTGACAAAACTTTACAAAATGATTATAGAAAACTGATAAAGAAAGTGTGACAATAATGTGGCACCATGCAGGTATAACATCAATGAATTATAAGTAAAGTTTGCATTGTGTATGATGCCTCTGCTTAGTTATTGTCAGAGAACAGAAGAATTTCAGGGGCCCCGTTATACTGCAGGATTTGTGTGGTATTCTATTGATATTCCAAATGCACTACATTGGGATAGAGTCCTCACTTTTCCTCAGATAGGTTTTAAAGACAGTGAAAGGGATGTTACTAGATCCATCTAATTGAGAATTGTGAATAATTTACAAGCATGTAGGTTTCTCGTGTCCGTTTTGGTGTAATATAAAGTCCATTCTTTTGGCGGAACTAGACATTATTCGGACACATACAACAATGATCTTGCACATAAGTTGAAAATATAAGTATGATTGCAGGAACAAAAACCGGTGCAGAAACAATTCAGATATGCACCAATGATGCTCGCATGAATCCACAAGAGTGAGTCTCATACGATGAACAGCTGAATCAATCAATATGATCATTTATGGTAGTGTGGACAACTACGGTATAGTAGACCACTGAATGGTGACAACAATCTAAATTCAAATTCGGGACACCTCGTGGACATGCCACAGTTCGTTCTGTCTTTTGTCACTTGACATGTTGTCTGTGTTCTCTAGCTTTTTTGCCCAAATGGACACTTCGTAGGAAATGTTTAGTGATAATGCATTATAATCCATAGTAGCAAGTCAAGCTCTGTTTTAGATGTTGACCGATACATTGCATAAAAATGAAGAATAGTTATGTGTCAAATGCTGGTGTAAAATAGATATTTATCTATAGCAGAACTAGTCCCTTGGCGGACAGACTTTTAGGCATTTAAGCTCTATAAGCCTTGTAGTTTTAGAGAAGAAGTTTTCCTATAAAAGTCTATGTAAAAACAAGTGATCCCCTGGATGGGGTCAATTTTAACCAATATCTAAGCTCTAGGCATTCCTGTTCCTGGGGAGAAGAGTTATAAAGATTTCCTATTTGTTACAATAGCAACCGGAGTTCTACATGGAATGAAATAATTTGAACAACTGTGAGAGGCTTCATGCAAGGAACATCCCTGCCAAGTTTAATCAACATTGGCCCAGTGTTTCAGTGGAGATGTCTATCGCATTCACGATGTAAGGAATGGAATCCTAATAGCTCACTCTGGCACTTTGTGCCAGGTGAGCAAAAAAGCGAAACAAACACTGGTTTTTCTACGACGAAACATCAGAATTCACTCAGAAGAGTTAAAGTCAACTGCATGCAAGACAATTGTACAGCCCCTGCATAAATACAGTTCCTCTGTCTGGTCCCCTTATAAAGGAACCCTCATTTACCAACTTGACCTGTCAAGCCCAGGGCAACCCGCTGGATCAAGCATGACTATGTGGGGTTCATCGTGTAAAACCAAGTGACCCCAATGCATGGTCAATTTTGGCCGGTGGGTATTCATTTGAACACTCTTGCTAGAGATCCAGTAAGCAATTATACATGCTAAATATCTAAACTCTAGGTCTTGTGTTTACAGAAAAGAAGTTTTAAGGTTTTCTTATCTAAGCCTATAGAGACATGCTAAACTATTACTCAGTGTCACAAAGAGAGACTACTCCAACACTTAACCAATGTTAGGAACTAATACTACATGTACCTTTTTCCTTCGCCAATAAAAAAAAAACTGTCCGACAGAGCCAATTATTACCCCAGGTCCATGATTAATATCAGTTTTGTAGAGGACTGTCCAAGGATCATCTACACCAAACATCAATAACATGTATCCACTGCCTCAGTAAGCTAGTTTGGAGAAGTCTTTTAAGGTAAAATATAAACTAAAGCAGACACCTTACAATGGATGCCGGACGGTGAATGATCACAATACCTCACCCTAAGCAATGCCATGTGTTCTGGTGAGCAAAAAATAATTAAGCCTAAAACGTGTACATGAAAAAGTGGACTACAAACTAGCTTCCCTCCTTTGTTTTGAAGCACGCGGCACTGGTTACTATTTAAACACGTTATTTCTTTCTAAGAGGAAATCAGGTATCTTCTATTTACGGCATCTGTTGTCAGTACATGTCGGCATGTAATACTTATCTTTTGGATTTGAAATTATCAAATTTCATAGTACAAGACGGAAATGATTCAAATGTAAAATTCATATGTAATATCGCATATTTTGTTTACTAATTGATAAAATTCTCATTTTCTGTGTATTGGCAGTTTTGAGAGTGAATGCTGGCTGAATATACGGCAACGTTTAAAGTTGTTTGTTAATAAGCACTACAGGTAAGACTTTAAGCTGAACTTTTATTGTTGTGGAACCAGTCCAAAGCTTCAGTAACAACAGTGTTTGGAGTATCATCTGGAAAGATAAGAGTCTGCTCTGTGTAGATTCTTTTAGAATATCCAGCTAAGTTTTGAAACTGCTCTAAATCAGTCATTTTCTCATGAAAACCACTTTTTATACAATGTCTCTTGAAGTTCGGGTATCTTGAAAAGAATATTCTGTGGTGTAGAATTATCCATAGCACTACAAAAGGTCTAAAACCAGTTGCTGGATCAAAGTTGTCCTCATTTGCAAACATCATGTAATTAGACACAAGTAGAATGTCATCAACTGGGTTATATATGACATACTGAAAACCTGATTTGTCAATTAAAATTGACGGTATACATTTTCCCATAGTTTTATGTCTATTATATTCTGTAAAAGCAAACACAACAGCCTGAGCTATCGTCTGATTGAGTTGTGGTCTGATACCACATCCATCCACATTTGTTTTATTCCCTTGACTTTCTGCTACATCTCCTTCCTCTGGTTTATCTTCATCTTCAATTTCAAAGTGTTCAGTGACCTGCTCACTCTTTGCCGGCAATTCTGTGTCAAGATCTGCAATTTCTTGGTCAAACAACACTGAGACAGAACTTCCTGCAGCTAGGTTTCCAGTTAGGATGTCCAGTTCTCCATACCAAGTGCTCTGGGAACCTTAAAAGGAACAAGCAATTTCTGTGAATTTTATCCCCCTTTAAATAAAACAAATCACTGAAAAAGACCAATTGTGATGTGTCTTTGTTAATGGTAACATTTGTTCAAATTCATATTAAAACCTTTAAACAGAGTTCCTGTCTGGACATGAACATGTGTATATACGTCTATACTGAATTCTAAACTGTCTGATTTCTAAATGTTACCTTGATCTTCAAGGTAAGGACGCAGGACTTGCATGTGACATGTCATCTCCATGTGCTAAAGAATAGTGCAATGTAACTTTAAAATTCCTTCCATGTATGACAGAGTTACAATGTATACAACAATTCATTATGTTTAAGTGCGAATTTGACCTTTTAGGAGGGTCATGGGTGTTTTATAGCACATGTTGTCTTGATGTGCTGAATAGCTGTACAAGGTAATTTTAAAATCCATCAAGGCATGACAAATTAAAGCTACAGTCCAGACAAGAATGTGTGCATATATACAGGATTCCATTACCTTTAAACTATGAGAATGACCTTGACCTTTGAATTAGTGAAGTGGGCCTTGCACATGACACCTTGTCTTGATGTGCTAATCTTTCAATGCATTACAAAGTTATAATCCAGACCAAAATATGTGCATACATGTATATATACAGGATTCCATTGCCTTTTAACTCTTAAGTGTTACCTTGACCTTTGGGTTAGGGACATGGGTCTTGCACATGACACATTGTCTTGATGATTGCGTTGACCATCTGTGCAAAAGTATTCTAAAATCGTTCAATGCGTGACATTTACAGTCCAGGTATTAATGTGTGCACAAATACAGGATTCCATTACCTTTAAATTCTATGGGTGACCTTGACCTTTGAGGTACTGACTTCAGTGATACTGTAATAAATTAGGCTATGCTAAAAGTATTTGACATAAGGGAGATAATAAAAAGGAGCGTGTGGGGTAAAAAAAAAACTTTTACAGTATAATAGCAAAACAAAATCTGCAAAAAGATAAATAGGAAAGTGAATCATAATGCCAAACAACTATAATTTGGAAAATAAGTTGACTTTGAAAGACCCTGAACACTATGCTAAGTTGATATAACTACCATAAGGGTTACTGAGATATGTGCATAAGACCTGTAGAAAACTTTAACCAAATTTTCAAAGTCAAACAAGGGCCAATTTGCACTACATTTAAACAAGAGTATCTGTCTTGACTGGACACCCTTAAACATTAACAAAGTTTCAAGTCAATATCTAAGGGTTCTGAGAATGGCATGACAGTACATAGCAGGCAAAACTTTAACCAAATTTCAAAAAGCAAACAAGGGCCATAATTTGTACTAAATTAAACACGAGTTATATGACTTGACTGTGTGACACGCCTTAAGACATAACAAAGCTCAAGCAATACTAAGGGTACTGAGATATGTCATGTAGTACATAGCAGGCAAAACTTTAACCAGATTTCAAAAGTCAAACATGGGCCAAATGCACAAATTTACAAAGAGATCGACTGACTGGGACACCCTAAAGACATTACAAAGTTTCAAGTCAATATCATAAGGGTTACTGAGATAGGCAGATAGTACCTAGCAGGCAAATCTTTAACCAAATTAGTACCTAGCAGGCAAAACTTTAACCAAATTTTCAAAGTCAAACAAGGGCCATAATTTGTACTAAATTTATACAAGAGTATCTGACAGACGTGTGACACCCTAGAGACATTAACGAAGTTTCAAGCAATATCATAAGTGGTTACTGAAAATGTGCATGATAGTACCTAGCAGGCAAAACTTTAACCAAATTTTCAAAGTCAAACAAGGGCCATTATTTGTACTAAAGTATACAAGAGTTATCAACTTGATTGTTGACACCCCTAAAGACATGAACAAAGTTTCAAGTCAATATCATAAGTGGTTACTGAGATATGTGCATGATAGTACATTAGCAGGCAAAACTTTAACCAAAGAAGCAACGCCGAAGCACAAATGACTGTAATACAATGTAGCTCTCCATATTCTCCGAATAGTCAAGCTAAAAATGGGCTAAGTTAGGTTATGGTTGATTGTCACTGTCCCTCTTAATGACTTCTATCACTGTGTTAAATATCAATTCAATCCCACCTTACTTTTGAAGCTATGCCCCAGACAAGGATATTTTATAAAGTGAGATCAAAACTGAAATAAGCTTCATTGCTTCTTCCTCACTACACTTCCTCTCAATGGTCTCTATCATAGTGTGAAATATTAATTCATTTCCTTGAATACTTTTGCGTTATGCTCAGGACAAGTATTTTACATTAAGTGAGAAAATTCAAAAACAGGGTAAGCTAGTATTATTCTTGGTCACTGCCCTCCCTTTCAATGACCACTATCAATACTCTTTCTTGCATATATGATTGGCATTTCCTGTGTTTTTAGCCATGGCGGAAACTCACTCTGGTACCCCTCCTATGCCAGACGACTCTTGTTTATTTGTGACGTAATGTTATAAACAGTGTGACGTCACTTTTCCAAACACAATGTCTGATTATAGTTGGTTTTTTTATGATAATGCATGATTTTGATAAGATTGCATTTAGAAATCTACTTTCAAGTGCAAAACAGTATGCAAGAAAAAGGTTCTATAATGAGACATTTGGCATAGGTGGAAATATCTGTCACCTTTGGTAACTGTTTTGTGGGAACTAGACAGAGCCTCTTTCCTGCCAAACAATTGCGTGCTCATCACAGACGCGATCATTAAGTTACACCAGACAAAGCTGCCACTATATGCTCTCCTCTTGAGAGCTTAAAACTGCTGGTTTGCTACCATGATTGTAAAGCTTATGTACAAACTACTTTGCTGCTCTGCCCAGTTCAGCTTTGATAAAATGACATTAAAACTATGAATCCCATTATTGAGGGGGACTGCCTTTATACTTTCAGATTGTTAAAATGTGTCTTACCAACCCACATATTTTTATGTCCCTGAATTTTTTCCAGACATCCACAGGGACAAGTTCTAGAACTTTTGTCTGCACTTGTGAATGCCTTTCCTGCCAACTTTGAAAGTAGATGAATTCCAAGACCTATCTCAAGATCCCCATCATCTCTTGATTTGTTAAGAACAATTCTTAGCCTTTCTAAATTTTCTTTCTCAAGGAATGCATTCAGATGTTGAATAGCATCATCAACCTCTTCATCTTCAAGGTCTATCTGTAAAATACATGAACATGCCTGTAATATCAGCAACACTAACCAGCCAAGGTGGCACTATGATTACATTTTGTATATAGCTCAATGGAGCGCTTATTAGAGATAGGTATTGACAGAAATTTTGTATCGTGATGAACTGCAATACCCTGCACAGTTTTGTGATAAGTATTGCAATAACTCTTACAAAAATATACTTTGAAGTATTCAAACTTGATTATAATTTGGTAATAAAGTACATGTTGAATCATTCCTTGGGCAAAGTTGTTAATGTTTACCTTTTGAGTTTTGAGATCAAATAATATACTGCCCATTATTACTTCAAAATTTACTGTGTTTCATTGTTCTCATGGAAAAAACGCACAACGGTCATTCAAATTCAAGTTTCAGCTAATAAAAAACATTACCAGTATGTCTTGTGTCTTACAGGTATTGCTAAATACCGGTTTACCGGTTTTATTGCACACCCCATAGTGCTTAACAAAATTTTGACCCCATTTTGACAATTTTAGATCCAAGATTGATCTAAATATCAATAACACAATGTTACAAATGGGCCTGTTTAAAAAAAAAAAATGGACTAAATTTAAAACTAATACTAAATTACCAAACTTGTCATATACATATTCATTTTTTCTATTATTCAAGCATCCAAATCTAATTATGGGAACATCGTAAAAAGGGTCAGGTTTTTAAAAACTTGAAGTGTGACCTTGACCTTTGAGGCAGGGACGTGAATCAACATGTGACACTTCGTCTTGATGTGCTTAACACTATGTGCTATATCATCTTAAAATGCTCGTATGCATGACAAAGTTACAGTCTGGACAAGAAAAATGTAGACGAACAGACAGACACAAGGACGGACAGACAGACTGTGCCATTACTATATGCCTATTTTCAGGGGCATAAAAATGAAAGGCTATTTCATTTAGCTGAAATGAGATTATTTTGAGTAACACAGACTACTATATGGCTTTAATCCCAGTAGCACAAAATGCAATCCCAAGCTAGTTATATTCAGAAGCTACATAAGTATCAACCAAGCACGCATTAAAACCACATATCTTACTCCGAACTATAGATACCAAGTAAAAATGATTCAGATTGCAAAATATTGCCATTTTTCAGATTTTTGTTAAACCAGGGGCCATAACTCTCAAAGTATTAATTCAATCAAGCTATCTATTGAACTCATCCAAGACCTTATGAAGTAAAACACATTCTGTGTTAATATGATTTGAATTTGTGAAGTAAGGAAGGTGCTAGAAAGAACAAACATAGGTAAGCATTCAGTTTTGTTTAATTATTAAGGGGCCATAATTTCTTAAGAACTGATCCGATTGACTCACATAATCTAATATTGGAGCCCTACACACCTACCCCATGAGAAATGGACGACAGATATTTTAAAAAAGGTTTTCCCTTTACCTGTACTATGTTGGGAAGGGGGAGATATCAATTGGAAGACTTTGCTTGTTGGAATCACTTTTTATCCATAAGAAGCCATCAAAACTATTCAACTTAGAGAGCAGAGAATGCATGGACGCCGCCCAACAACCACCTGGGGCCGCAGGAGTTCACTTTATCTTCCCGTCAATGGACAGTCATATAATGCCCATGCCAAATCTAATAACCTGAAAACCTCATCAAAAATAGATGCAAATGTGCAATAGAACATTTACAACATACAGAAAGGGCAATATCAAATATCGCAATACCTGGTCTTCAATTTCTGAAACTATTTCTTCACCTTCTTTTTGTTTTAAGACTTTGTCTTCTGCCAGTTGATCAGCATGACAGCTACGTGACATATTGTCAGACTGATGGCTCGTGCGTTTTGCAGACGGCTCAAGATTAGAACTGGAACTCTGCTTTCTCTTTCCGAGAGCACATTTCTGAAAAATTATATTACTTAATTTAACTAAGAATTTAAGGTAGTGAAATGGGTTTACAAAATAATGTGTTATTCTGTAATAGGATATGATTTTTACTATCAGATTAACTACAGATATCGCTGGAAGTAATAAATAAATGTACACCCACTTATGCACTGGTCACAAAACAAAAGAAATATCAGTGCAAAGTGCACATGGAGAGACAAGCATGTTTTACTACGCATATACATGTATACGAAACAAAGTTTGAATGGTGCCATGATTAAATGATAAACACATATTGGAAAGTGCTATGATTAAATGATGAACACAGCTTGGAAAAAGCCATGATTAAATGATAAACACAGCTTGGACAGTGCCATGATTAAATGATAAACACAGCTTGGAAAGTGCCATGATTAAATAAATTTCCCGGACCCCGAGACAAGCTATATATAGATACATGTAGTCTCAGTGTCCGGGGTCGGACCTGGAGACTTTTAGTCTCGAGGTCCGGACCAAGACCTGCAGACACTTCCTTAAATAAAATACATAGTGGATGGTTACAATTGTTGACCAACCTTTAATTGTATTGTTAAGAAAGATAAAGAATAAGTTGGGGGTAAAAGCCTGATCAGACCAGACCATGGAAAGAGCCAAGCGCGGTTAGCAGAATGTACCAGAAATTTCTGCTGATCATATGATTAAAACAATATCACATATAAAAATATTTGAAATGGAGAATAATTTATATTTTCTGTCATTATCATTATTTAGGTCCTTTATTTATTCTAGAAAATGATTGTGTGATGAAAAATGACTTTGTATAGTGTTTCATCAAAACTTGATAAAAGCGGAGTAATATTGTGACGTAATAATACTAATACAATGCACATACACATTATCTATTCAATGTATTTCAGTTATTTTAAACAACTACCTACCGCCCTACATTATAATTTTGACACTCTAAGAAATCTTTTATAACACACTGGTGTAAGCAAGGTTGATGACGATAAAAGCAAAATAAAACAAGTTTACAACATTGCTTGTGTGTAAGTTATTTGGTTCTTTCCGTAAACCTGGTGACGATCGGCACTTTCCGATGTCTGGTGACTCTGGTCTGGCTTTTACCAATAACCAAAAAATGACTGTTTAAGAAATGGGGCATGGTTACCATGGTTACAAATAGCTGTTTCCCACTCAGAAGTGTAGACTCAATTAATTAGGAATAGAAATCTAGACAGTACCTTTATACATTATGATTATACATAATACATACACTGTGAGTGACATGACTGGCGATGGGTTTCAACAATTCCTTTAACATTTTCCCCCTAATCTGCTCTGGGAGTTTCAAACTTCGGAAGGCTTTATCACTAACTCTGTTACCGCTTGCAAGATCACTGAATGACATTGGTATGGTTACCATAAAGTCAAAATTTAGCATATTTAACTGAAGATTTAAGTTGTTCATGAAGACCGTAATGTCTTCGGCATCCATCATGCGGCCCTTCATCATGTCCATCACTAATGTCAATGTGTATACATCCGTCATGCACTAATGTCAAGACGCCCGTCATGTGACCTTCTCATTGAATGTGTTCTTTCCCTCCAGCACCACTTAACCTACACAATAATGTGAATGAATGTCGTTTCGTTTTTCAAAAAATAATTTCATACACAATAATAAAGATTTAGAAATCAAGTAAATAGACACGTCTTGAATCGTTTTATACAGTAGCCAGTTATTTCAAAGCTTAGTGTTGGTTCATAATCATAAAAACAACTTGTTCAATATATGTGCACACTGTACGGTACCTGATTTCGCAAACTTTTTATGACAAATTAACTATTAACAAAAAGGATCTCATTATTCTAACAATTATCTGATTATTTGTACTGATCAATATGAAAATGCAAAAAAAAAACATTCTTTCACATTTTCTACTTTCACTTTCTTGTTGTTGTTGTTGTTGTTTCTGTTTACTTCAGTAAATTGCTGACGAATAGACTCTGTGTTGCTATCGTCTCATAGTAAGTTTCTGTGTTAAACTAAGTCACCCATTTAGCCACTGAGTCTGTGCAAGGTCTTTCAAATAGTACTATTTGAAAGACCTTGGTGTGTGTGAAGCTGACAGCCTTTTTATTGACTCTAATCTGTTAGTGCCCCTTAAAAACTGTTGAAAATCTTCTAAGAGTGACGCCCTCATGTCAAGTTTCCCTTCTATGTCAGTTACGACCCTTAAATTTATATCTGCCAAATCTTCATTATACTTGTTCAGTATATCTTCAACCCCCTCTCTAGTATATCCCTTATATGTTGATACTCTGGGCAGCTAAAGATATAGTGATGTGTAGTCTCTCTTTCGTCAAAATTTGGACACCCCTCTTTGGTATCTTAATTTTTTTTTATCATTTAACTGAGAGTGACCTTGATTTTCAAAGCTATATTTATTAGACTATAAATAACGCTTCACTGATTAACCAGGATATACACGCGTATTTCTTAATCTTAATATGTTTGGTTTCACTCAGTGCGATTAAATTTTCCCTGTCCGGAGCATTACTTGAAAAATGCTGGTTGGAGTTCAATACAACTTCATACAATATGGTCAAGCACATCGAGAGGAAGTGCAGTGCACAAGAACCATAACTTCATCTCGGCTAAGTACAGAGTTATTGCCCTTTGTTACTTTTCCTTGTCCGGAGCATAACTTGAAAACAACTGGCTGGAATTCAATACAACTTCATACAATGGTCAAGCACAATGAGAGGAAGTGCAACACTTAAGTTAAAAGATGGTGCACATTTTCTTTAATAAAATTTACAAGTTAGCTCTAGTCCTTTTTTTAACGAAGAGCTGTGTTATTGCTGTAAACGAACATTATTCCCTTTGCTCAATTTTGCACAAGAGGACAGTATCCCCTTCCTAAATCTTTCTAAATGCAACTGTATAATTAATGGCCTCCCTGCTCTTGAAGAGAAATCCCGGAGTATATCCTGCAGTAAGAACAGAAACCGAGAAAGGATATCTAACACAAAAAACTTTATTTCAACTTTATGACGATATCAAATCAAATTTTAAAATTTGGAGAGTGAAGTGTGTAATGTTCTCCTGTGCAAAATCGAACTAAAGGGCTCACGTCCTACATTAATAACGTCCGAGGATATCTGCTCATAACCGATTGCATACAAAAATAGCAAAACCCAATCTCGACTTTTCAAATGAAATCTTTAATGGGTATAATAATACTATAATTCTGCCATATGTCTGGTGCGACAAATCGACAGGGATATGCCTTTTCCAGACAATTGTGTAGATCCAAGCCGTCACCCAGAAATGGCCTTAATGGCAGCATATTCTACTAATTAACTTGCTTGAAAGAATGGAAGACATAGAAGACAGTGTTTATAACTGAACAGACGCTTATTGTGTGTTGAGCATTCTAAAGGAGAATTGAAGAATTATAGGTGTTGCTAGTGTTTGGAGATATCCGCGTCCGATGTTGCCATCAGTGCTCAACGTATGTCCTTCATTAGTTTGCAGAAGAAAGTAAATTAGACTTGTGTATTATCTAGAAGAAATGCATTTTGAATACTCTTAAAGGGGTATTTATTACATTTGTATTTATGTTTTGCAAGTATTTTGACTGTAAAATACATTAATTAAGGATGAAACCAAAACTGTTTGATCTACATACTATCCAGTACAATGTACAAATAAAAAGCTATTAAGTTAATTACAAAACCTCATCTAATTATTACTAAGTATTGTATGTACATGTATTGCAGTTAGTTTGGAAGAAAAATGTTTTAGCAATATTACTGTATACATGTATTTGTCTATAGCTATATCAGTGAGACGATACTTGTACATGTATGTGGAAGCAATCTGTCGAGTAAATATATCTAAAGAATGTTTTACACATGTAAACAAGGTAAACAAAATATTCAGCGTAAGGGTAACGTATTTGGTTGAAAGAAAAGTAACCCAAGAGTCGCACTAAATCGTGAAGTGTTTAAGAGTCAGCTGTATGTCCAATGAAGTCAAACTTTCCGAAACAATACTAGCTGTATTACCAAAAAGTTTGATTGAAGCTAAATTTTAAAAGACGGCAGTCTGTCCTACAAATCAAGGCAAACAATACTTTTCATGGCGATATTGTTTAAATATGTATTCTAGACGCATAGATCTAACACTTATCTCAAGTTATGGTATGAGTTATAGATAGAGTACTGTTTGCGAGAATAATAAGGTTATTATTATATTATATATTATTATTATAATAACACTACTCTTATACTATATTCTTTGTATTATGGCATATTTGCTCTGCTGTGCTAGTGTAATTGTGGTCTTTTGTAAATAGACCATGTTCTCTATTGTAGATAAATCACAGTTACATAAGAACCACCTCCATACACATTACAAATTATCATAAATACAGTACACTGTTTTCTTATAGATATATGGAGCAGCCATAATACAAGTCAGCTTGCAGAATCCAAACAAGTCAATATTTTGATAGACAGAAGCCATAGGACTCGGAAAGCCGTTGTTCAAATGTTGTTACATTGTATTAAAAAGTTGGACTCATCAAACTCGCTCGATTATACTGTTATTTTGTGGTAGAAATTTGCATAGTTAATAAAAGTTCGCCGCCGATCTACGCCCATATGCTATGCAAACTATGTCACCTAGTCGGAACGAATATATTTCAAAGAAAGTTAGTAATGTAACAATCGGTATTTGCACATATTTTTCCAACAGATTCGCCTGAAAATGTGCAGTAGATGAGACACACGCAAGTTATTTTAGGACGCTCGTGGAAACTTTTCATTAATTCTCCTCGGAAATATTTCACTCGAAACAACTGCGATGTCACTTCATTGCATCTTGCTCATTTGAAGTCATTTTGCACATTCTTTTACAGCCCGACTGAATAATTCTCAATCTTACTGTTGCGCTCAAAAAGTATTCGTGAAAAATACTTTGCCCGAGCTGGATTCGAACCGTTGGGTCCTCCAGTACCCTAAGCGGACACTCTACCACGTCGCCATAAAAGGTAGCCAATGGCAAGTAAGAACAAGTGCCGTTTTATATCTCATCTACATACACCCTCTGCTTTCCAGAATTCGATTATGCATGTCTGTGGGACGTTTCATCGGTGGTATCACTTCTAAACACCTGAGTTATAACGTTGGGCGTCAAATGTAACCGTGAAAAATACTTAGTAGACCCGAGCTGGGTTCGAGTTCGGGTCCTCTACACTTGGAGCCACTTCTAACCCGACACTTTTCAAATTCGATTTTCTCGAAAACGGTTCAAGATATTTATTTCAAATTAAAGATTATGTTGTTTTGCAACATTAGCTGTATAGAAATGATAAAATCTTTCAACTGTGACGATCGGTTACTTTTGCACGTGTGACAGGTACGATTTCACCATTTTACACAAGGAAATGTAGGTAAGTGAAAAATATCGATTTTCATTTTCATTTTATTATTCTGTAACGCAATACGGGTTTTTCACAGACTTCTGCGCATGCGTGTCATTAACGGATATAGACCGTATTATCAACTGAGGAGGGGGCAACTGTATAAGCGATATATACTGATATATTGATCTATCATTTCTATTTGTTTTATAAAACACTTAAACGACATTGTTAAAAGACATTTACAGATGTTTAATCATGTTTTATTCTTTTAATCATTCAAACATATTCAAAGTTAATATTTAGAATGATAAATGAAAGAAGTAAACGACGGAAACATCTACTCGATGGTTATTTTCTATTGTAAAGTGGTACGGCAACAGTTTTAAATATATTAAATCTATTTTACTTAAATCTATTTCAATCTAAATGGGTGTATGATTTAAAAATTATAATAATCTCTGTAACGATTAATAGTTTAATTGGAATTTTAAATGTTTATCGAGATCTATATACATCATGTCAGAAGAAAGAAAATGACCGCCTCGCGTTTTTCATTTTTGTATCTTCATATGTCATTGAATAATTTTGTGTAAATAACAGTGATATATTTAATCATTAATATATACATTTACCCTGAAAGGTAGGAGAATAAATGTATAAAAACTGCCCGTTCGCCCGTTTAAATACATTCAGCTGTAGAAGTATTTAAGCATTTTAAAAGTATTTTCATTTACACTTTCCGTTTTATGGCCACACTTTTCAATATTTTTATTTAAACCTTTGTTAGGCCGTTTTTCTTTTATCATCTACTTTCAAAGTGATTACGTAGCTGTGTAATCTTAAGCCCTAAATGAAAATTAGCACACGTCCGTTTTTCTACCTATTTATATTAAGCCCGTTTTCTACCTATTTATATTAATTTGCTTTCTTCGGAATATTGTGCCGACTTCTTTTCAGAAATCTATAAAAAAGGGTTTCAATATTAGTAGATTAATTAAAAATTATTATCTAAAGTCATGATTGATGTGTAATTAAGCCGTAGTAAGTATATATCCGTGCCGTAGAAGTTGACGAGTTACACCCTGGCCATATTAACGCTACGAGCTCCATACGAGTAGGTTTTTGGTCGAAATTTTGCAAAATCGCACAGAGTCCGTACTCCGAGCATCGTTCGTTTATTTTGAAGTCGTAGAGGAGTCGGGGACTCGGTGAAAGTTTTCACCAAGCTTCCGAGTTCTCGCTGAGCTCGTAGAATTATTGATGTCGAGAGCAGCTCGCAAGGGCCCCGTACTGTCACTGCAAGGGCCCCGGTAGAGTTCGTATGGGTATCGCACGGTGTCCGTGTAGACTTGGAGCACCACGAGGCCCGTAAGAGCTTGCCGGTGCTTACATGGCTATCGCAAGGGAGTCGCACGGTCAATGTAAGATGTTCGCACGATACTACGGACATCGGGTGGGGAACTCGGGCTTCGTACGACATCCATGACAATTCTAGCTAAAAAAATAAGAATTTTTCAGATATCGCCGAACTGGTTTATTCTTATCGTATGGACATCGTACGAGCGCCGTACGAACACACGTGCACGGTACGACATACGTCCGGGCTCCTTCCAAGCTCCCCACAACTTGTCTGCGATGTCCATACAGATATGATTCACTTTCACATTTTTCAAAATGTTTTTTTTTAATTTACTTGATACATTCTTTAATTTTGTTTAAATAATGAAATAATTTACAGTTAACTGTATATATTAATAGTAAAATATTTAATACACAAAACGCGCTGTAAAAGTGGTTCTGTTTGAAAAAAGAAAAATCACACACCACGTATTTTTCTTTGCTTTATTTTTTAATTTAAAGGATATAATTTATAGTAGAAATAAGTTAATAATTAAGCAAAATTCACGATAATCATAGAATTATTCATTCATGATAAATAAAAATTACGCTTCCGTTATCAGACCGAAACTGCCCCCTCATTTGCCGATCGATAATCGATAACCGTTTGTGCTCTTTAACGCTGAAGAGTACGCAAGAACGATAAGTCTGTGAAAAACCCGTATTCAGACCGTAAAAACAGAATTTTGATTTTAAAAATCAGTCACTTTGAATGAATAATCAAGAGCGTGGTCGCGCAATTGACATCAGTGTTGCTTGCCACCCAATCACTCAGACACTTATAAAATGTATCATATTTATTTAGCAATAATTTTATGTGCAAACATATGCAGTATCTACCTGTTCACTATAAATCGTAACAAAGATGGAAATTTATATGTAAAATACATTCAAAATTGTATTTTGTTTCTTTGCTTGGATGTACGGATTTTGTTATGAATCGGTGACTTTTCTCATTGTACGGATTTCCCGTTATGTCATTTTGTGAATTCGGATTTTACAGTGATGTTTTTAATTTGTTAAGTTTTATATGTATTTGTTAATCAATTAAAATTAAATTTCGCAGAAAGTACGTATGATGTGTTGAATTAATTATATTATAAATTTGAACGAAATCCGCATACAAATAATCCAGTTATACCGAATTATATAAGTGTCGGGTAAGAAGTGGCTCCAAGTGTAGTATCCTAAGCAGACAATCTACCACGTCGCCGATAAAGCTAGCACAATTGCAACGATGGAAAAGTGCCGTATTATACCTCAACTACAATACATAGTCTCATACTTTCATGAACTACTTTGACCGTTTGTAGTTCACACTAGATGTTTATATTGCAGAAATAGTAGTAGACAAGCAAGAACAGCAGGAAGAAGATGAGGCAAATGAAGCAGAGAACGAAAACCGCCAGTGTGATTCGAATATTATCGTATGAGTTCCTTGATACCTAGAATATACGATTCAAAATTTCCAGCAATGAACGTCTTGAAAGGATCTGGATGTCTTACACCAAATAGACACAAAAGACATTCACATATTGCTAGAATCTGTTATAGAATGATTCTGATATCTGCTTTGATATGTATTGTAAAACGTGATGTTTTAAATGGTGATCTTTTTGTAAGTTTTAAAACAAAACCGTTAATTTCACAGTTTTAATGCATTTTGAACTGGGGAGGAGAGATTGAGTATCTTTCGGATTAAATAAAAGTCATACAAGCTATTGTTCCTAACAAAAAAAGAAACGAAACAGTACAGACAAGTGAGTTACATAGTTTGGTAATCTGAATATATACATAGGTAGGACAAGACTTGAGTAATGCAGTAACTTAAGTAAGCATGTAGTTTACATAAAGAACAAGGAAGTTTACCTTTGCACATATATAAATAGGTAAATAGATATTCTAGCATTTTGTAACTGACTTGGCGGGTTTCAGAACGACACATGAAATTCTTGAATCACTCTTCAATCTATCATTCACTTAATGACTGTATTGATATTTAACTAAACAGCAGTATGTAGTAACAGTCACTGGTGTGAATGTGTACAGTAACAGTCACTGGTGTGCATGTGTACAGTAACAGTCACTGGTGTGCATGTGAACAGTAACATTCACTGGTGTGAACGTGTACAATAACAGTTATTGATGTGAACGTGTACAGTAACAGTAACTGGTGTGAACGTGTACAGTAACAATCACTGGTGTGAACGTGTACAGTAACAGTCACTGATGTGAACGTGTAGAGTAACGTAACCGGCACTGGTGTGAACGTGTACAGTAACAGTCACTTGTGTGAATGTGAACAGTAACAGTCACTGGTGTGAATATGCACAGTAACAGTCACTGGTGTGAATGTGTACAGTAACAGTCAATGATGTGAATGTGTACAGTAACAGTCACTGGTATGAATGTGTACAGTAAAAGTCACTGGTGTGAATGTGTACAGTAACGGTCACTGGTGTGAATGTGTACAGTAACAGTCACTGGTGTGAATGTGCACAGTAACGGTCACTGGTTTGAATGTGTACAGTAACAATCACTGGTGTGAATGTGCACAGTAACAGTCCCTGGTGTGAATGTGTACAGTAACAGTCACTGGTGTGAATGTGCACAGTAACAGTCACTGGTGTGAATGTGTACAGTAACAGTCACTGGTGTGAATGAGGACAGTATCAGTCACTGGTGTGAATGTGTACAGTAACATTCACTGGTGTGCATGTGTACAGTAACAGTCACTGGTGTTCATGTGAACAGTAACAGTCACTGGTGTGAACGTGTACAATAACAGTTATTGATGTGAACGTGTACAGTTACAGTCACTGGTGTGAACGTGTACAGTAACAATCACTGGTGTGAACGTGTACAATAACAGTCATTGATGTGAACGTGTACAGTTACAGTAACTGGTGTGAACGTGTACAGTAACAATCACTGGTGTGAACGTGTACAGTAACAGGCACTGCTGTGAACGTTCTCCTTTTGTTTTCAGGGTGCCTTGTAGTGTCCTGTTACAGTTAACTGTAATCAGTACACTAATTAAACGGCTAGGATTGTACTTGCATATATGTGAACTAGATATAAGTAACATCAATAAATGTTTTGAATGCGCTGTCGTTTATTCGTGTGGACACTAGTTATACTAAGATTCGACCCCCATGTTACCCTCAGGGTATCAGACATATTAGATAGCGCGGATTCGCGCTATTACAATAGTTTCAAATATCATCAAAAGAATGTCGGTGTCTACTCTCGGTTTTACAATGACGTCATACTGACCAGTAAACAAAAAGCACCCCAATTGTGTTGTTACAAGAAAATCATTGATGCAAAGCATCAACAGTCACCGCTAAAGAATTGAACAAGAGCAAAGGGAATGTAGAATATTTTTTTATTTGTAACAGGAATACAAAAATGATAATACTGTTAATTTGTGTTTGAGCATTAACATGTAACAAAGATTGTAATAAAGAATACATAATAAATAAGTTCACCCATCAAAATATGACCACTTCAAGACGTGATTCATTTCAATTTTCGTAAAATACAGTTGCGTAATATTTAAAAGAAAATATATATCCAAAAGTATTACAACGACAACTAAAATAGTTTAGTTTGTATTTTCTAAAATGATCCAGCTGAATCAAAGTTCTGTGAAAACATCGCGAGTATAACATACACAAATCGTACCGTTGTAAGAAGACTTTTCGAATAACAGTTTCAGAAGAGTGCTCCAAGTTAATACTTTGTTCATTGATGCTGAGTTATCAGCTAATTTTGTATATACGGAGTGGATAGCTTTTTAAATTATTGTTAGCATCACGTGAGAACTATTTTCAACTTTCTAAAAATATAATTATGATTCAGTTTCCGTATACTGGTTTCAAATATTTTATCAGTCAAAATAGACCTTGACCATTTGAATTCGTGCACCACATGAGGGAATAAATTAAAATATTTCTTAGAAAAATAAAATAAAACAATAAAAAATATTACAAAATACTTTTTCTGTAAAACTTTATTGTCAGTGGGTAAAATTATCTTGCATCAAATAATCTTGGGGAAAAACATTAAGTCACGTGCCCCTCCACGTACAAAAAGAACCCCATTCCAGACAGTACGCCGCACTTCAGCGCGGCGACAATAATGATTCATGGTTTTGTGGTCACTAAGCGACACCCGGAAAAAGATACGCTGATTCTTTTGTTCCAGCGAAAAAATGCTGATTTTTATTGAATAACATACCGGTATATTTCTTTGTTTTAACAGTAAATATAAAAACTATAATTGATTTGTTGAACACAGGTTTTGAGTTATTTCCTTGAATCTTATCGAACACTATTGATTTGTGTATGAATGATTGATTTGAATGAATTTAGATGTAGTTCGGCAAAATTCAAAGGCTGCGTGATTACGTATGGTAGGTACATTGTATTCACTTTCCAAAACATGTAATAGTTTTATAGTAACAACTTTATTCAGGGGCGAAGGTGAAATCTTTTTCAATCCATTTATAACAAAAGAAATCGAAATGGAAAATACATGTAGCAGTGTACAGTGTATAAGTGATTTGATAATCTCCGGTGACCCGGACCACAATAAGTTATTTATAACAGATGAAAATATTTTCTCATCGAAGCGTAACGCAATGAAAAATGTACCTGACAATGTGGATAGGTTTATACATTTAAAACGTTAAAGTTTTTGAAATTATAACAGTGTACACTGTGATTTATATGAAGCTACTCAAATTTCTTCCTTATTTTGGAAGTAGCATGCTGAATGTGTCTTTATAGCTATTAAAGATGGCAAAAGCAAATCATTATATATCAGTGTGTTTGATGTTTGGCTCTTTATTAGAATATACATCTAGTTTGGTAAAACTTGAAGGGAACGTGACAGCTATCGGATTATTTCAAATACATGAACCTAGCAACGGAAAATGTGGTCCTGAGGTCAAGGTCACATCAGTTATGAATGCTGAGGCAGTTAAATGGTTCTTCAAGGAGTTGAATACATTTGGAAAGTTACCATTTAGCATAGGTAATACTTTTACTGTACTCAAATAGACGGGAATTAGGTTAATCTATAATGTCTGTAAAAAATTAATTAAAGACACTTGAAGTAAAAAAGTGACAATTTTTCAATTTTGTGGTAAAGTGTCTTCATTAGAATAGATTACATCTTCAACTCAATAAATTTGTCATACCTTGCTTTAAATACAAATATACATGTTGTATTAATTAGGCTTAAAATACTGATCATATTGAGGGTGTAATTAGTATCATACTTAAGAAGACACAGCCAAAAACTCCAAAAATAGTACCGGACACCTAAAAATGGTTTTATTGCAATTTTAAGAATTTTATTTGATCAACAATATTTCCCTTAAGAAATAAATCATGTAGTTTACAGTGCATTCATGATGTTGATGAGTCAGTCCTATATTCAGCACAGTTAATTTATCACTTATTCTGTGCAATTATCATACACTGTACAGCATATACCGCCTTCCTTGGTCTAGTGGTTTAGGCATCCGCCTTGGGAGCGGGAGGTCGAAGGTTCGAATGCCAGCAGGGGGTCCGTTCTAATATGGCCGGTTAATGAGACGCCAGCTAGTTAAATAATGGTTACCGTATGCCTAGCTGCTGGTGCCTGGCAGTAAAGGATAGGATTCGGGAGGTAAATGTACTCAAAAAGAAGGTGTCTCATAAGTCTGAAATGGCTGGCCCTTTAAATAGGGGTGACACTATAATAAATAAACCTATACAGTCTTGATCCCAAATCTAAAGGCAAATATACATTTTATATGTTATATTTGCAGTAATTTTAGGAATGGTTACTATTTACTCAGCTTGTAGCAGGCATGACTGAATATAGAAATGCCTTATAAGAAGTTTTACTAGTTGCACGTGCAGATGGGAATACCCGTCTCGAGGGTAACTGTTTTTGGCGGTAACGAGGCTCCATCGAGTTACCGCCAAAACAGTTATAGTCAAGTCAACGTAGAGTTTATCCTTGAGGTAATTGCAAAATAATTTATTCTATGTGCATTTCCATTGACGAGTGTAGAAATACAAGTAAAAAAAGTTGCATGTTCCTGGGTAAAATGACCATGTTGTTGCTTTGAGCTGTTGCTTCAGTTTGGTTTTATGATATAAACAGCATGCCGAGAGCCAGATATTCTCATCTGCATGTACGGCCAGTGAAGAATTCTTTTTCTTGCATATCATATTCTACTTATACATTGTAGTAGCAGAAATGAAAGAAAACTGATGACATATTTTCGCGCGATTTTCTTGTAGTAAGGTATGCATTTATACATTCGTTCATAAAAGAAGTTCGATCTGACGTCATTAATTAAGTCGTCTTACACCAGGGGTGTAAGATGAGCTTTTCCAGCACTGTAAAAACTGCAGATATGCAAGAAACGTGGTGTATTCAACGGCGCCTTTTTATGTTTAAGATCACGAAAAAAAAAAAACATATCAGTAACCGACCTTCATTACAACATTACGAATTAGAAAGCTATGGTGGAATATATTTCTGCATACCCTTAGTCAGATTATTATCATGAAAGGTTTGTCATATGATGTCGAAATATTTCATTTAACGGCCATTTTGATTACAAGTTTTCGTGAAAAGTAAAAAGTTATTTTGAAAAGTTAAAATCGTTCGTGAAAAGTAAAAATTTTCCGCCTAAACGTTTTGTTTTTGCATCCAAATAAAAGTTTTCATGAAAACATTTACTGGCTTTTCGTGAATTTTTTTTTTCATTTCTGTCCGAGGCCGGACCACCTAAAATCCTTCTCAAGTTATTGAGCGGAGATGATTATTGAAAGCGAGGTCTCTGTGACCTTGACCTTAGATCCATTGATTTTTAAATGAATTGGGTTGGTCTACTGTCCAGGACTAACTTCTAAGTTCAAAGCCTTATCAAATTATTAAGCGGACACAGTATATCAATGCGAGGTCACTGTGACTTTGACCTTTGATCTAAAAATAAATAGGGCTCATCCAGTGTCCAGTATAGCACCAACTTCGAAACCACTAGACTAAGATCAAAACCCTCTGAAGTTTTTGAGCCAAAACCAATAATTTACCGATCGACCGACAGCTGTAAAGAAATGTTAACCCCACTTTTTCGAAAGGGAGCATACATGTAATAACATTTAATTTTTCAGAAGAAATGAAACAATCGTCGCTTTTATATATTTTTGTATCTCGCCTCAGAGCTACATCACGGTCAGCATAATTACAATTGTACAAATTATTTGTTTGGTTTTGATGTTTTGAAAAAAACAAGAAAGATTTAAGCGACGTTTTCGGTAAATATATCTTTCACAAGTCATTTTCTATAAAGCTTAAGCACTTCCCCATCATACCAGAAATAATTGTATAATTAGAAGAAACATGTTTGAATTATATACCTGATCATATATCACAAACTAGAGTTATATTTCAGGAAGGCCGAAAACGATATACACATGTATTCGAATACGTTATGTAAAGCAAAAGTTTTCGAAAGGGTGCGAATAGGTATGACTACACTAAATCTTTTTCCATAGACTTACTATATAGCATTTAAGCACGGTCCGCATACGAAAACATTCGTTGAGTGTTTACGCCCCAATACATCTGTAGAACCACCTTAGTCACACCCAAAAATGTCCTTTTTTATATACATATAGTGATACTTTATAGCCGAAAATTGCACCAGTAGGACATCACCCCCTCGTCTGTAGGATTTTTGTTTACATTCTGTCAAAAAATTCAATATTTTCAGATAGCCACAGAACACCGTAAAAATAATCAGAAAATTAATAAACTATTTTTTTTGTTATGTTCAACCATTGTACATTCGATTTTAAGTCTAGAAAACTTTAGTGCTACTAATCATTTTAAGACTAAATGAGACATTACCTGATTGGTAGAAAAGGTTGTGTTTACAAATGCAAAAAACTCATTTGAAAAATAAAATGCAATGTCTTCTGCACGCGAATGAATATTTTAGGACTGGTTATCATAATAAATAACACTGAAATCGCCATATGAATAGAAGGTGTACACATGCGGTTTAGACCCCTAAATCTCACCTGACTGAGTGGGGTGGTTGTCTCCCTTGCCAAATTGTAAAAAACTGGGTTGGTCAACCCCATATAAAACAGCATTTTCTGGTGCCTGAGAGACTAATCTGTTCGAAAAATGTAATTTCATTGGTCAACACCCTATAGGTGGGTATGATACAGGGTCCCTTTTGACTAGAGTTATAATGTAAGTCAATGGGGAAAACAATAGGAGTATCTGACCTGAAGTCATACCGAATGTGGTGGAAAAAATTACTACGCTCCTGTTGGCTGTTCTTTTTAACTCCCCATTAAAACAAAGATTCTTGATTTTGTTGTTGTTGTTGCTGACCTGGAACTGTAGTAAATATTACGAATTGTATGCATCCTGTGACTTCTTTCATAAAATGCCAAAGGTCAAGCGCATTAACACATAAACACTTGTAAATGTTATATTATAATATATATCTTGTATAAGGAACATCAAGCAGAAATGCTTTTGCTTTTGTGCGTTTGTGAGAGGAAATGTCAGTAGAGTGTTAGAGTATGTAATAATTTGAAATACAAATTCCATTGAGATATTTGACCTTGCGCACATAAGAAAAATTATGCAGCGTTCATATTTGTAAACCAGCTTACTTGTCTTCATGTATGAGAGGCCTAAATCGGTGAAAACTGGAAGCAGGTTATTTTGTCTAGGGAACATGCGGACCTACACTATGTGTTTGATTGCTGATTGGCTGAAACTAAGTGGAAACATGCAAGAAAAGAGAAAAGAAAAGAAATGGATTGACATTATGTTCGTATCACAAACCTTAGAGTGGGACAGTCATATTGTCAGTCGAAGGTTAATACTGCCATACGATTATTCGTCCAAATTTTAATTGCATCAAAACTGTACGTTTCCATTTTCACACTGTTTTCAGTACGGGCAAAGGTATATTTCATATTTTATCTTAAAGTTTGTGTATTGATTCACATAATGTATCGTTTTACATTTTCAGGTTTCGAGGCTCAAGAGACATGTCGACTTGAATACTTAGCAGCTGAAATAGCTAATGATGTAGTATACAGAGTAATGAAGAACGAATCCATTGCAGGTGGGTGCTTTGCCTAGAAAGAGGCATCAACAAAACTTTATTAATTGATGTGTGTCGCACTTTTATTGAATTATTTTATTATCATTATAAAGATTGTCAGTTTCTGAAATATATATGGGAATGTGTTGACAATTTATTTGTTCAATTTTCCGTTTGTGACGTGTGGTTGTGATTCTTAGTCTACGTGATTTTGAAAACACTTTTGAATTATAAAGGAAGGCCCTTTGTCGTGCACTGTCATTTCCGGAATGTTTCTTATTAACAGGAATTCTTGGTCCATTGTTTAGTTCCGAAGCCGAGGTAACTTCCCGAGTTCCGACACGCTTTTTCAGTCTTTCTCTATTTAAGATATCCTTAAATAAATCTTTAACTAGAGTTAAAATACATTTTGCTACAAAAACAAACATTCTGTATGTCTATTATGAATTAAGAACTGTTTTCATGACTACAGGTATCGTTGGTCCAGAATACAGTGCAGAAGCCGAGGCCATATCAAAGGTTCTGAGTTCAGTACGACCAGACAAACGATTAGTACAAGTAGGGTTTTCAACTACGGCAGCCAGATTAACTGCTGATGAGGAATATCCAAACTTTGTTCGAGTTATTCCGAATGATGATATTCAAGTAGAGGTATGCACATTGTATGTCTATTCTGGGTTAACATATATATAGAGTATTTCTGTCTTTTGCTTGACATTAAACATTACCGCTCTTAGAGCAGTATGGTTTCCACTTAACATAAACGTAAGTTACAAAACGTGAAAGAATGTGGATTGGCATGAAGTAACGTTGTGTGAGAAAATTATATGCAACGTTACGTAACGACACTTAACATAAAAACAGAACTATGCGTTTCGTAACATAATATTAAATAACACAGGATATCTTAAAAACCAAGATAACATAGCGAATCGCGATGTAATGAGTGATCGGCACGTAACTTCTTACTCTAAATGGTACTACATATTATATTGACCGACTGTTATAATATTTCATTTAATCCAAACAGCAGTTTTCTTTCTATTAATTATTTATTTTAGTCGGCAATCCGCTTTGTAGTGGCGCTTATATTTTCATGTGTAATTGTATATCTAGATGATGATACAGTCGATGAACCAACTGGAATGGAACCGAATAGCTCTGATTTACGAAGATGATACATATGGACAGGACGCAACAAGTCGCCTGATACACAGAGCAAAAGAGGAAGACATTTGTATATCTGTGACGAAAACGATAAATGTCGTAAATGGAATCAACATTGTTGAGATTTCTGACATCTTGTCTAAAGTTATACTAGGTGAAGACTCTAGGCCAACAATCAGTGGTGTTGTTTTGTTTGCCTCGTCAACGACTTTAAAAACAATTTTCCAATGGTTAAGTAATTCTAGATTTTCTTCAGTGCCCATATTCATGATATCTGAAGCAATAAATATGGACCAAAATGTATTCAAATCGATCACAGGAGAGATATTATCAACAGCTAAAGGGTCGTTTGTTTTTTCTCCACCGTACAGAGAAGTTGTTGAATTCAGGGATCACTGGAAGTCGATATTCATGAATACTACAAAGTTTCATAAAGAATTAGAGTCCAATCCTTGGCTACTTGAAGTGTTTTACAGCGTGACAGATTGCGCCAATAAAGACTGCACTTTCTCTCCGATAACTGATGACGAATACGAGACCATGTTTGGAAGCCAGCACTTGTATGTTCAATATGCCATACTTGCTGCACATGCGCTTGCAAAAAGTCTTAAAATTGTACGCGATAACAACCATAACAAAAATATGATTGATGTTATGACAGGGATGACCATTGATATGAGCGCTGACTTCCAATGGAGGTATGGATTTCTATCATAGTTGCTATAACAAATGCAAAAAAAGTACAGTAGAACCTGTGTAACTATTCTTTAATTCGTATTTATATCATCTTTTATCAATACATAAACTTTAAATTGTGTGTAAAGGCAAACCGAACCTACATTGCAAATAACATAATGATATTAAAAACATATTTCGTATTTATGTTTTTAATATTTGCAATAACCGATTAAGATTAACGACAACATTTGAACATTTCTTAAAAAATACCAAAGGTAAGAAATTAAAAAAGCACACGAAGTATCTTATTTATCCCATCGCAAAAGTGTCTTTAGTCGTCCGTCTGCTCGTCACTACGTCAATCAATAACAGATTACTTCTTTCATGTTACACCTTCATCTGTTTAAACCTTGCTTTTCATGTTCAATCCATATCTCCCAAACCAAATGAAGGATTTTAACAAAACTTGAGTAAATTGTTTAAATCATCGACACGTTTTGCAAGAACAGTGTCAAACTTTGGGGCCATGGGTATTCGTAGCCTTTTCATAGCTCTTGAAGAAATGAAAACACTGATGGCTACTGAGGACATTGATTTCAGATGGAAGAAAATTAGTAATATTTTACTCCATTGTAGCTGTCCCACTTAAATGATAAACATTCGTAACAGCCAACAAAAGCTGCGGAAACTACCGAGTCTGTGACAGAAATTGACGTGCACCAAAATCCTCATATTCATCAAAACCATCTATTAAGAGCTTTTTCATCATTGTGTAGTTATTAATGTATCATTATTCATCTATAGCCGTTTTTTCTTCAACATGGGCTTGCCACATGACCTTTAAAACGTCCCTCGTCTTACATTTTAGTTAAATCAAACTTGTATATATAATATGTATTTCTAAAAATCATAACGTAGGCCAGAATCTATGTCTGACTTGAGGATGACAATTTCACCGTCTGGAGATCAAAAGAAACCAGCTGGAGATGTAGACTATCAATTATACAACTTTCAGGACACCGGAGACAAACTATTTGATTTAGTCAAGGTACCACTTTCACAATCTATCCGAATGTCAAATATAGAGTAAAATTTAAAAGAACGAGAGCATTAGTCTAATTTGTCTTATCTATATTCTAAGGACGATAATGCACACATTTCTATAGTATCACAAAACATGGTAGGAAAAGCAATAATTAGTTGACGATATTTCAAACTTCGGTGGCCTTATCTGATCATAATTAAGAAAACAGATCAGTAAGATGGCTGTTTTAATTCAACTATCACTTTTGTACAGGTAGGTGGACACTCAGATGGACAGACAAACATAAGTTTTCACCAACTACGAGACTATTCAGAAAATGGCGCAACTGAGAAGTGGCCAAATATAAGAAAAGGACAATGTTTAGAAGGTTCTGTCTGTTCTGAATGCGTAGACATTAATACACTATATGAAAGTTTTATTTACGAACCAGGAGATATTTACGTTGTCGGTGTTGTTCCTATCTTTGATATTGATAATGACAATGCGTGCGGTAATATTCGTACAGTCGGTGGATATCAGGTCGCAGAATCTATAAGGTTTGCCGTTGATAGAGTTAATGCGAAAACAGGTGACTTTGCCTCATTATTTCCCGAAACAAAAGTAGGATTGATAATTCTTAACTCTTGCAACAATCCAGTGGTAATACAGCGAAAGATTTACGAATTGCACTCTTCTGGAATCACTTTAAACAACGGTTCTAAGATAGATATAAAGGACAAAGTAGTTGGTTATGTAGCAGAACTAGTTAGCGATGTAAGTATAGCTGTGGCCGAAACGTTATCAAGACTTAAGTTTGTTCAGATTAGCTATGCATCTACACTTCCTGCACTGGGCGATAAGGGAAAATTTCCATACTTCATGCGTGTTGTGACTCCAGCTGACTCACAAGGTCAGCCTATTATAGAAACTGTTAAGAAACTAAATGGAAGTTATATACAGATTGTTTACAGTTCAACTGCTTATGGTGAAGCCGGTAGAGATGCTGTATTGATAAAAGCTAAAGAAAGCAGAATTTGTGTCATACAAGACATTGCATTTGGAGAAGAAAGTAATCCGATGGAAATCTACAACAGGTTACGAAAACATCCGTTTGCTAGAATTGTAGTTATATTTGTGCAATCGCACAAACTTTTGCAAGCAATGACTGCTCTTGTAAGTCAGATACATAAAGGAGAATTTATCTTTATTGGATCACAAACTTGGTATACCAGGGCAGACATCTTGGATATGGACGTTCAGCAAGTATTGCTAGGTTCATATAGTCTTTCGTTTGAAATATATCAAGACAAGCAGCTTAGATCGCATATGCAGAATCTTCTTTTTAATTCAATAAAGCAAGAGCCGTGGACGTTATTGTTCTTACAGGAGAAATATAACTGTCATTATGATTCAAGCTTTGACAAAACAAAATCAGAGCAGTGCTTGAAGAAGATCGCTGATCCAAACTTTTCCTTAGATTACATGGACACGAACGCCTATGTCGCAACTTTAAGTCTATTATCAGGAGTGCACCTGTTTCTGTCTTTCAAGTGTTCGTCACAGAAAGAACTATGCAAAGAATTTAAAACAAACCCAGAGGGTATGATTTTTGGAATTTTCATTTCTGCTATACTAACAAAAACATGTAAAGAGCTTAAAATGAAACATATTTCATTGTATTAGAAAGTTATGTAAAAACATTAATTGAAATTAAGCCATTCATTTATATTGTTCCATCTCTATTTTATATAAGGTATATGCAAAGAAACAGACAGAAAACAGAAAAGACAGTATAAAATATTCTTCAGATACGATACTAAAATTGCTTTGTAAATATTGTCTCCACATACATGTAGGTACATGTAGAATAGACTATAGCAACAGGGAAGTATCAGTTTCAAACACTGTTGACCCGATAGTCAGGACAAAGGTATAAGAAAGAAATTGATCGTGGTCTAGTCCTATTTTCAACAACATTATGGTTGCATTGTTATCCCGGCGGGGAACCACACGATCAAAATAATCTCTCAACAAAAGTTAATCTACAAAAATCAATGAATCAATGAAAGCCAACGTGGCAACATAAAAGAACTCGAACTATACAGGTCTAAGTCACACTCGCCTTTCGGTTGTGTTGAACACTTCAAGAAAAAAATGAAATTATTTATATTGTATCCAGTGTAGTTTTATAATACTACTACATAAATGTTGCCAAATGATAGGCTACATTTTACATTTACAGCTAACCGGCTTTCATTGTTTTCTAACATTTTTATAGATTTACTTTTGTTTAGAGATTATTTTGATCATGTGACTCCCCACCGTGGTATGTTATATAGATGCAATATATTTTGGTTATATTCTAAATTTCAGGTCTTGTGGAAGACATTAAGCTTACAAAACTCGACTTGTATGGCTCTGGAAACAAGATGCGTGTATTTGACAATAATGGTGATGGCAACCTTGGATATAGAATCTACAATATACAAAAAGATAGCATAGACTTTGACAAGCTGGAGTATGTAGAGGTAAGTACAGTAGTTAAGAATGTAAGTAGTGTTAATAAGTAAAAAGTTTATGTGGATACAGTCTTCAATCCAGTGTCCGTTAATATATGGATAAAGGCAATATGAGGTAACTGATTTCAGACACATGGTAGTTTTTTGTCTAACTATAGCAATCGTTAACGATCTATTTATAGTATAAGCTTCCACTTACTGTTATGTGAAATAAAGTCGTTTGGTCCTCAACACAGCACAAACATTTGGTTTGCAGATAGGCGATTTGTGATTTTTAATGTAATGTAACATGTAAAATAGAAGGTTTCCTCAACATACTATAACAGTTTTGTAAATACAAAAATATTTCTTCTGAGTTCAGTTGTAATTTTAGCAAGACACGTCTTGAATATGAAACTCAAAATGATAAATAAAGCTGCACTCTTTTCTGAGTCTGATTACTAATGCCGTTACTGTTATTTTAACGACCATCAAGGGACAAACCTGACTTTATGTGTAACATCATTAAGGAGAGAATCACCAAGGAGACATAAATCTATCTTGTCATCGTACAGGATAGTGTACTGGCCGATTGTAAGATGTCACTCATCAAACATGAGTTTACCAAAACTGATATTATAACCTCTCTGTATAAATTTAGAGGTCAAATGCGATCGAGATAGTTTGCCTTTTGAAAGAGCACAGTCCACTATCTGCTGCATACAAATTGTCTCCATTCTTTATATAGCTTGAAAATGTCAATTCAATACTCTATGAAGATTATTGGCAGGAAGTCTTTATACATCATCATATAAAAAGATGCAACTGGAATCTTAATTGAATACTCTATCAGCAACATACGTGACATAGTGTTATTATATTAAGATTCAAGTTCTCCCAATAAATAATATATGGTGCTATGAGCATTTTAGATGGATACCTCATTCTAATTCACAACCGATGTAACCGTCGTTTTTAATTAGTTACTTTGTGGAAAATAGGCACATTTGCATACATTACGGGACGAGCTCTTTACGGCGACTAATTAACGTATATATACATGTAGTGTTTTAGAGCATTTCGCATTAGAATAGGGTCAACCGTTTTGTGATTTTTGACATTTGCGATATTATATACTAGCTTTTATGGTCGCAAACGGCGTTGCCATTAAATATTGCAACCATTAAAACCGTAAACACAGTCGCATATATCAAAATTACATAACAGCAAACTTTATATTTTATGAAAGGTTAATCGGAATAAGGTGCATTAAAGCTCAGTAATTTGACATTAGCCATATTCGAAAGATACCTATTTTGAACAATATATTCAGTAGACACGCCCATTCAACAGTCTTAAGCTTAATCAGTTTAAACGGTCGTTCCAGAAAAGTATAATTTGAACATTCAATGAATGTAAAAATATAGTAGTTACATTGTATATATTAATGTTGAAGGTTGGCAGATTTCCTCTGGATGGTACATTCACATTTGAAAAGGAGAAAGTTGTTTACCCGACAAATGCAGAAATCATCTCCGTATGTCCGAATTCACAAGCGTGTAGCGGCTGCATAGAAAAGGTTCCAGAGACCCCTAAACCAGAGAAAGAGTACGTTAATTGAATGTGCTTAAAGATTAATATTATGCCTACAATACTATTCAAGCTCATTTGTTTCCTCTTATTTTCTCCACTTCAGAGCAACTTCTTGCAGCAAATTGTAAACAAGTTTTGAAAAAGCTTAATAGTGGTAGATTTATTATTCATAAAGGCTTATGAATTCTTCCGATTGTGACTAAAGTTATCAATTGTGTTGTTATACATGTTTCAAGTGTTTGGAAAGTGATCAAGCATTTGAAATGTTAGGTATTATTTAGTTCTTAAAGAGCCACTCCAGTAAATGGCGCATATCGATGAATACAAAACTTAACGTGGTATATGTACACTAATATTTATTCCTGTATGAATGATAACAAAAACGCTTCCCTTTGTAAAGGTTTAGTTTTGTTGCATTCTTTTTCAGAACCAACGACGTGACTGTTATTGTACTTGGCGCTTTGCTCGGTATTGTCCTGATAGTGGTCTTAGTACTGATATCAATTGTTATAAAACTGTGCAGAAATATTTCGGCAATACGTAAGTGTAACACTTACAAATCTAGTACATATTGCAAACCTAGACAGTGAAGTTAATATTTTGTTTGGTATAGAAATTTAATGTCATCGATTTATAATATCATCGTTATGTTTTATTAATGACACAATATACGCTTTATTACATTGAAATGACAAATATATTACTTTGCACACTACTTACTAATTAGTATACATTGTATGTATTGTGTTCGTCAAGAACACTGTGACAGGCCATTCTCTTGCACTGTCCGAGCTGAAATCACTGTTGATGCGTTGTACAAGTGTATCTATTTTTATAGGAAAAGACGACTTCAACCCCTATATCCGGCCAGTGAATATTGATGGAGCAGATATTCAGGATAACGCAAGAAACGAAGGACTTTAGAAGCTACAAACAACATTTACGGCAACTTTGAATTACCTAACCGCTGACTATTAATATATTCGTACTTAGTCGAACAAAAGATTGCTGCAATATGTTTGCCATGTACTTTGATAGATGTATGAGTGTATTAAGAAACGATTTGTAGCTTTTCGAATGTAGTTAGCAAATAATGTTTATACCATCGCCAGAACAAGCGGTTTATACATGGACCATCGCCAGAACAAGCAGATTAAACCATCACTAGAACAAGCGGTTTATACAATCGCCAGAAAAAGCGGTTCATACCATCATTCAGAAAAAGCGGTTTTAGTCATTGGTTACGTCAAAGTAAAGCTCGTATACTTGAAGGATAGTTTGACAAGTTAGGCTTTTTGTTTAAAGGAAATTTGATATTGAAACATCAGAAAAAAAAAAAAAATTTTTTTTTTTTTTTTTTTTTTTTTTTTTTTTTTTTTTTTTTTTTTTTTTTTTTTTTTTTTTTTTTTTTTTTTTTTTTTTTTTTTTTTTTTTTGTTATGCACATACAAATATATTATATTTATATATCAATATATATATATATATTTTTTCAGAGTTATTCCAGATTATCTTTTTTCCATCTAGTACGTTATGCTCGGATGTCTTAAATGTAAACCACGCGTTTAATATGTCTGATAAGACCCTACTTCCTTCACAGCATTGTTCTGCATCTTTTACGCTGATATTGCAAAGAAAGTAAAGTATTCTCCATTTTGTTTCATTATATTTTCATACAATTCTTTTTAAATCTCCTTTGGTATTATTAGTCATTTCATCCAACACAATTTTGTTAAATACAAATACATGTAAACTATGTGTTAATTATATGTCTACATAACCTCCTAATTCATATTCTAAGTAAGCATGTCTCTTTTGATTTTATCTGTTTTACCGTCCCATATGAAATTAAACATATATAGTTTGCTTATGTCTTTTAAAATGTCCTCGTGATGATTTTGTACATGTAGTAGTGATAATGCATATATTAAAAAAAAAAAAAAAAAAAAAAAAAAAATTTTTAAAAAGGGGGGGTTTTTTTTTTTTTTTTTTTTTAAAAAAAAAATTATAAAAAAAAAAAAAAAAATTTTTTTTTAAAAAAAAAAATAATTTTTTTTTTTGGGTTTTTTTTATAAAATTTTTTTTTTTTTTTTTTTTTTTTTTTGTTCTTCATTTTAATTTTTTTTTTTTTAAAAATTTTTAATTTTTTTTTTTTAGCCGTTGTGACCTAATTCGCACAAATAACGGATATATCACTATTTAGTTTTGGATGGTGCAAATGATTAAATAACTGTAACTTTGCCAAGGTAGCAAAAGGCAATTGTTTGATTTCAACAACATCTGCTAAATAGATACTGAGATATGGATATTTGTGTAACTGCACAGTTGTAAGTGCCTCCAAGTGTATACCTTTCTTTTACAAAATATGTTTGTGAATGCCTTATTTAGAGGAATGTCAGCGACAGGTAAGCTGATACGTTACTGTTCTAGAAAGATCAAATTCATACCATGTGTTGTATACATTGAGGAACTGATGTTGGTCGCCGAACATAGTAATAAATATTTGTTTTATTTTTCGCTTATTTAACATGTAAATGGATCATAAATAAAATTTACTATGATGACTTCCTTTTCATCATCAAACACTTCCAAAGCCAGGACGTACATTGGTATCAAATTTAATCACCAGTTTGCAGATACATGTATTTACTCGAGTTAGTGCTCTTACTTTCTGAGTTTATACGTAAAAGTTTGATCTTGAATACGAAACTTATAAAAAAACTCTCAGGACACCATCAGAACTAATCAGATTGTGAATGCCTTATTTAGAGGAATGTGAGCGACAGGTAAGCTGATACGTTCCTGTTCTAGAAAGATCAAATTCATACCACGTGTTATATACATGGAGGAACTGATGTTGGTCGCCGAACATAGTAATAAATATTTGTTTTATTTTTCGCTTATTTAACATGTAAATGGATCATAAATAAAATTTACTATGATGACTTCCTTTTCATCATCAAACACTTACAAAGCCGTACATTGGTATCAAATTTAATCACCAGTTTGCAGATACAGGTATTTACTCGAGTTAGTGCTCTTACTTTCTGAGTTTATACGTAGAAGTTTGATCTTGAATACGAAACTTATAAAAACACTCTCAGGACACCATCAGAACTAATCAGTTAGCACAAATAGGACAAGCGATGTTCCGTTCCAGGTATAAACTTAAGGTTTGGTTTAATAAGGCATATTGTACGTCAAGGCTCTTGAAAATTGGGACACTTAGAACATTGAACATTACTTAAATTGACCCTTGATTTTTCAGTTGTGGGGTTAAAATGATCAAAGAAAAAAGGCGCACGTCTGTCTCTCAATGTTCACAATTTGCTCGCACATAAACATTTTACTGAACTCTCTGCATGAAGTCCTGCTTAACATTGAGTTGTGAGTTTTATAACCAAGAATCTCTGCATCAAAGGTCAAGGCCACATGGACATGTTGATATAGATTTTGTTACAGCGATTCTTCCACTTAAGTCCTTTCCTGAATTGATGAGTCTTGACATGAAACATTATTTGAACGTATAGATGTGCATAACATAATATAGCAGGACCGTACTGCAAATTTCAAGGTCACCGAGGACTGCTAATGAAACCTCTTGCAGCACCAAAGCGGGAATAAAATGAGAATTAGCATATCAAGTGCAAGTACAATTTATGGCTGTGCATATGATAATTTGGGATCATCCGGTGTATTTTTAAGCAATTTTTGAAAAGGTAAGTTTCTTTTCTTTTTTAATTTGCAAGAGATAATTCAATAACTTTTTACAGCATTACATTTGTAGCTCACACGATGTTAACACCCCCCCCCCCCCCCCCCATAGTGTACCAGAGATACAATTATTTTCCCAAAATCATTACATGTTAAAAACTTTGTACTTTTCTTTCTGAAGTTATTCATTTTATATAATCTGATTATTCTTACTAGGTACAATGCAAGTAATTTAATTGACACTTATGATTATATGTCCGTCTGTCGGTGAAACGCTTTTAAGTAGAGCAGGCCAAGTTATTTACTACCGTTCTTTTCGTTTTTTTAAACTTTAGTCTCGGCCCTCAAAACCTATTTGATCGGTCTTAAGACATTTTATTTGAGAAACAGTATATAATGTTCTATTGCCTGAAAATCGTTGGACGGAGGGACCAATGTCTGTGCCTGGGGAACGAACAGACCTTGCTGTACTGTGGTCATTGTTTTCATTTTCAGATTTCATATTGTAATTGGTAAAAGAAAAAACAAAGAAAAGTAAAATGGTTACGATCTTTGTCGTTATGGTGATGAATATGTTCCCTTCAATTTTCAAGAGAAAAGTATCTCTTTCAGCAGATATACATCTCATTACCAGTATTGGACAACTAAAATAACACACTGGACACAGCATTTGTAACTAGTATATTGTTACCTGAAGTAGTTTGTAAAAGTACAACTGCTCGTCACACGCACAATTTGTATGTAAACAGACAACATTTCAACACTCGCAACACTTTTATACCAAACCTGATGCGTTAACGAGATATCAAAAAGTCTGTTTACACGGTATCGAATAGCCACCGTTGGAAGCAGTAACTACTTTATATGAGTCAAGTATGGGTCCGAGTATGGGTCCGTGTATTAAACATTACATATTTCCGTATGAACTGGTCACCAGAGTGACCAAAATTCGTTTATTTTTGGTGAAAAAAGTATTTGCAACAGAAATATTTGAACAATAAAAGGTACTGACTACATCATATAAGAAATAATACACAAGTACATAGAATAATTACAAGCAAACTGTACACCGAAATGGAGACAAAACAGGTTTTCGTTGAAAACAAGAAAATGGAAGTATGGCGTAGTGGAATGCAGGGGCGGCCGGTTGGTAATATAGTCAAATTAACAGTTATATCAAACTTTATGCCAGCGTTCCGTGTTTTAGAAAAACTGGTCAGTTCTAGTTGAAACCGGTTTTTTGTTTTTCGATGAAAGGGCAATCCGACATAATGATACATTTTAGTTTCAGAATTCAGGACTTACACTGGCCTCTCGCTCGAACATAAAGCGCGGTATGCTGACTATAGCTGGCATTTATGGTCAAGTGTGGGCACAAGTATTTACATACCATATATAATAGAAAACACATACAATTAGGAAATAGATTTCACATTTGAGTGATATACCGGTTAGTATATCACTGTGTGGAGTGTAAATGCGTAGTAATCTAATCACGAAGGCCGAAGGCCTGAGTGATTAATTACGAAGCATTTAAACGACACATAGTGATAAACTAACCGGTGTATCACTCAAAAGTAACGCGAAATTTTCAATAGTGTTAGAATGTCATTTTTCTCATTTGATACAATATATTCTATGCTATATTTGCCATGATGATGCAAAAGTCATTTTTTCATTTTACTTATAATTTACTTATTTCGGCATATCGTTTGACATTTTTCAAATATGTATTATCTCTTTCAGTTGGTCCTCAAATTGACCGAAACTCTTTTATTTTTGGTTAGACATAACATCCTTATTTTAAATCGCCATTAATATAGACCTGGTATATTTTGCAGGGCACACCTATTCACACACAAAACAGAAAAAAGGAACATCATAATTACTATATCTATTATTGTTGGACAGTGTATCAGGTAAGCCCATGAACTACACTGATTTATACGACAAATGTGTTTTAATTGAATATTGATATCCCTTAGTAACAAAGTGAAACCGTTAAAGTAGGGACACCTTTTTTAAGAAAATAATATTACACAAGTTGTTTGTGTTTCTTTCGTACATATCCATAGTGAGTCGCTTCAGCAATATATTAGACAATACTTCAAATGTACTGATGCTCTGTGTACATGAAATAAACAATTAATTTTCTGCATCGTTTTCAAACGTCTTTTTCGGAGCATAAGACTAAAAAAGAAAAACCGCACTGTATGACCCCTTAATATACATGACAAGACATTAGACATACTATTTAACATGTTCCATCCAGGAACCATGCTATATCTGTTATCAGATGTAATTGTTTAGTTAGAGCAATGAAATGAAAACACCACTGTCAAATCCCCAAACCAACAGTTCAAGCGAAAATCTATATTGTTACTTTATTTACATATATAGTTCATACTGACTTCACTTATTTAGATCATTCATAGTTATCATTTGCGAACGACATACACATGCTAACATTACTATATTTTATTTAATACGTTAAAGCCATAAAACAGATTAAAATTTTAGTTAAACATAGCATCACTTATACGAGCAATCTACATTTTAGCCAATCAGTAACATAAACATCTAAATATAGAAACAATGCTTGCTATTTAGAACCGAGTATTTTTTCGATTTATGAGTACTCGCAGCAGAACCTTTCACATATTTACCAAAATTGACAATAATTATTGTTTCTGAGTTAGCGTTTGGCATTTTCAGTTTTGTCTTCCGCATTTGGATGTTTTGACAATAAACACTCAATTAGTAACTAACATGTACTTAACACATTGAATAAAATACTTTTCTTCTATACAACGATACGTTAAAGCGGAACTGTTTGGTCACGAACATCTCACAGCGATCTTTGTTATTTGTGGATTTGAACTATTCATTCGTCAGTCGTTTGTATGTCAGAAACAATACCTTTTTGTAGACCAAAGTTCCTTATTTAAATAAATAAATTTTGTCACGAACACCTCACAGCAATCTTCTTTATTTGTGAATTTGAACTTCTCAATCGTCAGTAGTTGGTATGTCAAAGACAACAGCTTTTTGTAGATCAGAACAACGTGGAATCGCTTGTAAGTAGTCAGCTCCTTCCAAACCATTGTACGGATCAATTTCTTGCCCCTGTGTGCTTTCGTCATAAGTCGGCCGAATATAGGGATCCGTGTCGTCTTTTGCTAAACAATGTATAATTGTTAAAGGGAATGAATAACGTGTTAGTTATGTGTTAGATATTTCTTTCAGCTTACGTTCAAAGATAATGTTCATAGATGAACGGCTTTGATTTCATTTTTGAGGACAAACATCGATATAATTGAGTAATAGTTTATTCTGAGCAAGATATGATACATGTAATACCCGAACAAGATAACTGGTCCATGACAAAACTTTTCCCGGGGTCATGATTTAAACAATCTTAAAAGGTCTACTAGGCAATGTTACAATACAAATATCTTAGCTTTAGGCCTTGCGGTTTCAGAGAGAAGACGGTTTATATTTTTTTTCTTATATTAGCCTCTGTAAAATCAAGTGACCCCCGGGTAGGGTCAATTTTGACCCGGTGGTCATTATTTGAATAATCTGGGTAGTGGTCCACTAAGCAATGCTACACGCTAAATATCTAAGTTCTATTCTTTGTGGTTTCAACGAATAAGATTTTTAACGTTTTTGCTGATAATTGTGGTAGAGCTTCATGCAAAGGATATTCCTGCAAAATTGCAAGAACATTGATCAACATTGATGATGATTCGTGAAGAAATGAAGTTTCTAGATTGTATAAATAATTAATATTATATATATATATATCTTTATTGCACACAATTATATTTAACAATATAATCAAGTATATATATAATTGTTCATATATTTCAAAAGTGCAATATAGACCTCTTGCTATATGCTTTTGAAAAAAGAAAGGAAGATGAGATTTTGACATTTTAGATCGTTTTCATACAGCGTAATTTCGTTCATTTTCATTTTGATGTGGTTTTTGAAAATCTTGTCTATGACAACCTACTGTAAGAAAAAAAGTTTCATTTTGTGATTCTCTTGTGAAGACCACTTCCTGTCACGTTGTTCGATTTTTTTTGTATGAGAGCTATTTTTTTCTTTATATTTATTCTTATCTGCAAATAATGCAGAAAGGTTTCAAACATAGGCAATACTTTTTTTTATTTCAAAAATATATGATTTCATGAATAATATGATAAAATTAATCGCATTTGTGTCATTGTTTCATTTCGATAACTTCAAAAATGTAAATGCTAGAGTGTAAACAAACTTTTTTTGACGGACGGACGGCGGACGACTGACGTCGGACATTCAACGATCCTAAAAGCTCGTCATGACCACTTTGTTGTCAGGTGAGCTAAAATAAATAAAATACGACTTATATTTTAAGTGTGTATATTCTTTGACAGCTTCCTTAAAGCTAATACATATATGAGCTAAATTCTTCATCTGATACTTACATAAACCCTTGCGACTTCTATGCATTTTCACAACGATCGCTATTAGCACACATACACACAGTAGTGAGAAACCGAGCAGAGCACCGAGGACATTAGTAGTCACGCCATTGGTTCTGAAAGACAGAACATATAATTTCTGCACTATTTTTTATATATTGTTATTTACAAAAGGAAAAAGAAACATGTTTGCACCAAGTTATTATGGATTTACTTGTACGTTTATTTTTACAATTAATCGTAAAATAACCATTCTTATACATGTAATCGATGTAACATATGGAGCAATAATTATATTCCATTCAAACGAATACGCGTTTTAAAATAACTGAATCAAATCAGTTATTGGTTTTGCATCATTTACCATTTTGTACAGGAATTTAAATGATTGTGTTGAAAGACGTACTCTTTCACTGGGTTAGTTGCCTCTTGGTGCTTTTCAGTGCAACCGCTACACGCCTGTGCATTCGGACATACTGAATTTATTTCAGTGTCTGTCGGGTTAACAGTTTTCTCTTTTTCAAATGTGAATGTACCATCAAGAGAATATCTTCCAACCTGCAAAGTCAATGCATTTTGTAAAACGTATTCCTATGTCATAATAATTTACTTTTTTGAAGGTGGTACTTGATAAGTTGATAACATTTCCTTTTATAGATTTGATCGATACTTTCGATTGTGATACTGTCGATACTCACTCAAGATAAAATAAAACTCCTGGAAAGAAACTGGCAATGTGGAATAATTGTGATTACTATTATGATACCAAGGTAGGTATCGAGTTCGGCACCTTCCGATTCTGAGGCGAACGCATTACCACTGTGCCATGGTGGCTACACCAACATGAATAGTCCAAGTAATACCTTAACTTATTTATCATTTTACTATTGAAGGCGACTGCCTTGCTTGCGTTTCTCTCTACATTATATATAACAAGAGTAGCAGACAGTGTTTTAAGTAGCATTCTGAAATTATATTACACCTAACTAGGTGCGTTCGGAAAATATGCGGGCACTATTCGGAAATATTTTTCAAAACAATCTCTTTACTCGGTTTCGAAATACTTTTGATCTGCACCTATACAATTTCGCCATGTATTTTGTGATAATTTTTATATTCCCTCTGAAAACCACAAAACACACTTAATAGCAGCTTGAATAAAAGCGGACCTAGACTCGAATTTGTTTCCAGCAAGCTATGTTTCAGTTCTTAATAAAAGCCAAGAGGGTTATAGGACAGGTGTAATACAATTATAATTTAAAATAATTGATAAATTTCACTGTAGTCGAAGCGGTGTGAGAGGGGGCGTTGTCGTGAAAAAGTAGGACATTCTCTGTGCTTGCCTCTGACTAATCTGTATTAGATTTTCACGGATTTTCTTTAAAGAAAAAAAAGAACAATATTGTCCCGTGTGCATCCCAGAAAACAACCAACATTACCTTACAAGTATACATGTAGTAGAATACATTTTAAACTTTTGCGGCGGGGGGGGGTGTACTAGCTCGTTTCGACTGCTTTGTTTGAACATTTCATCAGCAGTTATTAAGCGATTCACAAACTCATTCCTCACTCGATTAAAATCATGATTATCATTCAAATGATTTTGACATTGTCCTAGTATTAGCCTTTTGATCATCAGTAAACTATTTTGACTCAGATAAACCTATCAGGTACCTCCTGTCGTGTTACTCATCACGAACGCTTCAACATTTTCAACTATTGAGGGGATCATTTTCTAAGCAGGCGTCCCGGATCTGGGCACAACTCAGTGGTTGTATCGCTATGAAGCTGAGAAACCGAGTAAAATCCAGAACGTGACATGCAGACATCTCCAAATATTTTATACAGTCTTTGGAAAATATGGGAAGCCTTTTTCTCAGCAGCAATTTTATAACTGAACGCTGTTCTTATAACTTGGAGTCCATGCTAGTTAAATTACCTCTCGTGTACATATAGCATATAAAATGTTCACACAAACTGTTCAGTGAAAAACATCCGGAAAAATTATTCACGAGATTATGTAATTTTCGCTCATGTATAGAATTATTATGTAAATTTACATGGGAAGAGATCACATATATTCCACTTATTTCCCGACCCCCTTTCGTATATCGATTTATTGCATAACAATTCAACGGCCTGGATATACCATGAAATTGTCTATAGATTGTTCTGTTCAGTAAAATTACTATAGCAATTTTGTCAATCTTAAAAAATACTGTAGACAACAGCTTACATCAGCTTACATCTGTGTTGACAGAATTTTCATAAAATTGTATAGACGCAATCATTAGGAGCGCAATATTAATATTATTACAACCTACCTCCACGTAATCTAATTTGTTAAAATCTGAGGTATCCTTTTGTATATTGTAGATTCTGTATCCAAGGTTACCATCGCCGTTACTGTCAAATACTCGCAGCTTGCTTCCGAAGCCATCTATGTCAAGTCTTGTTGACTTAATCTTTTCCATGAGGCCTGTAAATATACAAGACTTTGAAAATTACCACTTTAAATTTGTTTCATCAAATATGACATATAACAATACTTTATAAGGAATAGTGTTAGACAAAAGAAAA
This sequence comes from Saxidomus purpurata, assembly GCA_022818135.1. NCBI lineage: Eukaryota > Metazoa > Mollusca > Bivalvia > Venerida > Veneridae > Saxidomus > Saxidomus purpurata. The sequence goes on from JAFMSR010000017.1 coordinate 14,145,763, forward strand.
TGTACTTTAATGACTCATATATTGCTTTGAAATGAGCAGTTTACCTTCTAGATTGTCTCTGAAATCTGCACATAGGTGTTTCGGCATGGAGCACTTGGAAGACAGAAATGAATCCACCCCTGATAGAAGGCTTAATGTTGCCACATAGGCGTTTGTATCCATGTAATCTAACGCAAAGCTGGGATCAGCATTCTTCTTCAAACATTTGTCTGTTTGCCTTTTGTCAAAGCTTGAATCATAATAACAGTTATATTTCTCCTGAAAAAATAACATTGACCAAGGGTCTTGCTGATACATGGTTAAAAATAGATTCTGCATGTGTGATCTAAGCGCCGAGTCTTGATATATGTCAAACGAAAGACTATATGAACCTAGTAAAACACGATTAACGTCCTCATCCAAAATATCTGCCCTAAATGACCATGTCGGCGTGCCAATAAACACAAATTCTCCTTTATTCATTTGATTAACAAGTGCAGACATTATCGGCAGTACTTTGTGTGTATGCAAAAATATAACAACGATTCTAGCATATGGATACTTCCGTAATTTGTCGTAAACTTCCATTGGATTACTTTCTTCGCCAATAGCAATATCTTGAATAACACAAATACTGCTTTGGTTTGCTGAAGCCCATACAGCGTCTCTACCGGCTTCGCCATAACTAGTTGCACTGTGTACAATCTGCATATAATTCCCGTCTAGTTGTTTTACAATTTCTATTATAGGCTGACCTTGCGAATCAAGTGGAGTAACTACCCGCATGAAGTATGGAAATCTTGATTTATCGCTTAATGCTGGAAACTGTGATGCGTAACTGATTTGTATGAATTTCAACCTGGTTAAGATTTCGGCTACAGCTACGCTGACATCGCTAACAAGTTCCGCAATATAACCTACTATTTTGTCCCTTAAATCTAATTTAGTACCATCTGATAAGACAATTACAGAAGAGTGAAGTTCGTAAATCTTTCGCTGAATTTCCACTGGGTTGTTGCAAGAATTAAGAATTAGCAATCCTATCCTTGATTCCGGAAATAATTGAGCGAAATCGCCAGTGTTAGCATTCACGGAATTTACTGCAAATCTTATTGATTCTGCAGTCTGATATCCACCAACAGTGCGGATATCGCCACAAGCATCCGCATTATCTACGTTGAAAATAGGAACAACTCCGACCACGTAAATATCCCCTGGTTCATGAATAACGCTTTCATATATTTGATTCATCTTTAAACAGTCAGAGCAAAGCGATCCTACTACGCATTGACCTTTTCGAGTATTTGGCCATCGTGTTTCCTTTTCACCGTTTCCTGAATAATCTCGGAGCTTATTGAAGCTTATGTTTGTCCTTCCATCAGATTGTTCACCAACCTATTTAAAAAGCACAATTTTATTGAATAAGCCTTTTGTAAATATCATTTTCGGTCCTTACCAAGCGATACTTTGTTTCTTTCTTTAGGAAAACCAGTTCAACAAAGACATACATGTATTAATGGACGCTCAGTAAATCATCCAAGTATTCTAAAGTATTCTTGTAAATAGCAGTCTGCATCTCCTTTAGTTTTACATCTTGTTTTAATCATGGATAAATATGCTCTAATGACATTGCATTGTCTTGTAGCGCACAAAAAAGCGTTTTTTTTTCAAATTATGTTAACATTGCAGTTTTGAGATAATGTAATTTGCCAAACTCTTAAGGCACTCGATATTGAAAAAGTAAATGACTTTTTCAATACAATTACACTGTTATTTATTGACTTATTATTATCATCATTATTATTTTGTCTTTACATGCATTATCTATTAATGTTATTATGTGTTCTACTACTACAGTTATTATCATTGTGCTTATTATTGCTTTTATAACTATTTTTATTAGCACTTTTTAAAATTTTTATCAAAGCAAGAGAACGTTGTAAATTTCACCTTGACTAAATCAAAACTGATGTCCCCTGTATCCCGAAAGTTGTGTAATTGATAATCTACATCTCCAGCTGGTTTCTCTGGATCACCACTCGACGAAATCGTCATTTTCAAGCCAGACATAGACTCTGGTCTTCATAGTAATTGATAAAATTTTAAAGTTTTATTGATTAATATTATGTAAACATAGATATAAGGGTCGTTCAATTTAAATTATCTTAGGACACCATCCGGTGTGAAAATGAGACAACACTGTAACACTCGCTTAATGTCATGGCTTTATGCCGTTATCATGCTGTCGAAGGCAATTATAAAATATAATCACTTATCCTATTGAGAAGAACATTGAATTTCATCTACGCAGTTCAGTGTAGATACTGTTAACATGACTTTATAAATAGATTATTTGGTCCTGGATGATAAGAACATTCTGTTGAAATGGAATATTGCGCCTGCTGACTTCTAATACGACATTTGTGAAGAACATTTAATGAGCATTGCCTTATACATGGATTGAAATCAGTAAGCATAACTTAAATTACGAATCCAAAAAGACACAGATCAACTGCTCGTGATCGATTAGTCATTATGTCAGTAACAGGAGTTATTGCCAGAGATAATTTGCTGATTTTCTTTGCTGTTCAGACAATTCTAATAGAATATGTTTTTATATAAAAGTTGCGTATGACAAATCGCACGCATCCTTCAAGCCTATGAGTATTTATGAAACAGTGAAGATGAACTGAAGCTAGAATATGGGCTGTTCTAACATACACGAATTTCTACAGTGGTAATTATGGCATACAGTACAATCAAAAGCTAATCTAACAACAAAATCTTCTGCCATTTAGAAATATTTCATTTTACGACTAAGATATCTTCGACACGTGTTTCTACTGAACATCACCGATTCATTATAACTGTTTATTACAGCTGATGAAAGAAAAATGCATTACGTAATCTTGTGACAAAGTTATCCTTTAGTATACACTTAACCGATATTAGAAACGCAAAGATTTCCCCTGTTGAACATTTTTATTTGAATGACGCTATTGTTTTTTTTCCTATTCAAGTCATTTTTTGCGATGAATTATTGAAACTTTTACAAGAATTCAATTTTATATTGTTTTTGTTGTGTATGAAATTTGAATAAATTTGAAACACGATAATACTGTTCAAATAAATAGTTTGCCACTTTTGCGTTTCTAAACCTGTTGAGTGTTCATATTTTGCTAAAATGATTAAGAGTTAGATGAAACTGCTGTTGTTGAAAATATCCATAAGTTCTTACGTATTTCATGAATATTCATTAGGGTTCTAGAATAGTGAAGCAGGTATTGCGGTTTTCTTTAACCTCATATAGCAATTGCAATGAAAAACTATACCTCCATCTGAAGTCAGTGTTCATATCAATAGTCAACCCCTTCATAATAGTAATCATGTTTTCATTTTCCTTGTTCTGTCGAAACATTTTGACACCTGTTGCAAGCGCATGCGCAGCAAGTATTGCATACTGAACAAACAAATGCTGATTTCCAAACATCGTCTCGTATTCCATATCGGATAACGGAGAGAAAATGCAGTCTTTATTGGCGCAATTTTTCACGCTGTAAAATACCTCAAGTAGCCAGGGATTGGACTCTGATTCTTGATGGAACTTTGTAGCATTCGTGAATATTGATTTCCAATGATCCGTGAATTCAACAACTTCTCTGTAAGGGGCTGAAAGAACAAGCGATCCTTTGGCTTTTGGTAATGTCTCTCCTGTGATCGATTTAAATACGTTTCGGTCCATATTCATTGCTTCAGATATCATAAATATGGGCACCGAAGAAAACCCAGAACTACTTAACCATTGGAAAATTGTTTTAACTGTAGTTGACGAAGCAAACAAAACAACCCCACTGATCGTTGGCCTTGAATCTTCACCTAGTATAACTTTATTTAAGATGTCTGAAATCTCAACAATGCTTATTCCATTGGCGACATTTATCGTCTTCGTCACAGATATACAAATGTCTTCCTGCTTTGATCTTTGTATTAGATGACTTTTTGCGTCCTGTCCATATGTATCATCTTCGTAAATTAAAGCGATTCGGTTCCATTCCAGTTGCTTCATCGACTGTATCATCATCTTGAAAATTAGCAAAACAGTAAATATATTTTTTCATTACATACCGCATACACGTTTCTTTTCCGGCTTTTAGTATATAAACCTAAAGGAATCAGCAGCGTGTGTGTGATATTTTACAGGTAGCATCTATTTTGTCAATGTTGTAATTAACATTACTGTATATTGTAATAAAAACACCAACGAAATATTAAATATGGAAATAACTAATTGCTCATTAAGGTTTAAAACACTTCATAACAAGTTACAATACCTCTACTTGAATATTATCATTCGGAATAACTCGAACAAAGTTTGGATATTCCTCATCAGCAGTTAATCTGGCTGCCGTAGTTGAAAACCCTACTTGTATTAATCGTTTGTCTGGTCGTACTGAGCTCAGAACCTTTGATATGGCCTCGGCTTCTGCACTGTATTCTGGACCAACGATACCTGTAGTCATGAAAACAGTTCTTAATTCATAGTAGACATAAAGGATGTTTTTTATGTCGCAAAATGTGTTTTTACTCTAGTTATAGATTTATTCTGGGATATCTAAAATAGAGAAAGACTGAAAAAAGCGTATTGGAATTTATAAATCTAATACAGTTGTACGGCACCCATCAGTAAGCTCTCGAAGATTGGAAATGATTAAATCAGTTCAAAGAATGAAGTACATTAACTAACCGAGGTTTCAAATTTTCAATTTAATTTCAAAAGCTTATTAAACAATTTTATATAATATATCCTTTATCGTAAAATTTGCATTTAACTGAGTACACCTGCAATTGTGTCGTTGTGCATTACTCTGTATAAAATGTCATTAGCCATTTCAGCTGCTAAATATTCCAGTCGACATGTCTCTTTAGCTTCCAAACCTGAAAATATCAAACCAAAAATAATGTAATACAATAAATACCGATGACCATAGAAATTAAAAATATATATTGTGTGATAAGGAACTTAAATTAAACAAACAAATTTAAAATACTGTTTATTATTAATCAGCTGATCTGATCTAAAACTTCATTTTGTGATAAAATAAAATATAGAGAGTATTACTTGTAAAAGTTATAAAAAAATAAAGACACACGGGTATTTGTTTACTGACTGAATGTGCTCGTTTAAACCAGATCTTATGTATTGGCAATATGTTCACCTCTGTAGCTATCATAGTTCAACAAACACCAGAGATGAGGATTACAGTCAAATCTGTGTTAAAGACAACCTCTGAATAAAGACCACTCCACAAAATCAGTCAATCAGCAGAAAGATCACAGTACACTATTCATCTATAGTAGAAACATTTGTGGGTAGAGACCACCCGCAATATTTATAAGGACCACATTTGTAGCTTTTCAACTGTGGTCTTTGTTTACGGTTTTACTGTGTATTGCTTATATCCAGATTGAAAGTGTCCTTATTAGAGTTTGTTATTTAGGGTATAATAAATTTAAAATTTAAAATATGGCATAGCTTTTGAAGTCCTGTTGTTACAAACAGAAGACGTATCGTATTAAAAAAGTCTCGTGTATCACGTAATATGGGCTGGCAACCAGCTCCAATGTTTGACAAACTACTGGTGCAGAATTCACCAAATGTAAATTAATAGACTTACTAACAGGTTATTTGAATATGCAAACAACCTCAGTGATTAAATAGATGTAGAAGCTGGTGATTTCGTGTAAAACAATTATTCAGTACCTATGACTGTCCAGAGTTTTGCAATTTGAATTCGCCTGCATCAAAATACTTTATGATAAAAAAGATTAAGAAATGTTGCTTTGAGAAATATGTTGCTAGTTGGAGGAATTCTATTACTTCAGATCAAGAAAAAGTAGATCTTGTGCACAATATGCTCACATACCAACTGTTCAAATATGATTTTGAGACTAAACGTACTACCAAAACATCATGCCTCGAATTCATAGGTCTGATTTCGCAAGGTTCAGAAAAGGTAAAGCTGCTATTAGAATAGAAACTGTGAGATTTGAACGTTTGCCTGTTGATCAAAGGATCAAAGGAAAAGGCCATTTTGTAACAGAACACCATGTAATTATGGAATGTCCGGTTTATAGTGATATTCGCTTAGATTTGTCTGAAAATAATAAGCTTAAGGTAGAAAATTTTGATCAGATATCAGCAACAGATAAATTTATATGTTTATTTTTTGGTTAGAGCTTTGTGAGAAATACGACCAAAACCTGCTAAACGTAGAAATCAGTTTGTATATACATAATGTAAAAGAATGATGGTTAACACTCACTTATTTGTTTATAGAAAGATGATCTTAATGGAACCCTCTTTTGTAAGTACTACAAAAATGACATCTTTTTACTGAAACAATTTTTTTAGTAAAAATAAATTAGTGTATGTAAACAAGTATTGAGGTAATCTTTCAAGTGATAGAACATTATTGGAAAGTGTGAAGCTAGTAATTTTAATCACATCTAGGCGTACTGAAGAAACAAGTACATATCTCTGTCCGAAATTAGGGTACTCTGTATTGTAAAATTACCTCCCTTTATGACCTCGTTGTCGGGCCTCATTTGTAAGCTAACCTTTTATTACAAGTAACAAAAAGTATATCCAGTAGCACGAAGAACCGAAGTTGATTTTCTGAAATTTCATTAAGATCTGGTAAGTAGATTGTAAGTAAAAGCAAAATATGTGCTAAAAGTGTCCGAAACTAGGACCGTTACCAGTATGGAATAAGAGATATTTTTGTTTAAGCAGTATCCAACACAGTGCTAGATCATCTTTGTGTTAGAAACATTTTGATAAATTTCTAATATTATGTTATAAAGGTAATGTACCACTTTCAATAAATCTTAAGTCTAGTCTTTGACTGTGTAAAGAATTTTAGATATATCATGTTTTATAATATTGTAATGTGCTGTATTTGTATGCAGATGTGATTCTAAATACATTTGAATCGACCTTAAACAAATGAATAGAATTCATTGTCTGCCTTGATTTAATCTTGACCGGCTTTTCAAACGCCACTCATTAAGCTACGGATGAAACTAAAATACATTTTATAAAATTAACCAAAAAGGTGCCTGAAGTCGCGATTCAACCTAATCGAAAATGTTTGGCAATAGTTATTCATTTGACAAAGAACCTCGGCGAATTATGCAAATATGATGTTCACTGTGTATTTCACATACTATTACATAAAGGCTTTTTTACTTAGTTTTTTTTTAGTTTTGTCATGAATGAAAACACTCAAAATTATCAAGCGAATAAGCTTGAACAGTTTTTAAAAGAAGTGCAGAATATGAATTTATGACACAAAGTTGACATGCGGAAACAATTGTTTTGTTACCTATCAGCTTTCTCTCATAGACATAGTTGGTGAGAACCTTTTGACTGAAAGAAACTAATCAAGTGAATAAAATTCAAATTTGCGTACCAAGATATCTTGTTGGTACAATCTCATGCATTTGCAAATAAAAACAGTTGCCACATTGGAGACGAATGCGGCTATCATTATTAATCCGGATAAGAATGAAATAAAAAGCATAGTTTTCTTGAAATGTGCATACGGCGTCCATTCGCCTATACCACCGTCCTAAAATAGTGTGTTACTATCATTAATATTTAAACCAATCTGCACATTTTTATCTCTGTCCGGTAATGATCTATCCATCATTTATCAAAACATTTGACAGGACCAAAAAATGGCTAAAATTTACATATTTTATTATTTATTATTTCAGAAGAAATAGGCATAAATACAATTTGGATACCCTTGTAATGCAACATTTCAATTTAATTTTTCGTAGACCTGATGGCTGACGAGAATATATCTTGAAAGAGAGGTAGTCTGAAGGAAAAGTAAAACTCAAGCAGTTTTCCAACAAGGCGCTGATAAATAGTGTCGAGATTTTGTAAAAAATGGAAAAAGAACTGCATACAATCATGCTGAAGACCAAATGTTATTGTCGTCAAAATAATTTTGATATAAGAAATTTAGAATAACTTACGAATGAAATTAATATGCTTCGTACATGTACGCACCGATTCGGAGTCAAAAATGCCCGTGCAAATGATACACTTTCTATTATCTCCAATGTTCTAGAGTGACACACCGAGAAACTTACTGCAGATGTTATCTGTCTTTGTTTTTCTGTTGTTCTTTTTAAGTGAAAGCTTTTCCACGCTTCGACCACAATGAAATTTTAATGCCTGAATGATTTGTTGATATTACATAACTAATGTAAATGACGTCGTGGGCGACGTAGAGAAATTCGTGCAAATGTTCGGTTGAAATGACGATTTTCTTTTACTTAAACGTTTCGACTTTCAGTCATTTTATGACGTCACGCATGACGTTACACTGTACATGGTCGACGTTTCTTACGTTCCGACGGCAGGGTAAATGTTGAAAGGTGTCTATACATATAATTGTTTCACCATATATTGGAAATTAAAATTTGAGTGAAAAACAGGCACATTTGCATGCATAACGGGTCAAACTCTTTGTAACAATAATTCAGTTTCAAATCTAAACTTGGGAATGCAGTTTTCAGACAAGTAATCGGTATTCCCATGGGAACAAATTGTGCACCCCTTGTCGCAGATTTGTTTTTATATTGTTATGAAAGAGACTTTATGTTGAGTCTTTCTCCAGATACGCAGGCAGACATTATCACTGCTTTTAATAATACATCACGCTATCTGGATGATATTCTTAATATGGATAACCCATTTTTTGGTCAATTGGTGGACACTATTTATCCCCGGGAACTCCAGTTAATTAAAACTAACAATTTGGATACTGGTGCTTCATTTTTAGATTTACATCTCTCTATTTATAACAATATTATACATACCAAAATTTATGACAAGAGGGATGATTTTAATTTTAATATTGTAAATTTCCCCCATTTGGATGGGGATGTACCTCATGCTACATCTTATGGGGTATACATTTCTCAGTTAATTCGGTTTGCCAGAGCGTGTAGTCATGTTGAGGATTTCAATGAACGTAATCAATATATTACAAATAAACTTCTTCAACAGGGCTACCGTTATTACAAATTGCGTAAATATTTTGCTAAATTTTACTATCGTAATTCTGTTTTGGTTTTGAAATTCAATAGTAATCTAAAGACTCTTCTGCGAGAAGGTATTTCAAAACCCGATTTTTATGGGGATGTGGTTTACAAACTTCGTAAGATTTTGGGTCATGGCAATTTTCCAACTGTATTTGCTAAAATTATAAAACGTTTTGTTAAAAGAGGTTACGACCCTACTGTTTTTAGACACACCGCATGTTTGGTGTTCAACCCGTTTACAGTTGGACGCTATGCTTCCCTCTTTGATTGTGTCTGACGGAAGAGGGAGAGGACTCTGTGATGGGCAGTTTTTAAATCCTACTGGGACGAAACTGTTTTGATTTCTGTCCTCTGGCCTGTTTCGTCGGGCCCTTAATGGTGTTTCTCTTGGTGCTCTGCCTTCTGCAAATGCATTGAGTACATACGTTTTTTGGTTCTCAAGGTTTGCTTTTTATATATTTATACACGAGCATTTTTGTGTGTTACATACCATGCCTTTTGTTTCCATTGCGTGTGCTAGAGATTCACCTAGCAGGGATTACTTTTATTTACACTGTCCTGTGACTTTGGAACATGGTGGGGGTAAGAGTGAGGTTGGGTGCGCACCATAAACCGGTTTAAGCTCCCCAGTGGTGTTTTTGCCACTGACCGTTCCAAGGCGGTGCCCCACTGTGTTCCGTTAATTGTTCGTTTTGTCCTCGTGTGTTTGCTTTGTATGCTTGTGTGTGTTGGTAGTGTATGTTTGTGTGTGTACATGATTGTGTGTGTGTGTGTGTGTGTGTTGTGTGTGTGTGTGTGTGTGTGTGTGTGTGTGTGTGTGTTGGTGGTGTGCACTTCTGGGTGCTGTGGGGCTCGTTTTGGGGAGGCTGCGTTTTTGGTACGTGGCATTCCCTGTTTGATATTATTTTTGTTTTTATGCACACTCAAATGCAAACTAAAACCAGTCTACTTTTTGTGAATTATTTTTTGAAGTTCCATCAGCATTTTCAAATGGTTGTTTGTACAAAGAGAACAACTTTGGATATACACGATGACCTACACAGTCTATGCACTGACATTAGAAAATTCCTACTTCCCATATATTTAGTAATTTATAATTCAATAGTTTAGTATTAATTATACACACGTTTAGGGACTATGCGATTAAAAGTTATTTGTTAGGATTAGATACATTCAAAATATTGAACTGCCTGTAACATTTCTCCACCCTACTTGCACATTATACATTCTTATACAAGCCACTGTTGTTTTAGTAGGTTTAAGTAGGTTCAGAACTGTCCGAAACATATAATAATTTTCACATATACAATTGATTTAACATATGATTGACATATCCTGTATCAGGCATTTTTGCTATAAATATTTTAGTATAAACACGGAAGATAAAAGAAAAATAATGGTATTTTTCTATAAATAAAATCCTGATATTTTAACAGAAATGTTAACTATATCATAACAAGACATATGCCCATTAAATTTTATATGGTAGTGATAGCAACATTCAAAAACATTCACAAATAGAATATGAGATACGTGTAAGTACTTGTACGTGACATTGTATTTTTCAAAAGTAAGGCGGCCATCTTTGATTGTAGAGTTTCCCCGGCTGGAACTATTGGGAACTTTGTGGTTATGAATACTACAGACATTGAACTTTCAGAAAACATAAGTTTAATTTGTATGAATTTTGTCCGGGTTTAGTTTGTTTTGAGGCTCAAAAACCTTGACTATATTGTTTTTGAGGTCAGTATGTAAAAGGTCAAGGACACAGTGACCCAGTTTACTAAAAAGGTTTCGGGACATTTACTCGAGTACGCTTACATGTAGGACTAGCATCTTGGTACTTGACAAGGAGAAAATTGAAATGGAGGTATGACCTACAGAAGACCCCTTTTTAGGTATGTAGGTTAAAGATCAAAGTCACAGCGACCCGGAATTGTAAAACGGTTTTCGGACGATTATTCGAGAACACTGAGAATTTAATATTAAAGTTGGTCATAACCAGCAGAAGACCCCAATTGATTTTAAGGTCAGTAAGTCAAAGGTCACGGTCACAATGACCAGAAATTCTAAAACAGTTTCTGAGTAATAACCGATAGCCCGTGTGCCCAGCTGCATCTTGAAACTTGTGCCATGGTCGGCCATGACCTGTAGAGGGACCACTTTTGACGTTGAAGTCAGTAGGTCAAAAGTCAAGGTCACAGTGACCCCGTTTACTAAAAAGGTTTCCGGACACTTACTCGAGAACGCTTAGGTCTAGCATTTTGAAACTTGACATGGAGTTTGGTTATGTCCAGAAGAAGACCCTTTTTTAGGTCAGTAGGTTAAAGATCAAAGTCACAGTGACCCGGAACTGTAAAACGGTTTTCGGACGATTATTCGAGAACACTGAGAACTCAATATTAAAGTTGGTCATGATCAGCAATTGACCCCTATTGATTTTGAGGTCAGTAGAGGTAAAATATCAAGATCACGGGTACCCGGAATTGTAGAACGGTTTCCGGGTGATAACTTGAGAACACGTACGCCTAGAATCTTGAAACTTAATGTGGAGGTAACTCATGACCGGTAGAGGGATCCTTTTTATTTTGAGGTCAGTAGGACAAAGGTCAAAGTAACAGTGAATTGGCAAATTAAAACGGTTTTCGGATGCTAACTCGAGAACACTTGGGCATAGTATCTTGACACTGGATGTGGAGATTAGTCATGACTAGAAAATGACCCCTATTCATGTTGAGATTAGTAGGTCAAAGGTCACGGTGACCCGGAATTGTAGAACGGTTTCCAGACGATTGCTCGAGAACGCGTAGGCTTAGCATCTTGAATCTTGATTTAAAGGTTAGGCATGACTGAGGTCAGTAGGTAAAAGGTTAATGTCATAGTGACCCGGAATTGTAAATTGGTTTCCGCATGACAACTTGAGAACAGGTCGGCCTAACATCTTGAAACTTCATGTGAAGTTTGATCTTGATCAGCCGATGACTTATATGTATTTTGAGGTTAATAGATTAAAGGCCAAGGTCATTGGGGCTTTTTGAAGGCCAGATAATTAGTTTAAGGTAAAAAGTCTATTTTGCCTTAAGGCCAACAATTTACTTTTTTAAGGTCCAAAATTATTTTTTCAGGCCAATTACTTGTTTTAAGGCCAACAACTTAATTCTTTTTAAGGGCAGCAAATGTATTTTTTGCTGAGGCCATATTAATGTTTCTTTTTTCATTGAGGCGCGTTTGAATTTTTATAAGACCAATAAAAAGATTAATACATTTTTTTTTCAAACTTGATTTGTCATTACCTGTGGATGACCCCTGTTCATTTTCAGGTTCTTAGGTCTTATGTGAATTTCACAGTGACATTAACTTTAAAAACTGTTCCTTGTTTAGTTAGACTTTTGCATCTTGGGGGACATTCGTGTTTTTCAAACAGCTCTTGTTTTATCCAAGCTAAAACTCTACCAAACGTAAGTATCACAAATCGACATCGACAATATACCATTCCAACCTATATTTGATGTCATTTATTAACTGTTTCAATTTGATTTTGATACATGCATTATCCTGTTGTGTTGAAGGAAATCAATTATTTGTCTAAATCTAAAATGCTAGTACCATATATCCGAAGTGTTTGTCGTTGAATTATAGAGGCATAAGCCTACTTTCATGCATCGTTAACTAAATACATGTAGTGGGTTCATAGGATTACCTTGAAAACAATGGAACTCTTGCTGAAGAGCAAAATGGATTTGGGGATACTCGTTCATGTGACGACCATGAACATGTATTTACATTATACAGCATAAGAAGGAACATACAGTGCGTGTTTATCGCATTCATGAGTTGATATCCAATTGAGGAAGGCTACTTTCATTGTTGCGAAATTCTGTACACGATTTTTTAATGTTAATTTTGTTACTTGATTGACGGTTTGTCCTTAGACCCCTGAAAGTATAGTACACAGGCGATATAATGATGGTTTAATGTTAAACTGTTATTATCTTCATCGCGATCTTCCTCAAAATTTCCTACAAAGAACTCTGTTCCACGACTTTGTACCTTTTTTCTCCTTCAGATAAAAAGAAAATCGCAAATTTATCGGGATCGCCAAAATCGTTTCAGTAAATTGGGAAGATTTCACTCCGTGCAAATCATTCGGGATACCCAGTGCGCATTGATGATAAAGGAAGTCCGAGATAATGAAACTTGGGACTGATTTTCGGTGGCCGCTAGTCGAACAAACAAAATTGCTTAATGAAATCAATTGATATAGTGAAAATGCTCTGGTCAAATTTGATACGACCGTTCGATACAAAAGTCGCTTAATACAGGAGGTCGCATGCACGATGTGGACTGTAAATGTAATCGTCACCTATATATTTGCGATAAATTATTAACGCTTAGCACACGTTTGTTGTTAAACTATATTAAAAAGTGACTTACAGACCCACTTGGCTATGCAATGCACATGTCACTATATTTACTTAGTTATATTGGCGCGTTTTACTACGTTGTGTTTTCGGGGATGAAAGTCCAAAACACGAAGAGTCAACAAGTACCTATTTTGTAATATCTTCGTGTTACCTTCTCGATCCAAAAATACGACAAGAATAAGTGGGGGAAACACGACGTATCAATATCCGGCGTATAATTCTGTCATGCTTTTTACCTTTTGTCCTGTCAGCAATTTGCAAATTTGAGAACATGCAAAATAGCTTTTTGTCGAGTTTATCGAAAACTGAAACACGTAATAAAAGGCGAAAACACGACATATTAAAACCTGCCATTTCTTTAACTCGACTAAAAAATACGGTCGTGTTTTCGCCCTTAGATGTGTTTTGTGCTTTCGCCTTTAATATGTCATTGTTTCAATTTTTCGTCCCGACAATTCGAAAACCCGAAAACACGACAATAAAGCTACTTGTTGATGTTTTACTTTTCGCCACGTCAAGTCGAAAATACGACATTTGTGTTTGATCTTTATTTGACTACATGTACATTAACTGTTTTACCTATGCTAAATGGTAACTGTCCAAATGTATTCAACTCTTTGAAGAACCATTTTACTGCCTCAGCACTCATAACTGACGCGACCTTGACCTCAGGACCACATTTTCCGTTGCTAGGTTCATGTATTTGAAATAATCCAATAACTGTTAAATCCCCATGAATTTTCATCGAACCATCTGTAAAAGCTAATAAACAACCATATATTAAACACATTAATATATAATGTTTCTCTTTTTCCATTCTTATTCGTCTTATTGCCAAGCACGAAAGCAATTTCAACTGTTCACCATTTGTGTTCTGTTTCATAAATGGATAACCAGGAAGACAAAATAAAAAATGTACCATGCGCATTCGACTGGGGAAAGTGTATAACTGCGCACTAAATATTCATTGCTTAACGAGTTTACCGAGTCGATAGGATCTATGCAATTTGATATCCTACATTATACCCGTCACAATGTACGATCGTAACTTGAATAAAACATAATATATTCAGTCGCGGTTTTTCGGTTTAAATAATATTATATTAAAGTGATATTACCGTTCAAAATAACCATCATAATTTTAAATAAAACATTATTCAGTGATTTATACTCCTAGAATAATAAACATTCCCATAGTTTTAACCCAAAAATAACGATCTGTATAACAGTTTCAATCACATGAACATAGAGGAAATCTGTAAAAATCTTTTTTGACTTTCGGTTATGTATATCTTAATTTGTATTTGTCAACAAGAGAAATCACTTGGTTAAACATATTTCTTTTATGTTTTAAAGCATCCACTGCGTTTTGAGCGCCATTCTTACCTAAAAACCAATATGACCATTTTGAAGGGTAATGCAATTTAAAACGATTTGAGCTAGTTTTCTTTCAAATAGTATAGAAAAATAAGACAAGATGCGTTAACTACGAGCTTTTGTTACACAGAAGAAAATATGCATTTAAACGAAGCATGTACAAACGTGTTACCCAGCAGGTATTCTATAATTAGCAGCGGACGTGTTTATATCCATTAACCATAGCACGTTATCATCCTGGTCTGTATCCCGGTTAAATGTTTGTTGATTGAGGGTCGCGGGTTGAGGCCTGCTTCAAACCACATCAGTTTCTTGTTTGATATTTTAGATAATTGGTGGCACTGGTTCTTTGATGGTTTGATTCAAAGTCCGCATATAAAAATGAACAAAATACTGGCATCAAACTCCTACAACAGACGTTATCATCAAACATAACCAAGTTCCCGTATATCAGTGCTCTACACAGGACATGTCAGGTTATGTCTCTAGAACTGGGACACGTTCTGTATCTTGGACAAGTTCCCAGAAACCTAAAATACAAGATAAATCAGTAGATTTATATCACCCGCCAAAAGAAGGAAATCACCGAAAAAGACTACTTGGGGAGTGGTTTTTTTTCAGTAAAAAAGATGCATTTTTAAATGTCATCACCGCACTGTGGTCGCATCTTCTTTTTTACAGTCAAACAGACTAATTTACCAAAATATTTCCCAAATCTTGGACAATACTAAAAGACGTAATGTTTTGCCAGGATTTACTGCCAAATTGTTTTTCTTACACCAGCTTTGTGTAGTTATAAGATCGGTCTGTAATTTCAGTTGGATATCACTTAAATATTTACCTTATTATGCAACGTCGTATCATCAGCATACATATAAGTTTCAGAATTTAATTCAAGGGGCAAGTCATTCACATAGCAGAAATAAAAGAGGACCAAGAATTGATCCCTGAGGAACACCCAATGTCACCTAACAGAAATCAGAATGTATGCCATTTACCATTATGATTTGAGTTCGATTGTCTGAATATGATCTGAAAGGTTTAACTGTGTTATCAAAGAAGTGGTAAAGTTTTAACTTATTCAGAAGAATTTTATGATCCACTAAATCAAAAGCTTTTTTGAAATCCAAAAACACTGTTCCAATAACATTACTTTCATCCATAGATGTTAACCAGGAATCTACTAGTCTAATTAAAGTAGTTTGGCATGAATGGTGTTGTCTAAAACCGGACTGATGCTTATATAATATATTCTTTTTTTGAAAAAGGTTGGTTAGCTGACTAGCAACATGCCTTTCAACTATTTTAGATAATGTCGATAGAATTGGTATAGGTCTATAATTGTTTGGGCCATCATTGCTTTCGCCTATATGCAAGGGTATTACATAAGCTATTTTTAATGTGTCCGCATTTTTGTGTGTGTCTTATCTGTCAATAAGAATACTGACTTCATATAGAGTAATAAACCTTAAATTAAATGAATTATGTTCTAACTTTATGTAAAACAAACTTAACCTGTATTCGTATACTACTTTATACGGGTCAAGTATGGTCCAGGTATAACATTACATATTTCTGTGTGAATTGGTCACCAGAGTCACCAAAATTCGTTTATTTTTTGTGAAAACAATATCAACAACAGAAACATTTGAAAAATAAAAGGTACTAACTACAGCTGGTAGAAATAATTGAATACAATAATTGTTATCTACATAACATAGCAAAGTGTGGGGATCCATGAGAACGTTGCTAGAATTGTACACATAATAACATAAAATAATAAGTAAACACAAAAATAGAGACAAAACAGATTTTCGAAAACAAGAAAATGGAAGTATGGCGTAGTGTAATGTAGGGACGGTTAGTTGGTAAAATAGTCAAATCAACAGTTATATCAAACTTTCTGTCAGCCTTCCGTGTTTTAGAAAAACTGGTCAGTTATAGTTGAAACCTGTTTTGGTTTTTCGATAAAAGGGTAATCGGACATTATGATACATTTTAGTTTCAGAATTCAGGACTTACACTAGACGCTCGCTCGAACATAAAGGGCGCTATGCTGTCTATAGCTTGTATGTATGATGAAGTGTTGGTCCAGGTATAAAAGTATATATATCGCTTTAAACCTCAGATTGACCGAAACTCGTTTATTTTGGGTGAGAAACATAAACATTTGAGCAATAAAAAGCACTGACAACACTACATTAGAAGCAATTGAATACAACAATTGTTATCTACATAACCCATCATTCAAAAGCGTAGGGATTCCTTAGGATATCGCTATAAATATGGACCTGGATTATTTTGCAGGGTACATCTACATGTATTCCAACACACAAAAAAGGGATCATCATATATCTATACCACCGCCTATAGTTGGACGGTGCATCTGACAAGCTCATGAATTACACTGATTTATAGGACACATTCGTTTAATATAAGAATACTGATATCCCTAGTAACAAAATGATAAAGTAGGGCAACTTTGTTTATGGAAATAAAATTACACACGTTGTTTGTGTTACTTTTATACATATCAATGGTGACTCGCTTCAGCAATATCTCAGACATTACTCAAAATGCATTGATGTTCTTAGATGAAATAAACGATTCATTTTCTAAATTTTAGCATCGTTTCTAAACGTCTTTTATGGAGCATAAAATCTAAAAAGAAAGGAAAACCCGCAAAATGTGATCCCTTAATGTATATTTCAAGACATAAAACATAGTATTTACATGTTTCATTCAGGAACCATGACATGACTGTTGTCAGATATAATTGTTTAGTTAGAGCAATGAAATGAAAATATCACCGTCAAATCCCCAGAACAACAGTTCAAGCAAAAATATATATTGTTTCTTTATTCACATAATAGTATATAATATAGTTCATAATGTATTCACTTATTTAGATCATTCACAGTGATCATTTTCGAAAAACATGCTAATTTTATGTTTTATTTCATACGTAAAACCCATAAACACACTAAAACTCCTGCTAAACATTGCGTCATTTATACGAGCAATCTATATTTCGGTCATTCAGTGACATAAACATTTAACAAGTCTTGCTGTGAAGAACTGAGTGTTTTTTTTCTCGATTTATGAGTATTCGTGGCAGAACCTTTCACATATTTACCAAAATTGACAATAAATAATTGTTTCTTAGTTTGCGGTTGGTATGTTTCAGTTTTGTCTTCCGCACTCAAATTAGTAACTTACTTAACACATTTTATAAAATTTTAAATAATAAATTTTGTGATCGTGAACTTCTCAATCGTCAGTGGTTGGTATGTCAGAGACAACAGCATTTTGAAGACCAGAACACCTTGGAATCGCTTGTAAGTAGCCAACTCCTTCAAAACCATTACATGTTGCCAATTCTTGCTGCTCCGAGCTTTCGTCATAAGTCGGCCGAATATAGGGATCTGTGTCGTCGATTACTAAACAAATGTATAATTGTTGAAGGGAACGAATAACGTGATAGTTATGTGTGATATATTTCTTTCAGCTGACGTTGAAAGATAATATTCATAGATGTACAGCTTTGTTTTCGATTTTGAGGACAAACTTCGATATAATTGAGTAATAGCTTATTCCGAGCAATATAAAATGATACCTTAGAAAAGATAACTGGTCTATGACAAAACTTTGCCTGTGGTAAACGGTGAAAGGTGTACTTAAACAACCAGAAATCAAATTGTGATCGGATATGATCACATCATATGCATATGTTCACCACTTAATAGTTTTTAGAATGACATATCTACGTGCATGGAAATATTTTGCTGGTACATAGTAATTTGAAATATTACTCTCAACAACATGAATGAATGATTGTTACACAGAGATTGTTTAAAACCTGGGTTGAGCGTTTAAACATGTGTGACTCTTGTATACTGGGGTCACTGCGTTCAGCGCGCGATGTACCATTGAGTCTGTACCTATTTCTATAACTATTTCAAAATATTAAGGATCAATTTTTGATGTTATGATGATGAAAAATTTATCACTACAAATAAAAAACAAGAGGACCATCGTGTCCCTATATCGCTCATCTGAGTACCTTGGTACTCACCCAAGAAAGTCACTGGTTGCTAGGGAAAGTCACTGTTTGCTAAGGGAATCACTGGTCACAAGTGGAAATTAGTGATTGCAAAAGAAAACTGTTGCTATTTGCTAAGGACGTTAAGGGTCAATGGGTGCTAGCGTAGTCACTGGTGGCAAGAAAATGCGTAATGTTGCTTAGGAAATAACTTGTTGCAACGGGCAGTCACTGGTTGCTAGTAGACTGTTGTGTTGCTTAATGATTGCTGAGGAGTTAACTAGTAACTAGGAACGTCACGTGTTGCTAAGGAATTCACTGGTTGCTAGGGAAAGTCACTGTTGCTAAGAGAATCACTGGTCACAAGTGGAAATTCAGTGATCGCAAAAGAAAACTGTTGCTATTTGCTAAGGACGTTAAGGGTCAATGGGTGCTAGCGTAGTCACTGGTGGCAAGAAAATGCTTAAGGTTGGTTGCTTAGGAAATAACTTGTTGCAACGGGTAGTCACTGGTTGCTAGTAGACTGTTGTGTTGCTTAAGAAGGTAATGATTGCTGAGGAGTTAACTAGTAACTAGGAACGTCACGTGTTGCTAAGGAATTCACTGGTTGTTGGGAAGTCACTTGTTCCAAGGGGAAGTCACTCGTTGCTAGGGGAAGTCACTGCTTACTAAGGAAGTCACCGGTTATTCGATGGTTGCTAAAGGAAATCACTGGAGGCTAGGTTTTTACTATAACTCTATAAATAGACAAGAAGAACACCAGTGTGCGATGTCAATTTTGCAATGTTGAATTATATAAGCCTACATTAAATCAAGTGACACCTAGATAGGGTCAATTTTGACCCGGTGGTCATAAGATGAATAATCTAGGTAGATTTCTACTAGACAATGCTACATGCTAAATGTTTAAGTGTTAGGGCTTTGATGTTTCAGAAAATAACATCTTTAACGTTTTCCCTGATAATTTTGGTAGAGCTTCATGCAAGGAACACCGCTAACAAATTTCATGAACACTGATGATGATAAAATGATGATAAAAATAGTAAAATATTATTTTTTTGGTTAAATCAGGAGCCGTGACTCTAGAAGAACTGGCCAGATCAAGCCTATAATTAAACTCATCTGAGCTTTTATGATACCACACATCGTCTTTAAATATGCTTAGGATTAGTGAAGAATGAAGGTGCTAGCGTGTAAAAATAGTAAATATTGCAATTTTTGTTCAATATATGGTCAAAACTCTGGAAGAACTAATCTAATAAAACCAATAATTGAACTCATCCTAGATATTATAAACATTCACATTCTCTATAAATATGGCTAGAATTTGTGACGAAGAATGTAAACATAGTGAAATATATAATTTGTTGTTAGGTCAGGGGCCATAATTCAGGAAGAAATAATCCGATCTTGCCGTAATTCAAACTCATCCGATGTCTTGTAGCGGTAAAACTTGTGTTTAATTAAGTAATTGTAGTCGGACGGACGGCTATACGGACGACTGACGCCGGACATTCAACGATCCTTAAAGCTCGCCATGACCACTTTGTGGTTAGGTCTAGCTATAATTGAATAAAATACTATGTATACTTTTAGTGTGTATATTCTGTAACTTTCTCCTTACAGTATATATGAGCTGAAGTCGTTCTACTGATACTCACATAAACCGTTGTGTTTTCTGTGCATTTGCACAATGATCGCTACAAGCACACACACAAATAATAGTGAGCAACCAAGCAGAGTACCAAGGACATAAGTTGTCACGCCATTGGTTCTGAAAGACAGAACATATAATTATTGAAGTATTCGTTTATGTTTTTGTTATTTACAAAAGGAAAAAGAATTATGCTTGTATCAAGCTTGTACTTTTTTTACAATAACCGTAATTTCCGGACAATAGGCCGCGGCCCTATACTGGTACAAATGTAGTTTCAAGCGGCCTTTACGACATTTTTTGATAATAAAATTGGTATTTTGAGTGCACAGAATTGGAACTGTAGGTTTATACCCTGTTTGAAAATAGTTCACCAATACCTTCCAACGCATTTAGCCTTCATAGGTCATTAGGTCAATTAACCATCGCATAATTCCGTATATCAGCAGAGCGGCCTATACGTCTAATTGTGTTTCTAAAATCGTAAAAACATAGGGGTGCAGTCAATAACTCGGAGCAACCTATTTTTCGGAAATTACAGTAATCGTACAATAAGCACACTCTAAATTAAAACAATATACTTTCTTATAATCGAAGCTACAGCTGGAGCAATATATTTCATTTAAACGAATACGCGTAAACAACTAAATCCCAGTTTTAAGTTTTGTCTCATTTATCATTTTGTATAAGCATTAAAATGATTGTGTTTAAAGACGTACTCTTCCACTGGGTTAGTTGCCTCTTGGTGCTTTTCAGTGCAACCGCTACACGCCTGTGCATTCGGACATACTGAATTTAATTCGGTGTCTGTCGGTTTAACAGTTTTCTCTTTTCAAATGTGAATGTACCATCAAGAGAATATCTTCCAACCTGCAAAGTCAAAACATTTTGTATATAAGAAAAAATGTATATGGACATTTGTATGATCCGTTCACTATCAGGTAATAGGTATTCTTATTCATAATAAGTCACTCTTTTGAAGGTGGTATTTGATTATAGGTCGATTACATTTCATTTTAATGGTTTAATTGTTACTGTTGATTGCGATACTGTCGATACTCACTCAGATGAAATAAACATCCAGGAAAGAAAATAGAAATGTGGAATTATTATGACTACTATTGTATTACCAAAGTAGGTAGCGAATTTCTGAGGCGAACGCATAACCTCTATGCCATGGTGGCTGCACCAAAATGAAGAGTCAAGGTAATATCTTAAATTATTTATCATTATATTAATGAAGGCGACTGCTTTGCTTGCGATTCTTTCTACATTATTTTAACGGATTGTCTCTGAAGGAAAAAAACAACAAAAATTGTTATTTCCCCATGTGCATACCAGAAAATAACCACCATTATAATAATTATTGAAATTATTTCGACATAATCACACTATTAGACTTTTAAGCCCTTTTCCCAAATGTCAGCAAGAATTTTATAACAGAACGCTATTCTCCTACTTGGAGTCCATGTTAGTTGAAACACATCTCGGATGCATCAAGCATAAAATGTTCTCACAATGTTTTCAGTGAAAGAAATCCGATAAAAGTATTCACGAGATTGTGTAATTTTTTGCTCATGTATATAATTATTATGTGAATTCATATGGAAAGAAAATATTGCATAAAGTCCATATATTTTCCGACCCCCTCTCATATATCGACTCATTGCATAATAATTCAACAGTCTGGATATACAATTTACCATCAATCTATAAATTATTCCATATAATAAAATTTATATTGTAATTTTGTCAATTTCTGAAAAATACTGTAGACAACAGCTTACATCAGCTACATTTTGTAACATCTACATGTATGTCGACAAAATTTCAACCTACAGTACAACACAGGCGGATTCCGTTTTTGCCGCGCTATAGCGCGGGAGGTTTTACAACGCGGGAGCATCACGCGGCATATGATTGTATATGCGGCATCTATATGCCGCGTGTCATTTGCGATATGCGACAAGTACCATGTCGCGTAACGCGGCGAAAAGGATTATTTTTTCCCTTAAAAATTAATGCCTTTTGCACAATGTACATGTAATTCTATATAAGGTTTTACATGTATAAGATGTAATTTTATAGAATATTTGCATCAGTTAATGCAGTTTACTATCTTTCGAGTATGTTTAAAAAATAATTTTTGTGTATAATTAAAAGTTGTAACATTTTCATGACTTTGTTCTTTTGTTCTAAACCTTTTATTACAGATATCGTTGTTTGTCGCAAGAATTATAATATTATTGCTTATCAATAATTTGTCGTCGTTTTGATGTATGTATTTAAACAAAATTGATTCCGACGCTTGCCTTGAAGTTGGGGATAATTAGTGTCACATCTTAATTGAGTAGACACTTATTGCTAATATTAACAAAGGGTGATGATTGCCATTGTCTACAGTACTGTCAGCATGTTTTTCATTTTAATGAACCATAAAGTAAGATAATCGGCTAAAACAGATATCATTGACAATTTACTGCCGAAGTAGTTAATCAGGATTATTTTAGTGTCAAGTATTTAAAACTCTTTTATTAATAAGTTTATTGTAGAAACTGATCGAGGTAAACTAAATAAGTTATTCGTTCTTGGACTCTGATTTGAGCTACAAAGACACAATAATCTTAAATAAATACTGAAACAGATGATAACCGCAAACTGTCGATTTACTGCATTTGAATTAACTATTACAATGTATACGTATGTTCCTTTTTTTCGTCATACTTTGCGACAAAAACAATGTTTCTTATAAATATAAGAATTGACAATTATTTGCCATCTGAATGTACAACAAATCGGCATCAACTCTTTTAAATGTACGGTACTACATTAAGTTTCTAAAGTAGACATTTCCAGCTTTCAATTTGGTGAATTTCGTACGGTGCAGAACTGGTCATGATCTGCACTGATTGAAAATTCATGCAGAACAATTGCTGCTAGCATGAAAATTGTTACTTTATCAAAACAACAATCTCTCAGCGCTGACTGCATCCACATGATCAGTAGATAAATGTAAGAACTAAACTTCACAAAAATACAAGTAACAGCTTAAATACTGTACGTCCACTTATCAACCACCTACATTGTGAGAGCTCGAACCGGGGGCACAACCGGTTTCTGTACGTTCATGCATATCGATTCCTACACTCGGAGTTAAGACACCAACATTTTACCAACTACCTAAGAGCTATGAACCGGGATCACAACCGGCTTTTGTACGTATAGGTGTTTGATGTTTTATGAAAATAATAAAGATGTTTTTTTTAAAGAGCGCACTGTTGAAAGTAAAATTTAGTGACGTAACATCAAACATTGTGATACACACATGTAATATTAACACCTCGGGCTAAGGTTTGGTTTCAGAACAGTTAAATTTGATTTGAACTGAATTACAATTCAAGAAGGAAAGTACATCCGTTCCAGCTGTATTTTGGTCGTTCTAACAGACGGGCAATTTACCTTATTACAGTAAAATCAGTATATAGGGACTCGGGATTATAATCGGTTATAATGAACAGTACTTTTGGGCCCGATTTTTCCTCTTTTTTTTGTTAAATGTAAAAAGATGCGGTTATATCGTACTCCGTTTATAAGGAAACTTCGGATATAGTCTTCTACATTTCACATGTATAACCTTTTGATAAACTAGTTAAAAGAGAATACCAACACAATTGCTAAGTACGATGTTCAAGTGATAATATTTTTTGCGTAAACAGTTATGAGCGTTTCTTTAAAAGCATGCAGACCGAATGAAATCCCATTTTGGGAGAGAAAAAAACATGTTAAATATTCAAGTTTTGGCTATTGAGTGAAAATCGGCTTTATTCAATTGTATCAAATACAAAATTATTTTGTTTCAGTATTGCTAAGGAAAACATGAACCGTCTTTTTATGCTTTAGTAATCTTTGCAATCATTCTACATACGGATATAGAAAAGGATAACAGTTATAGATATTTATAACTGTTCAAAAGGTGCTAGAAAAACCAAAAGCAACTGTAAGTTGATGGTTGGTATTTGACTATAAAAATACCTCAGCGTAATCTAACTTGTTGAAATATGTGGTATTCTTTTGTATATTGTAGATTCTGTATCCAACGTTACCATCGCCGTTACTGTCAAATACTCGCAGCTTGCTTCCAAAGCCATCTAAGTCAAATCTTGTAGACTTAATCTTTTCCATGAGGCCTGTGAATATATACAAAACTTAGAAAAAAATATCACTTGAATGTGTGTTTAATGGAATATAACATATAAACAAACTTTATAAGGAATAGTGCTATACAAAAGAAAATGTACGTTAATGATTCATATATTGCTTTAAATGAGCAGTATATAGAAATGTACCTTCTGGATTGTCTCTGAAATCTACACATAGGTGTTTCTGCGTGGAACACTTGGAAGACAGAAATGAATCCACCCCTGATAGAAGGCTTAATGTTGCCACATAGGCGTTTGTATCCATGTAATCTAACGCAAAGTTTGAATCGGCATTCTGCTTCAAACATTGGTCTGTTTGCCTTTTGTCAAAACTTGAATCATAATAACAGTTATATTTCTCCTGAAAAAATAGCATTGACCAAGGGTCTTGCTGATACATGGTTAAAAATAGATTCTGCATGTGCGATCTTAGCGCCGTGTCTTGATATATTTCAAGCGAAAGACTATATGAACCTAGCAAAACACGCCTAACGTCCTCGTCCAAAATATCTGCCCTAAAAGACCATGTCGGCGTGCCAATAAACACAAATTCCCCTTTATTCATTTGACTGACAAGTGCAGACATTATCGGCAGTACTTTGTGTGTATGCAAAATTATAACAACGATTCTAGCATGTGGAAACTTCCGTAACTTGTTGTACATGTAATCAGCATTGAAAGCTCACTTTTCATTTTCTAAATGTTTTTTCTTCTTCTTCTTTCTACCTATCTAACCTGTTTTATCCTTTTTTCTTCACTTTCCTAAACTTCCAAAAACCCTTTAAGTGCATATGAAAATAAACAATACCATGATTTGCAATATACATGAACTATAATATGTTACTTATATATTATTATGAATTATACGTGCTTAATTGAAATAAAAACTGAAAAAACGATCGAATTGTATGCTGCTGCTCAAACGTATCTTGTCATCGCTGAAGAAGCTCAATAGGTAACATTATTACATTGTAACGCAGTATATGCTGACATCACTGTTTTAAATCAGTTTTACTAAATCGTTGCAAATGATATTGCCGTATATAAAACCAGTCAACGTTTCAACTGAAGCGTTATATGCTGAATTTTTGCAACTATACGATATGCGGTTTCAGTTGCCACCGTCGTTAAAACAAGCGAGAATTAAAACCGCATGTACTTTTTTAAAGGTGGATAATCAGATGTTGGCCATGCAACAGATTTGTTTGAAACTTTAACATCTGATCATACACTCATTTATGTCCACTTAGCTCTTAATTCAAGTAAGATTTTCACTGGATATATTTTTAAATTTTATTTTCCTATCCTGGTTGCCCAACCAAGATAGAGTTATCATTTCATAAGAACAAATTCGATACACATACTTTGCCTAATGAAATATATAAATATAAGACCTATTGTATTATATTTGTAAAATATTTGCATAAACAATTATACATTTAGATGGAATTCATTGGAAAAAATATTATTACCTCCCTTTACCTATCTTGGTTGCGCAACCAAGATTGTTTTGAAATAAATGAATTCAGAAGCTACACATAGTTTTGAAATTTGCCTTTTAGTTCAGAATCTTAAAATACTTGTACATCTATCCAATACAAATGTAAAAGTAGAAATCATATTGAAATAAAAAGGAAATACTCAACTTTTTTTAAATACTTTCATATCAAAGGGAAGTAATAACAAACTTTTATAAAAGTTGATCAAATGTTAATTTCTTATAGGGATCTAACTCTATGTCATGGGTCTTTTTATCTCTAAGATAGCAAAAGCAAAATTGTCAACAACTGTTGCTTAAAAGAGATTGACCTTTAAATGAACAAAGCAAAAAAGCGATCATCATGCTTATTCAGGGCGTCTATAAGTTATTTGACCGTCCCGTATTTAAAATAAAGTAACAAGTCAAAACCGATAAAAAAAGCAAAAAAAAGACAACTTTATAAGTCCTTTTTTCCATGAGTCACCCTGAACAAGTTTTGTTCTTGAACAACCTAATTTTATTGACTTTTGATATATACAAAAAAAAAAAAAACATTTCTGAAAGAATGGCTACCATAAAGATTTAGTTCACACAGTTTTGGCATAGTAGAGTAGCTGTATGAAGTCCTAGCTGGCTGTATAAATTGCAAGAACGAAAGGTAAGCAGGTTGCGGACAGAAAAATACTACAATGCAAAATAAGGGCTGTTGCAATACATTGAACGCCATCTATAGCATTCTTTGCAATAAACCAGAGGATTGAAAACAAAGCTTTAATAACGTCGATTTTAGTACTCTTTGGAATACAAACCATTATTTGAAGCTTGCATACAGATTAGTTTTCCATGTGAAAAGTTAATGCTGTGAGAGTAGATGAAAGAAAGGTGGAGTTATATCTACAGTATATTTGCCTTTGAAAACCCTGATTATAAATTGAATGTTCGCAGAAATGCAATTAAATACCGATATATAATCTACATGCCTCAAAAGCGTTCAATTTCCTCCTTCAGAATGCGTATATTTTACATAAATTAGCTCGCATTTACTGCTGTTAAATTGCTGTGTGAAGTAGCGTGCTTCGTGTTTGCCTGTTGTTATGTTTGTTTAATTAAGTTCGTGCTTTTTTCCGAGAACATTTTACATGTACTTAAAGGAACAAAAAACTTGGACTTTCGTTACGTTTCTTCGAAAGCGTATTGTGTTCCAAACGTTATCTGAATATAAGCTGGTTGTCATTGTTCACTTAAACCTGAAGTTATCCGTATTTGGTTAAATGTTTATCCCTTATTTGGCATTTACATTTGCAACAGATGTGAACAAAATAAATATGGCTAATCATTAAGGATGACAAAATGTAACATTACTTTATTGTACAAAGTCAAGAAAAAAAGTGAAATGATTTAAAAGTACACGTGAGTTGACTTGAATATACAGAGTTGTATCACGGAAGTTAAACTACTTCTGTAATGGTTTTATGCAACATACCTCATACATCAGTGGTTTGCCGAGCTTTAAACAAACATTTTAATTATATAATGATTGCTCCGGATGGCGATAATGAAACAAGTAGGTTAATATGTTCTTCTTGTTGACATGCTATACACAAAAAATATATCCGAAGTTTATGAGTTAGCAAATTCATTTAGTATTTGTGTACCGTCTGTGTCCATGGGGTGCACGTCTTATTGACTAAAGTTTTAAAATTACGACCGACAATAGTTTCTTCAAACAAAACTATAGCTCTTTAGTATTACATTGTACATTTTTAGTGCATTATCATTGTAGGCTCATTTACAAATGCAATCTGAAACACAAGTTTGCAAGAATTGTAAATCAGTTTTGATTTCCTTGACATTGACTTCCATCTCTAGTTTACATTTTAACGTCTTGGATTGAGCAGTTAGGTGTCTTGTAATTAAGCATTCCAAATTCTACTTAGTAGTTAAACTGCATTTCACAGAATAAATTAGTGACCATTTTACGTCTTGGACTTTTGAGTGATTATTTTCACGTCTTTGAATGACAATTGCGGTATCTCACTTGCTGTTGAAAATCTCAGTATTGCTTGCCTAAACTTAATGTACACATACCAACACAACCGTCCCACCAGTACGTTCAGTGCTTTGACTTAGTGGAT
This sequence comes from Saxidomus purpurata, assembly GCA_022818135.1. Taxonomy (NCBI): domain Eukaryota; kingdom Metazoa; phylum Mollusca; class Bivalvia; order Venerida; family Veneridae; genus Saxidomus; species Saxidomus purpurata. The sequence continues at coordinate 14,174,173 of JAFMSR010000017.1, forward strand.
CTAATTGGGAATTATCTTCTACAGATATACATGCCTCGTGTATTTTGTCAGTGGCTGTAACAGTTGTAATGAAACGGACAAACGACCGATAAAGAGTGTTAAAGTGCTCTTGCATTTTACTTTATCAATTAAAATTTGTGAAACTATTAATTGAGTGCATTGAGAAGACAAAATATTTAATGTAAATAGCGTACATGATGAAATTTGGTTTGCACAGGAAACGGCTTTTAGACAAAATGTAAAATTATCGATTTTCGTGTTTGATTGAATGTTTGATTAAACTTTCATTTTTCGGTTTAGCAAATTTGATATATAAAATCTAACGCTACTAGCGGTAACAAAGGGATATTTTGTAATAATGTAACAATGTATTTTATTTACTTATATATCAGACACCTAATATTTAAATTGAAAGTGTTGTGCATTGTGTCGTTGCTTAGCAACCGCGGTTAGAGTTTATATCTATGCATTCCAAGTGAAATTACAAAAGGTTTAAGACATAATTTAGAGAAAAGGAATATGTAGATTTTTTTTATTATGAGGCATTATATACTTTTACCTTTGTTAGCATTTACACATGCGGTGTTTGGCTTTTACTATAGGAGTAAAGATGGCGTCACCATTTCATACAAAATAAGTCATAAGAATATTTGTTTCCCAGAGAAGAAAATATTGGCAACTATTCAAGGGGTTTCGGTGCAAGAATGTGTTAAGGCGTGTGGTTTACGCATACATTGTCATGGTATTGCTTTTAAGAGGCGACCTGTTGTCTGTGAACTATTCCTGTCCGCGGAACACAGTGACATGGAAGTCGGGGACTGCATCATCGTAAATGGATCTGATATAAATGTGCATATGGTACTCACTCTGATAGCTTTGTTTTCTATACCTCTGTAAATTGTTTTTATCCTTTATTTCTGATGACTCCTCTTATATTGATTTTGCTCATTCCTAGTGTCTTCAAATTTGTATAAATTTATTTATCTTTCAAATGTTTAGGAAATAATCGTTGTGTGAACATTAATTAAAAAATTGAATATAATAGAAATTAACGATTTTCGGGTGACAATCACTTCTGTCTTTATTCCTAATCACCGATCTCATCATTTTGAATTACGCTTAAAAACAATCGTATTTTTCTAAGTTTAAAACAATCTAAAGTTGAACGTTTTAGAAATATCTTTTAAGTCCCTTAACAGAAAAAAAACGCATGCCAATCATAACAGCAGAATAAACGTTTGCACATTTACGAGAAAAATAATTAAGTTATAGCTGATAGCTTCCTGTTATATTTTTTTTACTTACCTTGCAAATATCATCAAACATCATCAAGAAAGATTTACAGCTGTATAACGACAACCTTTCCTAACATTGCTTCTGAAATGTAGCGACACAAATATGAAATAATTGCATGAATCAGTATTGTTTAAGAATCATATCCGTTAATTCATTGTACTTAAGTTGTACTGGTCTTTTTAATGTATGATTGTTTTGTATAGTTTTGTGTCATCAGCAAATAGCCGGGTTACACACGAAAAGATGCTTCCTTCCACACCCATGCAGGTTATGAAAATGAAACTAAATACTAAAGAATACAGGTTTTCGTGCGCATACACACTAGGTCATAGCACCAAGTGCCATAACGCTTTATTGTATATTTTAAATGGACGTAACATCTCTTGGTTAGAGTTAAGTTTGTAAAATAGATATATTTTCATGTCTACTACAGATGTTTTGAGACTTCAGACATTTTTTTTTATTTACTAGGAGCAAGCGCGATATTTCTGAATTTATCAAAATCATAGACTGTTGATACAAATTGCCTATAATCAACGTAAAATGCGTGAAGAGTCTTTTTTATTTAACTTTAAGACATTGTTATGAACTGAAATGTTTTATTCTATTCGAAATCTATAATTGCGTTCGATTACTTTAAATATCACGAGTTGGAATGGTTGTCAACTGTGGTGAATGGACCTTTGAAATCGGTTACGTATCTGATATGATAAGTGTATATTTTGTTGCATTGATAGTAACCCTATGCATACTTCAGTTAGAATATTTCTTTCGGCGTAGAAATCAATCTAAAACATAAAGCTAGATTCTATTCCTTTCTACTTCAGAATCCGTGCGGTGATTGTACTAATGGCAGTGTCTGTGACACATCTTTGGAGATATGCACTAACCAAGGTAAAACTGTTTTATAATGTGAAGCTAGATGTTATACAGAACTCGGTTTAGCTATGGGATCCTCTTTAATTAAAGTAAATGCATAATATTACAAATCAATTACCTTATTATTATTTTTTTATTATAGTTTTTGTTACCAATTTCCTTATAATCTAGTGTTTCATTTTTTGAATGATTAAGTCGAGCATGTTATCCTCGAACAATCCTATGTATGTCGTCATGCCGTCGTTCACAATTATTTTTAATATTTCTAGCAAGACCAAGCAGTAAAAGAATAATTGTTGTTTCTCTTCTTCATAATCTTTTAAATATAAATGTTATTCAATAAACGGAAAATGCCAATGTCATTTCAGTTAGGACGACTTGTCATGTTTTCATATAAATTTTATGAATCAAGAAAATACAAACCATACAGGTGTCTTACTTCATCTCAAATACAAGTGTTCTTCACGTAATTGATCACGTGATCGTCGATCATAAACCCTTGAGTCAAAAAAATACAAATTGACTGCAAGGTACAAGGCTGAATATGTTTGGAAAGGAATGAGTAAATCTTGTTCTCGATAACATTGTTACTATTGATTATGACGCGCAGTGAGTTGTTGATTCTAGAAACAATGTAGATATTACTGCTGGAATATTTACTGGAAAAAAACTGATGAAGAACATTTTATAAACAGCTGGATAAGTTTCAAGCTCATAAAAGAAGTAAGGTTATAAATAAAACGAAATGTCGAATACATTTCAGTTTGGTGATTTTCGCTTGAAAATTTCAAGATTGTGCAGTCCATATGTTTTGATGCTTTGGTTTCGAATACATTATAGTTTGCATAGCCTTGTTGCATTAGTAACCCGTCAACACTTCACTATGCTATTACAATTAGCAGACAGCGAATACTTGAACCATTAATCTTTTGTTCTGACAAAGATTTATCGAAATCAACTCCGTAACAGTATATGTAAGAAGAACACTGCATACGGTCATATGTTTGTAAGATTACACAACAGTCTATGAACAGTCTCAGATTAAATGTTATTTTGAGAAAGAGCTTATTTATTCGAATACATCAGAACGTTATATAAGATGTAATACACTAATACCTGAATTGTTATTTAATTTCCAAAGAATGCCCACGTGTTGGTTTACCGGTGGCTGTTCGTAAGGTAGATGGCAATATGAACGATGTTAACGCGAAGTTAAAATTCACATGTGCCAATGGATATCAAAATGAGAATGGTAATGATGATGCTGTGTGTCTTGAAAATGGAAACTGGAGTGCGACAGTAGAGTGTGTTAAAGGTAAACTACGTTTTGTCCGGCTTCAAAAAAAAAATTGACAGCAAATAATGTCATGTAATTGCGAGATAAAAGGTGTTAAGAATGTCACTCTAGCGGCACGGAAAAGGGTAAGTGTGATTTTGTGAATTAAAAAGGTAGCTGTTTTTACGATCTGTATTTAATCTGGAATGACTCAGTGTTAGGGCAAATAACAATTTCACAGACAATATAGTCGTTTAAAAGGTTATTCGAAGAAGTTTGTTTTATTAAAGACCCAATGACATTAAAAAGTGTACCCGACTTGCAATTTATGAATACACATAGCCTGTGATTTGTCATTGTGTAGGATATAAATACTTCATTCTTTTAATATGACTTTATTGATTTGTATATTTATCTCTTCAGATTGTGACAATCCTCCGGTAATCACGAATGGTTACCTGAATCGGGATGACAATGAAACAGCATCCTTGATATGTGATAACGGTTATGAAAGCACCATAACATATTTCAATTGCAACGACCAATCTCTGTGGGGAAACATATCATGTACTCGTATTGGTATGTTGGCATTTCACTTTTTAGAAGAATCATGTAACTGATTATTTTGATATTTACACAGTAATAACTGCCATTTAAGCATTCTTCGTTATTTTAATGGATGTCTACAGTTCGTCTCAACAATGGTATATTAATATTAAATTGACACGTTTAAGGAAATATTTTAATAATCTCCTTGTTCAAAACCGAAAGGCCAAGAGCTAAGATACCTAGGTTGAATCACCTTGTGGTCCTCTACAAAATTATATCCATTTATTCAAAATTGGCCGTCATAGCCCTCTTGTTTATTTAGCGTGTGGAACTCCACCATCTGTAACGCGTGGAAGTGTAGTTCCTGAAACAGTCAATGGTTATTTCTACATGGATACAGCCACCGTAGTTTGTGATGACTGGTTCCTATCCAGTTCAGTATCCATCACTTGTACATCTACAGGCACCTGGGAAATTCCGACAGACTGTATTGGTAAAACCACATACATACAAACATACCATAGAAATTTCATATACAATGTATTTTTAATTCGTTTTATTAGAATGGATTACAACTTGTCGTCCGTATTCTAACAATCAATGGCAGAACTAAATGCTTACTAATTGTACATAATGCAGACCGTCAAAACATCTGGATCACCTAATTATTTCAACACAAATGTTGAGAAAATGAAAACGGCCCAACATATTAAAATTTTACGAAGTTACATGTATTATCTGCTGGTATGCATGTATATTGCAAATCTTGCACGAATATGTTTGAAACGTAGTGATTAAATTTATTTCATATATACGAGGAATCTGTATTTACAAATGTAATTCAATACACATTTTAAATCTGTAACGGATAACTTGGTCATGTCATCTTTTAGCTTTTCCATTTTAAATCTTAGCCCTAAGTTATATTTCGTTTCATATACATGTATGTACCTTCTGTTGATTTAAGTTCAGTCGTAAAGGTCGCTTATTAGATAGTATGACGAACTATGATCTAGTATCCCAGTAACATTTCTCTACATTAAACTCTGCAGACTGCTACCCTGCCACACCCCAGGAATATACGGGCAAAACAAATGTCACAATAAATGGAAGAACCTGTCAGAGATGGGACTCACAGGAACCACACCCTCATATACGGACAGATTTACAGTATTATCCAGAGTCAAGCTTATCTGATGCTCACAACTACTGTAGAACTCCGGAAGCTGGCGATTATGATCCTTGGTGTATGACAATGGATCCTGGCACAGATTGGGAATACTGCAATGTAAATAAGTGTCCATGGACATAAAAAACTTATTAGTCCCACATAGATTAACCTTCATGACAATTTGTTGGTTCTAAGGACGTAAATATAACCCACCAAACGTAAACTTACATGCAGTCATTTCAGACTGATTATGCGACATATCTGTGTTATCTTGTCTACATTTCAATCGTTTTGGGGCTTGCTATATTTCTTATATATGTTGTTTAGAAATAAATGATATTTTACTTTTCTAGTGTTTTCTTTCTTTGTTTTTGTATTATCAAATGAAACAAGTACTGTACTTCATAGTTTTCTTGTAATGATATCGCGTGAAGTGATGTACCACTTGCACGCAGGCCTTCTCTGTGAAGTTTTACTTGCAGTCTACTTTTTGTATATTCCCAGTAGCAAAAATATGTATGCTAGATTGAATATTTCGGTTCCTGATGCTATTATTTCGCCTTTAAAAGAAACACGTGTATTCTATTACTTAGACACAAATGTAATATAAAGTTGCTGTCTCAGCCCTGACTAAACCACACAAGATTTATGCATTAAAATTGTTGCCACCTCCATCAGAATACTTTAAAAATATTCACACGACACAGTTGTTGTCGTTTCGAGGATTTATTTTGTTATTTAGATAAATAAATGTCACACCAATGACATATGGGTCATAGCAGCAATGACATTATCTAATAGTATGAAACGTTTTTCTTAAGCAACTTAAATATACTTCAATTTTAACCTTACTAATAAGATGCATAAAACAGTATAGAATAAGATGTCCGTAGGCACACCAGTTATAATATCCAGAACAACTGATTGGTTTTTGATATATTAATAAGTTTATAATACTTGTGGAGCTGTTTATTGAATTGATACCATCTTACAACAATTTTAACTGTTTTATTTCTATATTCTTAATAGATCAATGCACAACATAAGTAGTTTATTACGCTATCCACACGTTGAAAACCAGGTACAATATATGACAGAAGGACAAATAGTTTAATTGTAGATGTACCTGTTTAACCAGTCAATGGTAATCTGCCTTGTGGTTAACTCAGCTGTAATCAATAATTGTCTAACATAGCGTAATCATCAAAAAGAAAAATAATGATTAATAATCGATTAATATTTCCCAGTAATCGGGATTAATCATTAATCATGCATTTTTCCGATTACTTTAATCATAATGTAATCGATTACAGTCAAAAAAGGCAGAAATTTGTATATTTTATGATTATTGTAAGATTACATTCTGTTTGTACATGTATTCCATTTTGTACTAAATAGATATTTTAAAAGTTGGATACATAATTTCCGAAACATTGACTGACACTTGCATTGTTTAAAAACACTTATTTCTCAGTTATTCATGGTCAAAGATGACAACCGTGTATTGTAGCACTAGGGTTTAACTATGGTCTATGACACAATAGAACAGTTATATGTTTTGATAACGGGGTAATGGGGCTAAACTATAATGACACATTCATTTAATAGAATAAAATGCTTTCAGATAAAAACATTTACATTGCTAAATCCTTTGAAATCTAGTTACATGTAATAAGAATTCTTGAATATGCGGCTGTTTATTATTGTCATGCATTCCCAACATTAAAGTCCCATGATCACATTGCTTTTACGGATAATAAGCCAATTACTGATGGAATAATGATAGAGCCGAATTCTTCTTACTCTAAAAACAATGTTGACAATTTTATTAAAGAAAAGAGTTGACAGAAAGCCTTTTTTATTTTGTTTTGTAATATCATTGGAAAAAAAACAAGTTTAATATTGTTTATTTTACTGGTTATTTCAAAAACACATTAAAATTTTTGAAATAACAAATTTTGTGAGCTGTTACTGGGACGAATATATATTATTGCTCCATGCTGTAATTTTCAAACTTGATGTGTTCAAATACTTTTCAAGTGAAGAAAAAAAGCATTTTTTAAAGCTGACTGTAGACCAACCGATTAGGCAATTTCGCCAGCCAGATAAAAGCGAATCCCTTTGCACTTTTAAAATTCAGTCTCGATGTTTTAATGGTATAAATAAAACAATTCTTCCCATTTGAGAGACGCGGCCGAAATGTTATGGGACCGAGACGTCTGTAATTTACACAAAGGACAGCAACCCTTTTCTCTTGTTACAATGTACATGTATAACAGCAATACTATACTATGTTGCGAACGACACTCCAAAGCTATTAATAAATATGAACTAGTCCTTCAAAACTGTAAGTGGTCAGTGTTAATTAGAGGGCAATACACGGCTAAGTCGAGCCGGAACGTAATATCCTGCCCGCAAGGAATGAAAACGTAAGGTATGTATTATAAGGTTACATGTATACACGGCTGAGCCAAACCGGGACATATCATATACAGCTGAGGTCCGGCTCAGTTGTGCATTTATCTCTTTAATACATACCGTACATTTTCATTCAAAAGTCTTATCTGATACGACGATCAATAAAATGTGCATGAGTTACTGTCCGGATAAATTAACACGATCCTGACCTTCATGCGTCTATATTGGGCGTAAGAAATCTATTTCCGGGATCATGTCATGCATAAGCGGTGCGTTTCTTTATAATTGCGGAAATTCATGCCAGATAAAATTGTTTTGGTACGGTTCATAAACAACCATAAGTGTATTATCCGCCGTAGCTAAGTGGTGCAGGAATCTTTTCTATATTGTTCGAATCACGTTAACTGATTTTTTCAATCATGTTTTTCAGTCTGTACAAGGAATGCAGCCGAACACGATGATTTGAACTTTAAATTCTATTTATTTCTAATATATAACGCATAATAGAAAACCGTATCGGCATTCAGTCTTAACATTTACTGTTTCATTGTATGACTATCTGTCCATTAATTCTTACTCCATTAACTCCCTTTGTTGCCATTCAAAATTATTATGATCGATCCCTATAATATTAAAGCCTGGACGATTTTGCTTAGAGTTTTGATAAAAATATATCATCACCTAGCCTGATGACGATGTGATAATAAAGCATATACAAGAAAATACATTTATAGTACAATATCAACAAAATATAGATATTATCATATGCCTACATTGTAAAACGTTTTTAAAGGATTTAATTCACGGACGTTGACTTGACTTGAACACCACACATGTTACTTATTATATAAAAAAGGTTCGCTACCAACTGGGCTACGGACACGTAAGATAAGATCACACGATCTGAACGATATTTATTGATTTTCTATGTGCAAATTCGTAAATATTTTTAGATTAAATTTTAAACGAAGAATGTTTTTCATGTATCTTCTTGTCTCAATTTAGATAAATGAAGGGTTCAAAAATACATTTTCCAAACGTTATATATACATGTATAAGTCTAAAATGTATGCTATGACACATATCAGGACCCCATCGGCTGTAGATCGAGGCCGAACTTATCATTTGTTTCCTTTGTCTGCTCCACATCTCCCACACCCTTGAATTAATTTAATGATACGTGTCAAATATAAATGTCCTCTCGAGATAACACCATATTTCAACCTTGCTGTCTCAAGGCCGAAGTCACACTATAAAGTTCATTGGTTTTCCTTGTCGGCTTCATGTGGGACTCTGCTGGACCCCTTCGAAGATTGCCGCAAAACTTTATTCAAACGTCAATTGCAACTTTGAGGACCTATGTCCCGAAATCACGGAGTCAAGATGACAGTCACCCAAGTCATGAGAGTAAGTACATGTATGTAAGTTTAGTGATGCTGCATCTATAGCAGTTGAAAGTGACTGTTACTGTTTATCTCAAAACGGGGCTAAAATGCTAAAGTCATATCAGCATATTGGATGTGAAAAAACGTATTACGTCTTATATTACATTGTACCAGGAAAGATATCTAACCGGCGACAATCATTCCTGACGATGCTTTTAATTCCAAAGTACACGCTTTAAAGATATCGCAAGGTGTTTTACAATCATATTGCAAGGAATAAGAAACGCTGTCTAACAACGCATATTCGATAAGAAGCGACAAAAATTTGAAAGAAATGTATATTTCAATATACTGTTAACCAAAGCATAAAACAATTCTTTCGATATTCTAAATTATACTAAAGGACACTTCTAACGCATTTTCCTTATTTATTTAATTATCAACACCTTCGATATATGCCAGCTTATATCTATCATGTCTTGCATGTATGAAGACACTTGGTAGATACTTCCTTTACGTGCATGATCGAGTAGTACAAATCATATGGTAGAGAATTTTAATTTAACTTTTAAACCTCCGTAAACTTTACATTGGTTATTGCCTTGATGCTATTCCTTAGGGAACCCACTCTTACAAAAATATATTCCATATGAAAAGTATATCTCTCGATCATTTTAAAATTCATGTAACGGAACTATCTACACACTGTCCTCATAAATACATCGCGACTCCATTTGAGCAAATACGAAGTTTACTGTTAATAAAAAGTCGTGAAAATCATGCCAGCTATCTTTGTGTTTCATCCTCTGCGGTTACAGTGGTTCTCCGTGTTCGGCCAGGTTGCTAAGTTAATAAAAACAAATTCCGATTCATAACAATTACGATTCAAGCTTTGTTTTCGCGTAATTTAAGTTAATAATTATCATTAAACCATACTGTGGAAGTAAACCCTAGTTTTACAATGACTTTTCCAAATAGATTACACGAGGCTTAATGTAATATGGTAAAATGAGACCAGACGTGGATTTTCTTTTTTAAGTTTAGTTTAGGAAAATGAGATGTTTTCATTACAATATGCGTTTCCTGTAAAATAATAATATCTATTGAATAATATATTTTGTAGAGAAGCAATATCTTTCAATTGATCGAGTCAGAATTTCATGCAAAATATCTGAACCAAAAGTCCCGTGAATAATACAAACGTTCAATTTCCATTTGTTGCAGGGTTATTGTAGTCACAAAGGAGATTATTGCTTGCACGTGCTGACTACGCTTCTATTTATGTTTCCCAGCTAATGAATCAAACTCACATCTTGCATACATTGCCGTAATAGTTATAAGTAGAAGCAAGTATGGATATGGCAAATAAATGTCGATAGCGTTTTGGGCAAATACGACATCAAGTCTATAGAAGATATCTGCAAGAGAAGTGCCCCGTCTTTTGACTGACGACTAAATCATTTGAGTGTTTGAACCGCCAAACTAATGCTGAAGATGTTTTCAAAAAAAGCAACTGGCAAATGTTTTCACTGGTGATGAACATGGGAACACTATTTTAAACCCATGCGAAATGTTAAGAACAAAATACGGGCCACTAAAAATGACAAAAGGACACTAATTGCAAAATGTACTTTAATTGTACTGTAGTCGCAATTGTTTTATATGCCATATTCTACTCTGGTTAGCGATGCAGGTGTCATTAAAAAGGGATAAAAACTTGGCAGTACTACCGTGATGTGGTATTGACAAAAAATAAACTTCTACAAGAAACGTCGCCCGGTTACAGGCTTTAAGCATAGTCGACTGATGTCTGACAAAGCATCTGGGGAGGCCCCTCTATAATGTTGTAAACACTTTTTGCCCGACCCGTTTGTATATTGTTAAGTTTCCTAAGTATGTTTGATGTATGTATGTGTGAATTAATATATGCAATAAAATATTATTAAAGTAAAGATGTTTGACAATGCGTCAGCGCGCATGTCTGACATAGAAAATTACTGAGCTACATTGTGTGCACATCTTCTTTGTTTCTCAGACCTGGCAGTGTGTGACTTTCATCTTTTTCTCAAACGGAAAACACTTCTTCTCTGGTCGTAAATATATGTTGCGACATGCTCTTGGTTATGCTGTTAGCCAGAAACTTTGCGCTACACCTAAATCAGCATACCGTGACGCTGTCCAGCAATGAATCCACAGACGAATAGTCGGAGTACTTTTGAGGTTATAAAGTACAATACACAATTCATTTCGAACACCCTTCGTATGTACATGTAATATCATGAAAGTTGTAAAGTTATGGATGAATAATTTCATATTATACGAATACATGTAGCAGTTTATTAAATTTTATTAGCATTTTGATTCACTGTTTATCGGATATGTCACGTTTTGGCTAAAGATGCATTGCCGTTCTGAATCCGGGTGCATGTATAAATGTGATTTTGATGCACCGAATAGAGAAATAACACCATTTGCAAAAATTAATTAACAAATTTAATTTAACAATATCGTAAATCATCTACTCATTTGAAAAATACTTTCAAATTTTGTTAAGTACCAATATGCGTTTGAGTCACACTGCTGTCTTGGCTAGTTCACCAAGAAAGAAATGCTATGGCCGGTCGGGACAAATAAAAATCAAAACAACCAAACGATGAAAGCATTTAAAGTGATGGTCTTCTTCTTCTTGGTACTTGCATATGTATGTAACATATCAAAAGCTTATACCTGGTACGTTATAAATTGTTTTGTGGTTTCACATTCATTTTGAAAAGTTATTTGGCTAATTGTATTCGCTAATTTATATGTAAATGAAAATAATAAAGGTTGTTAGGGGTTCGAATTTGCATCTAAAGGCTGGTGCAAAACGATAAATACTTTACAAGAATTTGCAAACACTTGACATAATCATAATGTGTGATATAAAAAAACAAATGCCTTTAAAGTCTAAATCAAGTAGTTTTACTTAATATTAATTGCTATGATTCATTAGATTAATATTTTGTATGTTAGTTTCCTATTTTCAATACGGTTTGCACCAACCTCAGATGCAAATTCGATAACGTTTCATTAAAATGAGACTAAAATCAAATCATATAGGCTACAAATTGTTAAAGTTGTTCTTGAGACTCCGCGCTCAATACAAGATCTAAATTCAATCGACAAAACAGACATTTAAAATCAAAACAAACAGTCAATATAGACAGCAATAGAAAAAGATATAAAACGTCTACAGTGTTCATAATGTGGTTTGTCAAATTAACTCGCGAACATAGTGGACAAAATATTTAATGATTTATAAACCTGTAAAAAGACGGTTGTGTACGAAAAGAATTTCAAGAAAGTGATTGGCGTTAAATATGTTTCGATTGAGAACCTTTTTAGTTATTAAATTAATCGCCTTTTGAAAATAACCTTCTGCAAAATCAGTATAATGTGATACTTAGCCATTAAACATATATGTATATTAAAGTTTACTCACGTAACATATACATCTGATGAAGCGTGTAAAATGTATACTAGTATACTTTCAATGAATAATTTCTATATTAAGATTCTTTTCGCTTCATAACCAGGAAATGATGGTTGAAATATATTTTAATTATCCTAATCCATTAAGTCAACTACTTCCACTCAAATAAAGATTGATGTTAGTTGATTAAACTTTGATACATATTCATTACATAAAAGTAAGACACTAGACACTTGGTTACGTGTTCACTTGGCAAACATTTAGTATTATTTCACCGAATAATAAAAAATATGTACATGGTATAAATACGATGTATTTCTGTTTAGCACCCTTTTCCCGAATCAATCTTACTCTTGATCAGTTACTGCAACTGCTTTAACAAGCGGCAGTGAGTTCTCCGTTTTGCGGATTTAAAAATGGTGTATTTCGATCACGTAATGATGCGAGTAGGAGTGTCTAGCGGTGCATATCAAAGCCGACCTGTTTAACATAAGCAAAAGCGGGAAAGGAAGATGAATGTTTCACAGGTTATCAATTATACTCAGTGAAATACTGGTAACACTTATTTCATTGTACGTTTGATATGAGAAGATATATATACAGGCTTAAATTTTCTAAATGGCAATGACAACTCAAAACAGTAAAGACAAAAACATTATTTAGCTATGGAATAAAAATTAATGTTAGGATTAATTATTCTTTAAATACTTTGATAGTGATTTCATACATACCATAGTTTTACACAGTGCATGCATGTACTTAAATTATTTTTTTAATAGTGGACATACAGATATTTAGTTGATATTTAGTTGGAATAAGGTAAACCGGAAGTCGTTGGAGAAATCGGAGTCGGATTTTGTCTTAATGTTGTAAAATGTGAATTAAATGGCAGACATCTCGCATAGGACGCAAAAGTCAGCATTAGGACATTTTTATGGAAAGCCACGACCACCGAAACCGGGCAATGACAGATTCCGTGCCTTACCATGTCTTAATAAGGACACACAAGATTTGTATAGCGGCATTTTTGACTCTATTTGATGACTTAATAATATAGACATATTTTTGTGAAATTAGGTCTGGTACATGTACAGGCAAATTATGCAATTCTAGTGAAAATGACGTTAACAGTGAATACAAGGAATGTCGGATCAGCGACGAGACGGAACTTTAATATTATTGTAACTTATGCGGAAATAAGACGAAACGCGACGTCGATTTCTGAGTAACAACAAGAGTGCATTTGTCGCCCAAAAGCACGCAATTGTAACGTTAAGCGGTAAATAGATAAAATTATAGAAAATTTACCCCACACACTTTTAAAGGATATAGTTGATTGCAAAATAGTTCGTTAAACGTAGATATCAAAATCAAGCATTGTCATTATTTTGAAACAATGTATTCTTTTGATTTATGTTAAATCTGAATCATGATAAATTCATTGCAATTTTGACTTGCAAGTGAATACTTAACTTTTTTTTTCTTTACCGGTACATTTGGACAAATAATTTCTTTTAATTTCAACAGTGAATACAATTTCAATCTTTATATCTTAAAGACAATACTATAGTTAAAAATTTGCTGGCAAATTGATTTCAGTAAATCAGTCTTTCTAACCTTTGGAGCAAAACAAATTTATCAAAATTGTGTAACATTACCCAACCAACCATTTAAGAAACAGTCAAATGCAAAATAATTCATAAAACATAAATTTTAACGTTGAGCTTGTCTAATATCTCAAATCAATATATTTAAATTATTTTATAGCTAAACTGAATCATTTAAGAACAATATGAAGATATGAAATTACAAATGTATTTGACTTGTTGTACATTTGTAAACCCTGAAAATAAAAGACCAAAAGGTAGCGCACAACTTAAGCTGAAATTTCAGTCGCTTAAACTTTCAAAGGTTCGTGTCTTTCTTATCTTGTGGGGAAAGTAGTAAAACTTGCGCATTGTTCAGTGTTGGAACAGTTTTCCTCTAAAAGATTAGAAAGAAAAGATAAAAGAGAGTGTACTGGCTTGATAACCTAGTTTTATACAAATGGTATCTTCCGACCTCCACCTAGAAATTATTGAGACAAAACAGTCCATGACTATCTATAAATTGTGACCTCGAAAATATCGACCAGAAAGCGTTAGCAGCGTTATATGTTTTAAGAATTGTACCCCCGTTTTCATATACATGTATACAGTAACATTCACATTCAACTGCTATTGCTATCACTAAACTCACGGACTTAATTTCTTGATTTGGTTATATGTTTTATTACAGTGACAGTGTGATCAGTTTATATTCCAAGGATTTAGACACAATATATCAAGAAAAGAAGTTGTTAACTTATTTGTAAACCGGTATGATCAACTTCATTATACACTTTTCCTATATTCATAAAATTATTTACCAATTCTATAAGTTTAGATTTAGGTATATATTTTGTACTTCACTAAACATGATGTAAAAGACATCGCTGTTTAGCTTACCTGAACACTTTGTGCTCTAGATGTACTACTACTATTGTGTCAGCCTGATCTGTCGTCCGTCGTGTTCAAAGTGAGCAATTGTGATGGTACTTCATCTGTGACCATGCAATTATTTCGATCCGTTAAAAATTTCGTCATGCTGTGTGCAGTTCTACCATAAATAAATGTGTTCTTCACTAATGAAACCAAACTGATGAAATGTTCATTTTTGTATTAATCCGTATCATATTAAAACATAATGTGTACGACAGTATGATCGTGTCAAAGTTGAACTATGGGCTAAATCAGACCAAACATTGTGAAATGCTGTGGGAAACCAAACTATATTAAACTTTGTTTACACACTATTGCAACTCCTTCTCGTTACATTTAGATAGAATGTGTGTGACAGTAAAGTCTTTCCAAGTTCGTTTATGAATGCATTTACACCAGAATATGAACCATGTTGTGTGAAAAGCTGTGAAAACTATGTTTCCACTGCAGCATCTTTGCGTTACTCAATATCATGTTAAAAGAAAGTGTATAACAGTAAGGTTTCAAGCAATGTTTGGCCAAATCATACTTAACCGTGAGCCATGCTGTTAAAAACTATGTTTACAATATAGCACCTTCATTTCAGCATCAATCCTAACCATATGTAGAAGTAGTGATCTCAGGTGTTATCTATGGCCACAATGACTCTCTTGTTTTGTTTTTAATTTCCAGTAAATACACAATTACTTGCTAAATTGTATTTAGAATCTTCGAATTTATATCAATAATATGTCTACGAACATATTTTGATTAAGTGATTTTTTACAACATTTCAAAAAAATATATATTTCCATTACAAATCAACAATATTTTATATCTACAGTATCCTGTATTTCTCCATGTAACTGGATAAACAGTGCCGTAAATGCCCCTACATTCTTCACATTATACTTATTGTTCACACCAGCATTATTCGTAAGTGCCTACAAGCACTGTTTACAATGTGACTGATCTAAATGTGGCTTACACGTTTTAGTGAAAGATAAAAAAGATTAATGGACATATCAATTCTGAAAAATATTAATCTAAATATGTGTAAAATTTGAAGACCACTATCAAAATTCAGTATATTTCGTAAATTAAGATTAGAAGTACATAGTTACATGCACTTTGTAAAACTGTGGTAAACACAGTTATTGATATTAATATAAGGTTTTAATCAGCAATCAAAAGCATTTTGTCGTTAATGCTAGCAGTTTGAAGGCGCGTAAATTTCTTTATTATATAAAATGTTCCATGAAATGATGTTTAATATTCGTTTCACTACATGTATGTATACATATTTTAGATGGCAAACACATTCCCGTTACTGTTTAGGGTGCTTATTGTAACAAGTGCAGATTTAGCAGCGTTCCGAGTACTAATCCGTTTTTGTTATCCACAGCTAGACACGCCTTCTGGGATTATCATGTGATCAATATATCTCCAATCAGACAAGTTGTTACAAAGGTTCAACATTTGTTAAAGCAGTTATTTTTCATTAGGAGGACATTTCTGTAAATAGGTGGTGGTATATCGATTTGTTGTAAGAAATGTACATTTTGTGGTTAACTGTTTAATACTACTTTTAATACCTTTCTTTTCATACATAGTGTACATGTATCAACGTGTTGTCAACTTACTTACTTGAACGACGTGACTTTATGTATTTAGATAATTAATATAGTATGATTCGCAACGCCATTTTGCATGTTCTAAACTAACATATGCAATGTAGCTTATTCCAATGAACTGAAGAAAAGTAAAATTATCTTTATAAAGATCGAGTAAGTATATACATCCCTGCAAAAGTGTTTATTTAAAAGTAATGTCCTAAGTATCATCATAGAGAAGTATTCGTGGAGGGGAGGCACTTCAAACCTCCTACCCTGAAGTTAATTATTTTTCACTTTAAAGGTTCGAATTCCTGGAAAAGCAGTGAGTTCACGATGTCACTTAAATCACAGAAATACAGAGCATGTTACAGCAAATTGATAGATGTAAAATGTGACGACAACATCAGAAATGGTAAGCGAAATGTTTGTGTTAAATCTTAACACACCCTGTATACCATTTTTAAGTACACAAAGATTTCCATTTGACTTTAAATTTGAATACACAACATACCCGATAAATGGATCTTTCCTAAAACGGTTACAGTTTTATCGAGTGTTTCGGTGTATTGAATCTGGTCAATTAATCTCATGTAAAGCACAATGCAGAATACCATTATTATTCAAATGTTTGATTTATCGTTTCCGTGTTTACGCAAATATATTATTCTGTGACAAATTGCAACGTTAAAAAGTACACAAAGCGTAACGTATGCCGCAAATCAAACGACGATAACGTCGTTAAAATGACGTTATGTGTGATGTGCCTTCCCGCGGGTATCGACATTTTCGACATCGAGTTTTGACATCTTATAAAAATTGATATTGTTGATTTCGCTTGTGAACACTAAAAATAATTATTCCTTAAAATATCACTTTGACTGACCAATCAGTAAAAAGATGACCAGCAATTTTTCTATTTTTGTTACTTTTTTTACTCCCCTACCATTACAGAGGGGATATGGTAATTGGCTCCGTCCGTGTGTCCATGCGTGCTCTAGTCCGGCCATCACACTTTTGTCAGGAGCATAATTATGAAAATATTCAAAGGAATTTATTTAACCTTTATACGCATACAGAAAAATTAAGAGTAAGTGCAGTGTACAAGGACCTTAACTCTAGCTTGTCATTTTTAAAAAAAAATATTTCCCTAACAGTACCTTACTTTTTTAAGATACCTCCCTTTATTGATTATATTGCATAAAACATTTGTGCAAAACAAACAATTTCAGATTTTAGAGAAAAAGAGACAAGTTGCAGGTACATAATCCTCAATACGTTGTAATTACTAATATTTTATAAAATTAGAACCTGAACCATATCCATTCCTTTCACTTCAAATTTCTTGGTCATAGAAAGAGCACTCGGCGGGGAGATTGTCATGTCTAACATGGCTCTTGTTTGATTTAAATATGGAGTACTGTCGGCAACATGTACAATTTTACCAAGATGGTGCAATATCATGTTCGATAGAGCAATTTTGAAACGTCTTTCAAGTTATTTGGAATCTATTTCACTGTAACGACTCGGGAATTGTATGTTTATTTGTCTACCGTACTCAATTTAATGTGTGTATATGCAGTTCGGACTTTGAAATATGTGAAATTCAACTTGAACATGAAACATTGAATATAAACTACTGCGTTTCTAACTTTACAACCTTGTTTTACGTCAATTTTCAGCTGAAGCGACAAAATCAACTGGCGCAATCATTATGAAAATTCTGCGGTTTTCTAAACCTGACTGGATGCTTTTAACAGTTGGGATAGTTTTTCTAGTGGCTTCTTGTATCGGTAAGATTATACACGATTATCTTTCTTTGTTCAACTATAGCTGACAACAGAAACGTAACTTTCATTTTTTGGCACCACTGGTAAACTCACGAAGAATAAATCCGCTTGGATTAGGACTAGCGTATTTTTGAGTTTCATATGAAATAATGTTCGCTGTTTTAGACTGGAGATACGAATTCTGATTAGAGAATAAGACAAAATATCAGTTGTTTTCATTTGTAGTTTACAGGACTCGTGTCCAACTTTACAGAAGAGTGAATTAGAATTTTCAAATCTAACGGATATCAGAAGTGATTCGGAATCAACATTTTGAGATTTGTATGATTGTATTTTCCCATATTGATCTATTTATGCACTGCCAATGATTAAAAGCCCGTCTAAAACAAAATTGAAATTACAGAAAAACCTAAATTTTAGCTATCGATAGACAACTGACCACTGTAGAACATTTCAAATCATCTCAAAGTTCAGAAGTGATATGAGTTTAGAAAGACATTCACTTGCGTTTGATATTTGAATTCAGAAAAGTTTTATTTCTCAAAAAATTTAAACGACACCTTTATTGAGAAAATATCTGGTAAAGGATTTTCCACATGGCAAAACATGCACCCTTAAATTATTTCTTAAGAAACGAGTTTTCAATGTGGAAGCATAAGAAAAAGTAGTATCATAGTATCATTTAAAGAAACGTTTTGAATGTATGATGAAGTGATGATAGATAAAGCCTTAAATGTGTAAAGACAAAAACAAGACATACACGAACAATCAGACCTCATTTTATCACAAAATCTGTCGTTTTAAGACTATTCATAACTTTTGTTTGTAAATATTTAAGACAGCTTCGTCGTTTCAAAGTAAACGTTCCTGGAATGAACACGCATTGCACATTAAGCAAGTAGCATGTCAACGTATTTTAACAAACCAAACATTGTTGTTCTAAAGTCCATTTAAATTTCCATACGGTCCATTCTTTAATCTTCTAAATGTTGAATTGATTAACCAACGTATCTTTCAAGAAGAATTTTATATTAAAGAAGATAAAGTTACAATTACATTGAATTACAAATATACGAGTATATAAGAGACAACCAAGTTTGTTTTTCAACCTTAAAACGAAACTAAAAGGAAACTCAGCAAGCGTCTGAAAAACAGACATTTTACCTATAATTCGTGTTACTTCATCAAGTTTAAAATGAATCAACATATAGTCTTAGAAATGTAAATGACCTAATTAATTCGTTTCATCAAAAGCAGCTGTTTGAATGTAGGTATATTGGTTGTTAAGACGTGCCCGTAATAAGTTCAGGCAATTCTCTTTCAGGCGAATCGATGGTTCCCTTTTACACTGGTAAAGTACTGGATAGCATTCTACAACACTCATCACACGAAGTATTCATGCAATTTGCTTCTTTACTTTTCGGTATTTCTGTACTAAGGTAGGACTTACATTTGTATATTTAATAACGCTAGTCCTCATCTGAATTTAGTGCTAAATTGTCTTTAGGTTTAAACCGAGTAATTCTTAAATTATTGTCGATACCTTTGTTTTGTATACCCTTAGTGCCCATGTTGAGCTTCGTGCCCAGGGTAGGCTATAAGGACCGATGGATGTCCGTATCATCCCACAAATTGGTCAGAAAGCCCCAGGTCAAGCCTGAAACTTGTTCACGCGGGGTCATGTGTTGATAAATTTGGGAGACTGATATTGTGATATGTTATGTCAAAAATAGGTCACTAGGTCTTTTCATAGAAAGGTCACGTGAAACACTAGAAGCAACATTTCATACCCAATACAAATTGTATTTATGATACATGTATGTATTTCTTGATGAGTTATTGGATAAGTTCGAATCTATGTCACCTGGGAGCAAATTCTAGGTCACATAGTGTAATTCGAGAAAAATCTTGTTTACAAATCTTCATAAAATTTGGTCATTTTTTTTGTCTTGATGATTTCAAGGTAAATTTTGATGGTGGGTCACCTGGGTTAAAAAAACAAGGCAACCTGACCGAATGCAAGGCAACATTATTAATGCACTAGAGGTAACATTTTATAGACAATCATCATTGTAAATTGGTCAGAATGTCAGTATTGATGATATCTTGGTCAAACAGATTATTAATGGATATGATGCATATGTCAAGGTTGCATCTAAGTCACATTGGGTCAGAAGTAGGCCATGTACTCAGATGAGCGATAAAGGACTATGTCAGTTCTCTTATTTTTTATTTAAGCGTCGATGTAATTTTTTCATGAAATACAGGTAAATCGAATGATTTGCCGTGGTATTTGACCAAGATTGGAGTTTGCTTTTACCACTAAATTTAATCTTTGCTTAAAATGAAGCTATGCCAATTTCTCCAATACAAAAATGTTTTTAATACACTGCTGGTGATTATGCTTAGGAATTAGAAAAGAAAATGATTTTGCAATGGCGTAGCCTGAAAATACAGTGGAGGAAATGAGGGTGCAAACGTCCCTGCTTAGAAAACAGAGTTACTGTAATAATTTGACATCATAAAGGCCTCTGATGAGAGTCCAGAGGCAAATAATGACGCCTCAATGGTGTCTGCTGATGAAATGGTTACAAAAGCTTATGCTTAGAATACCAAACATGACATGATGCAATAAAAGTCGATGCTAAGGATAGAAAGGATAAACCGATTCAATTGAGAAAATGACGGTAGTAGGGCAATAAGTTTTCTAAAACGACATTTAACTTGTAAATCCGGTTCTGTTTTTCAAGACGAAACTTTTGTTATGAATGTACATTGCTCGTTATTGTTGTTTTTCCAGTTCCCTCAGCCAAGGTCTACAAGGGTATTGCCTTTTCATTGCCAACAGAAAGCTAAATATTAGAATAAGAAATGCTCTGTTTGCGTCAATCATGAAACAGGAGATAGCATTTTTTGAGAAAGGCCATACAGGTGACGAAATAATTTAGCGTTTCTAGTTTATGTTTTTCGTAATTGCTACCGAAGAATAAAGATCTTTAGATTTTGATAGATTGAACAGAGATTAAACATAATCGTAATCATCTGATTTAAATTTTACCATTTGCTTTTTCCACTGACAGCATTTTCGGAACACGGGAAGACTATGAGCTTTTCAGTTACAAACGATAAACTGTCGAACTTGAACATTTAAAATTATTGAGAAGTTCTCATATATATTCTGGTACAGAAAAAATGCATGTGCAGGCCTCGTTTATGCCTGGATACATTTGTAAATTACACTCTTTTAACGTTTTTCATTATTTCTGAAAGAGTAACAGATATTACAAAGAAAGTCTATTGTTAAAATAGCCAAACAGTATTAGCGAACTGGCGACAAACATTAATAGGGGCAAACGAATAGTAGGTTATATAATAACTATATGGCTTGCTCACAAATAATGTCGACACATATTCAATTTATAAATATAAAATGATTTCTTCATATGTCAAATACAATAAATTGTACAGGGAAATGACTATATACAATTATTTTTCTCACTGAAGGTGACATCTTATCTAGACTTACAACAGATACTACAGTGATGTTGACGGATATGCAGTTCAACGTAATGAAATTCCTTCAAAACGCAGTTAAAATTGCAACTGCCATTGTCTTCATGTTGCAGTTGTCATGGAGACTCCTGGTAGTCTCATTAGCCGGTTTGCCATTATTAGTGATTGTTTCACATCTGTATGGGAGGTATTTAAAGGTTTGTGAATAGTATGTTATTTCACTGATTGGCATTTTCTAGTTTTTCGTTTTATTTCGTCTGGAATAATAAAAACAGTAGCATATTTGGTGAAGGCTAATTGGAACTGTGTAACAATTTATCTTTGGGTACCACTGTTTTAAATTAATTCCAGAGTATTCAGATACATTTATATATTGTATCTTTACTGTTTACTCTTTGCATTCCGACATTATGTAAGAGTCATGATACAAAGACCACGTAGTTATACTTAAAGAAATACACAAAGAGATTTTGCTCATATTGAAATATTTGCCGACATTTGTGACTCAACCTTTTCTTACTTTTACGAAAGATAGTTTGAATATTTTTATTACACAGAATATTATCAGATGTGTACATAACAGTCTAGCAGACGCTAACTGTGTCGCAGCGGAAACTATCTCAACAATACAAACCGTGCGCAGCTTTGCAAATGAGGAAGAAGAAGTAAAGAGATACGCGACACAACTGGAAACATCGTACAAGTTATACAGACAGCAGGGAATTGCTTTCGCAGGATATATTGGGTTTAACCAGGTATGTATGGATGCAAACTTTGCACAAGAGTAATAATTTATTATACTAAATGAAACTTCTAACGCATCACCTGCATTTATTTTTCTTTATCTAATTATTAACCCTTCCAATACCTGCCAGCTTATTTTTAGCTATTTGTTTACGAAAGTTATCATGTCTTTCGTATTTGAAGTCACGGGGTAAATCCTATCATTACATGAGTTTCAAAATGACCGAGTAGTATACAAAGTATATGGCAGTGAATTTTTATCTAACGTTTTAGCCTCCGTGTATATAATATGAGTTATTGAATTAATGTTCTTCCTAAGGAATTCAAAAGTAAAAATTAACATCCGTATGAATCGTGTACATGTATCACTCGATCATTTTGAAATTCATGTTACGGAAGTATCTACCCAGTGTTTTCATAAATGCAGGACATGACAGCTTTTGTGGACAAATAGCTAAAAATAAGATGGCAGATATTGAAAGGGTTGATGATTAAATAAAGAAGGTGCGTTAAAAGATTTGTTGTAATATATTATATTCAAGCATACGGTTTTTTATTTGAAAAGTCGGAATCATGACGCACTGGTAGCCTTATGTGTTGTTCTTTGCAAGAACATCCACCAATTGCATCGATTATCCACTGACAAACTGACGCGTCTTTATACGCGACACAATGATCAAAGCACAAGTTTGTATTGTAGAAAATCATACAAAATATAAAATGAACGTACGCTGTTTTATAAATGACAGGATATGTTGTTATTCGGTGTACAATATTATGTTTTATTTTTCTGTTTAGAAACAGTAAATTGCCTCGTCATGTCGTGTTGTGATGGTTGTATTTTTCGCTAAATACATTTGAGTATTTAATTCAAATTGATTGTTAAACACTTGACCTAAATACCTTGCAAAATACCAGCTTAGCCAAGCTTGCTTATATTTGGGGGGTACGCAATTGAATATCTGGAGTGTCGGTGAAAGTTTCCTTTAATTTCACCATGTTGCCTAGCATCTGACTCCAATGACATTGTTCAGGACTTTGATTTGGACATTTTAATTAATAGTTGTGTCCAAAATAGACTTTACAGACAGTAAGTAAATACAAAGATGACTTGACCTTTTTATGAACACAGATTTATCCGAATTTTTTTTTTATATTTCAGTTCATTAAGTTGATACTCAGTTTTTCTGTACTCCTTTACGGACGATATATATTTGAAGATGGGACACTTACAGGTGGAATATTTCTTGCTTTTGCTCTCTATCAAATCAAGCTGGGAACTTACATAAACGTGAGTAAGATGATTTATTAATAGGTAAATAAATTTTGAGAATAAGGGAAACAGACAATTGCTTCATAAAAAAAACATAATACGGATTTTCGTACGTGCGGTATATGTTCGGATAGGAAATATAGGTAATATATATATTTATGCCTCTTAATTACAATACAGTTTGGTTACAATAGAAAATCAAAGTATTAAAATACTACTGGAAAGTGATTTCGAAAGACGTCAGCATGCGAAAAGGCAATTTACAATTAGTTAATAGCCCACACTTCTCTGGTAAATTATCAAGTATAAGTCATTAAATATTTTGGTAAAATAAATTGAATACAGAAGTTTCAAAACGATTTCGTCATTTTATACATTTACTTTTAACTTCCGTTTATAAACTGTAAATACTGAGAGTACTTGTCGTTCACATATGCTATACATTGAGGAATGTAATGAAATATAAATTCCAGTACTAATTCATTGGTATGATGACCTTACATCAGATCAATGTCTAAATATATTCCGACCCTGTTTTCCGTTTTAATGTTTAGTACATGACCTTCTACAATGTAGCTGATTTGCTGAAAATAAGATCATAATATCTATATTTAGATCGGACTTCCCAAGTTGATTGATACGCACATTCACACAAAGGAACTATTTTGTTTATGTACAATAATGTTTATTGTTTGTTAAATCAATTTTAATTAGTTTGAAAATAGTGTTAAAACTATTGTTTTACATCAAACTGAATGTAAATGAAAAGAGTGTATAAAGATTTCACTTAAATTATATCGCACTATATTAGCGTATGAAAGAGTAGGGCACAATCCAATCATTGATCATATACCTGGAAGTTAATCACCTTCCATCCATCCGGATATGGTTTAACAGAAGCCCAAGTTTAAAATTGCAGTGCTTTGTAAAGACAAATTACTGGTGAAATGGATAAACGAGCGTTTATAAATGTCGTAACAACAGAATAATTTTTTTTCAGAGTATGGGTACTGTTTGTAGTGGATTATTTGAAGGTGTTGGGTCAGCTGACAAAATATTTGAATACATAGACAGGATGCCGCAGATTGACCAACGTGGATATCTTTGTCCAAAATCTTTGACTGGCTCTGTAAAATTTGAAAATGTTTACTTTTCGTATCCATCAAGACCATATGAACAAGTTTTAAAGGTAACGGTACAGACAACATCAGCTTGTTTTCAAATATATTTTACCTAGCTGTTGACCTTTACTTGAGTAAACTATAGATAACTATATTGATAGTGTTCGTCAGGCGATACAATGCGATACTTGGACGCGTCCTTTCTATAATCTAGATGCAGTTGAATGGACAGTTCTTGTATACTCTTTTTATATCCCCACAAAACGAAGTTTTGGGGGAGGGGGGGGGGGGTATATAGGAGTGAGCTTGTCGGTTTGTTTGTCGGTCGGTCGGTCTGTTGGTTTTCATGGTTTCCGGATGATAACTCATGAACGACTTTACCCTTTTGAATAATTTTTGTTACACACGTGCAACTTCATGAAATACAGGTCAAGATCAACTTTGGGGTCAGTAGGTCAAAGGTCAAGGTCACAGTGACTCTGAACTGTAAAACAGTTTCCGGATGATAACTCATGAAAGGCTTGACCGATTTGAATAACTTTTGGTACACACGTGCAACTTTATGAAATACAGGTCAAGTTCGACTTTGGGGTCAGTAGGTCAAAGGTCAAGGTCACAGTGACTCTGAACTGTAAAACAGTTTCCAGATGATAACTCATGAAAGGCTTGACTGATTTAAATAATTTTCGGTACACAGCTGTAACATCATCAAATACAGGTCAAGTTCGACTTTGGGGTCAGTAGGTCAAAGGTCAAGGTCACAGTCACTCTGAACTGTAATGTAAAACAGTTTCCGGATGATAATAAACCTATTAAATTGAATATTAATTGATAATTTCTAACCCTACACATTTTGTATGCTGTTAAAACAATACATTTACACAAGTTATTGTATAATAACTCAACTCTATGTCCTTGTGGCCATTCCTTCCTTATGGTTGCCGTACTTTTGTGACAAAGCTGTATTGTGGGGTATAATTCGTCACTCTTGTGACAGTTCTAGTTATTGTTTATTGAGTAAGTTATTAGGATATTCATACACGTTCATGTCAATTTAATTTCTATCGACAATGCCGGCATTTCTAGCACGTCGTGAAAACTGACATTTCTGTCAATTATACAGTACATATATTTTCACCAGAAATGATATTATGATTATAATTGTATTTTAGCAAATACAATTGTGTACATACAGATATTTGCGTAAACAACATAAAGTTGCAAATACAACAGAGGCGGAGTGAAAAACTTGATTAATGAATGGTCCAATGTCGATCTGAACTTTTGTAAAGCAGTAACCATTACATTCTATAGCATATCTGAAATCAGGTATATATCATAACTGGTATAATCAGTATGGTTTAAACAGCAGTAACTAAGCCATAACATACCCTGCATTGACTCTTCTCCTCAGGGAATCAGTTTCAAAGTAAACCCAGGGGAGATTGTGGCACTGGTCGGGCCAAACGGAGGAGGAAAGACATCTTGCTTCAACTTAATAGAAGGTTTCTACAAACCTCAAAGTGGTCGTGTTCTGCTTGACGGAGAGCCCATTCAGTTGTATGAGCACAAATTCTTACACAAGCAGGTAAAAGATTTATTGCTAAATAAAACAACCATGTATGGTTCAATTATCATTATCACAGAAATTAGTAAATTCTAACTTGTAAACGACAAGTACATTGTATGTGATATATAATTAATATCAAAGGTTGAACCTGTCTTATTGATTATCTTTACCGGTGATTCAATATATGTTTTAGCAAGATTATGTTCAATGTTGTGTCAACTATACGTTAATCAGAAACCATGTCACACTTTAAGGTATCACTTGTTCATCAAGAGCCAGATTTATACGCTCGGTCTATAGCAGAAAATATTCGTTATGGTTTAAAAGATGATGAATGGACAACGCATTCGATAGAAGAAGCATCCAGGTTAGCTAATGTGCACGACGTTATATCACAACTACACGACGGGTATAAGACACAAGCCGGAGAAAAGGGTCTTCATTTATCCGGTAAGTACACGCATTATATGATTATAAATGTCAGAAGCATATCATAATGCAAATCATTGAATGTTAAAAGGATATTACTTTTGTAGTTGCATTCGAAAGCATTTAGTAGAAAAGAAAACATGCACAATTTACTATCATTCAAGTTCTTTTTGCTAGTGATCGAAAGAAAGTTTCATGATCTATAGTACCATCTATTATAATTCATAGGTAAATGGTGACATTATCCACGGGGGCCAATAAAGCACCACACAGTGTGTACGAATATACATCTAGTTGCTTGTTCAGATTTCTGTATTGTTGTTTGTTTTCGTTTTCAAACACTTTTCTTTTAGGTGGCCAAAAGCAACGGATAGCTATTGCAAGATCATTGGTACGGAATCCAAAAGTTCTGCTTTTAGATGAAGCTACCAGCGCACTTGATACCGAGTCTGAAAAACTGGTAGGGATACCGCAGAAAAGTATCTTAAACTTTACGCCTGAAAGTTTGTGTCAATTAAAAAAATAATTCTTAAAGAGCGATGTTTAGTTTCCACAGATGCAGTCTGAAATAAAAACGATGATAAACTAATTGATCTTTTTTAGCCTCGAATTCTTGGAAGTTGTATACGTTTCTCTTAACGGCTGCCTCATGTGATTCTGATCCGCTCTTCCGCTTCATGAATGTGTTTTGAAATTTCCGACACATTTTGATAACTAACAACCGACCTATGTAGTAAATGTAGGAGTTAAACGCTCCACTTCTACACAGTTGTGCCTACCTAGTTCAGCTGCATTATAGTTTAAACGTTTAATATGATAACGGACATGATCCCTTTAGGTAATGACATTAATGAAATGACACTTTTACAGATTCAAGATACTGTTTACAAACGTTCTATGGCTCGCACGGTCTTGATCATTGCACACAGACTTTCAACGGTAGAAAGAGCTGACAAAATTCTTGTTCTAGAAAATGGCTATCTTGTAGAAGAAGGAACACACCAACAGCTTTTGACACGACCAGACGGCGTGTATGCCAGTTTAGTGAACCAACAAGTACTCTCGAATTGATTGGACAATTCTCGATGACGATTAACAGTTTCAAAGAAAGCATAACATCCATAAGCAATACCATATATTGTAGTATGTGATTTGAAAAATCTAAACTTAGAAATGAGTGTGTTATTTCATTTTCTGAAATGACAAAGATTGGGCTTCAAATCCATCTTTTATACCCAAAAAAGTAGAGATTTTGCAAATACTAAACGTAAGATGAACGTTTCGTGACTTCTACATTGAAATTATTTATATTAAGGTTAAGATATCCGCAATCTTGGACGTGCAATAGATGGTAATTTCATGTACATTTCACGCATTGGTTGTCATTAAATGATTGCACATAACATTTTATATGGATTTTAAGAAGAAATATGTAAAACAATAGTTGGTTTTCATGGATGACTACATATTTTCATTTATTATTTGATGTCTAAGTACATAGAATAATCAAATACACTAAGCAACTATAATATCCCTTGGACCATTCAAGTGAAACTTTGGGGAAATCCTGTCTTTCAAAACACTTAAATAGTCATATATTTCTTTACAACTTTAGCAATGTGATATTTGTAGGAGCTTTACAGATTTATATCATACTTTACTTTTCCGTCTATTTCCAATGTAATAGATCGATTTAATTATATAGTTTAGCTCATCTTGGCTATTGGGACCACTTTCCGTCAGGCGCCCGTCGTCCGGCATCCGTCCCTGCAAATTTCGTGTGCGGAACTGCTTGGTTAAATGAACGATTGCTCCTTGTGTGACCATCATGCAACAGTGTTCAAGCCAGATTGATATGTCAAACAAGACGGTAATCAAGTCCTACACCCTACACAACACATTTTTGAAGATTTCAATATGTTACTATTCTGTAAAATAAGTTACTCAGTGTGTCGATTTAATTTTGACCCCCGAGTTGATTTCAGCAAACATGAGATATGACCACTTGACAATGCTACTAAACAAATATCTTGATGGTTTCAGACAAGAATATCTTTTCACGATTTTACTATAAGATCTGAGCCATGCAGTTTTTGAATAGAAGATATTTAAAGTTTCAATAACATATGTGTTACCCCTAGAGCGGGGCAATTTAGATCCCAGGGGCATAATTTGAACAAACTTACTAGATGCTACACACCAAATATCTTAGCCCTGGGACTTGCGGTTCAAGACAAGAAGATTTTTTAGAATTTCCCTATTAATAACTGTATGTAAATCAAGTGATAACCCGGTTGGACCAATTTGGATCCTTAGGGACATGATTTGTAGAAACTTGGTAGAGGACTGATAGAAAATTCTTCTTGCCAAATACCTAGTTCTGTGCCTTGTGGGTTTGGAGAAGACGATTTTCAAAGATTTGTATAGTTTTAGCAAGACAAGACAAAACAAGACAACTCTTTATTAGTACAATCAGGTTTTAGCTCTGGCGGCCATTGCGTTCACTCAACCAGAACACTTTGAGCATATTGAAAATTGTTTTATGTAAGGATGTAAATTCCATAAGGCGGTTTATTGGGAACAATTTAAAACGTGGATGATGAACGATGGAAAGTGATCGATCCTAAAACCTCTCCCTGGGCCACTTGGTCAGATGAGCTAGAATCATAGCCGCCATGAGCGGGGCTTATTCAAGGGAAAACTTTGAAAATATCCTTCTTTGACACTTCTGTTAAGATTTCAATATGATTTCGCAGGAAAGTTCCCTCGATGATCGTCTACCAAAAATGTTCAAATTATATCCTGGGGTCAAAAGAGGGTCAAATATTTTAAATTGACTTATTTAAGAACATTTATATAATATTTTTGTCAGAAACTTCAAGATCTAGAGCTGAGAAAATTGGTGTGTAGCATTGTATAGTGGTGATCTATCAACTTCGTCCAAAGCATGGCCCTTGGATACAAAAGTTTCCTGCCAGAAAGTCACTTGTTTTAAATAGACATGTTTAAGGAAATCTTCTTGTTCAAAACCAATAGGCCCAGAGCTAAGATATTTATGTAAAATCACATTTCTTTAACGAGATTGTTCAAATATACCCCTTTGTTCAAAGCATCCCATGTTACCAAAAATTAGGTACTTACTTCATATAAGACCTTTGAAGGGTGTTACAAATACGTAATACAACTGATAACTTATCGTGTATATATATTGTTAAAATGTTGTTTACACTAATTGGGTCAAGTTAGCCCAGCCTGATGATAATTATCTTTATGAAAAAAGTATACTGGGATTATTTTAAACTGAAAAATAATAAAGTCCAGTGCTTAGATTATTAATTGTAATTGATATTACATTGTGGTCTTCTCCCAAGGAATTATATTGAACAGTGAAATTACCCCGCCCGTATGTTCAAAATCTTAGGCTACAGTGATGAAGTATACCTGTTAATTTATCAGATAGATCAATGC
This sequence comes from Saxidomus purpurata, assembly GCA_022818135.1. NCBI lineage: Eukaryota > Metazoa > Mollusca > Bivalvia > Venerida > Veneridae > Saxidomus > Saxidomus purpurata. The sequence continues at coordinate 14,204,638 of JAFMSR010000017.1, forward strand.
ATTAGGAAAGTACCTGTAAGGCATACGTTAGTTTTAGGCGTGTACAAATCCAACATTTGTACATCAATTTGCAAACAAATTTGATTGAAATGTATAGGCCAGCCAATTAGCGTGCAAAGTGAATTAAAGAGCTACATTAAAGGTATACTAGTGGAAGTTTTTTTGACATTTAATCAAATGTTCTAACAATAATCATCAAGTCAACCAATAGCATATTTTAAATTTGGAATTCCCATAATAAAGAATTGTCTACTATCAGGATCAAATTCAAGAGCGTTGAATACTATTTATGCAGTTTAATTCCAAAAACATTAACACCATCAACAAATGATTGATTTTTTGTGGTAAAAATGTCTGAATAAACTTATAGTAAACTTCCTCTCTGCGATGTCAAAACCTGTCTTTGTAAGCACTAGGGACAAGCTGAAAATACACGTAGATGTGTACCTGGTTGTACGTACAGTTTGTACATGTACAAGGTAAAAGGGTGTTGTGCCCTTGAAGCCAGTTAAGCTCTTTTAACTTTTAATTTGTGTTAAGGGAAATGTATTTTCTTCAAACAACTTTACGAAATTCGGCGTTTGCTCGTGCTAACTCAATGTGGTTTCTATTTCATACAAAGAATAATGGTTTGACAGTTCGAACAGAAAATCACATATTGGATCCAAAGTTTACTCATTCCTTGGAAGTTCATCTCTTATCAGAGTGGATTACTTCGTGTTCTAGACAATTAAAACAACACTTTAATAGAATGAAATATATTTTGTTTTAATGTATGATATCATAAATACAACACAACAAACATATAATGTCCTTTATTCCTGGAATGAGAATATCTGTAAACCAACCTGTAGGAAAAGTCAAACAGAAAAGAACTTCAAATACATAATAAATGTTTATCATGAAGCAAGGTACATGTATATTAAAATGAAAGTATATACCAAACACATATATGCTATAATTGTTAACTACTTTAATCCTTGAAAATGCACTTTAAACATCGACTTAAATTCATTATAATGTCAACTGTGAGAAATATTGTGCATTCATTATCCAAGAACTCTACCATTTTGTATAATAATCACCGAATGACATTTAAACAGTTAAAAAATATCTGGTGAAAAGTCTTGATTTTACTCGAACATTTAAATTTAACTGTACCAATAATATCCGTGAGGGATTTCTTATGTTCGCGATTCATAACATCCACAACATTCCCCAAGTGTTTTATTTACTGCTCATTTTTAAAGGGTACTATAAAACTTCATTCAACATTTTTGATATACCTTAAACTAAAAAGTTACGTATACATGGATACTTTTATATAATAAGGGTATTGAACAATTATAACAACGCGATGAAAACTCATACTAAGCATTAAAAGTTATAAAACAATAATCGCTTAAAAAAGTGAGAAACGAAATAAAGCATATACATGTAAATGACAACGTAGCTTAAAGGTAAGTCTTGAATTAAAATACCAGTATTGTTGCCTTATATGGTCATGTCGTGAAAGCAAATCACAAATGACGTATAATATTTTTATACAAAATTCAAAAGCATAGTTTTGGAACTAACGAATCTTATATATTGACATATTTTTTTAAAGTGAAAATAAGCTAATAGTGTAATCAAACAAAAGGCATTACGTTGCTTGCTTGATTGAACAGAGATAAGGTAAACGTGATTATTTTTTATTGTATACATTAGATAAAAAAACAAACATGGAACCGCTATTCACAGTCCATTGATATTTCAAAACCTCATTCACATATGAGTTAATTTCAATAACACTTTGAAGAAAATAAATGACCTTACCGATTAGCCTTTGCAAAAATAGATACATGAGACTCTTGGAAGCTTGTAAACTTACTTCAATTTCTCAACCATATAGTCATTATTATTTCTTATTATGATAACCAGTAATAATGCAAACAATCATGTAGGTCATTATAATGGGACACTGGGCTGTATAGCAATGGTATTGAATGGTTATAATATTAGGGTCTTTGGCGAACATATATAAGTCATTACAATCACATAAGCACATGACTGCATAATTTATAAAGGTTTCTCAGTACTATTTTAATAGGGTCACAGATTCTTTTTTGACATCAGTCGCTTTACGCATTTTAATGACAGTGTGCTAATAACCGTCTTGTTTACCCCCTTTTCTGGGATCGCTGTATGCTGTTATTTTGTTTCCTTTCCGGAGAATACCCTGCACGACTGAAAAGCTGTTTATGTCTGTCACTTCATGTCCAATTCTTTTAAGACCGTTAATCATTTCCTGTAAAATATGTAAGCTATATGTATGCGTATCTTTACAAAAGCGTTCTTTTCTCCTACAGAGTTGCTGAGTAAATTAAGCATCAATGGTACATCTAACTTTTTAGCAAGTATTTACATTTCTCAAAGTATAGTAACACTGACTGCAGAATTTGTATCAAAGTAGCAATTTGTCCCAGCAATGTTTATGGATTTGTATTTCATGTTATGTGAACAATCAACTTATTCAAAATTAATAAAAACGACAACAAACTCGATTCTAATTTCCTTTGTTAGTTGAACAATTAAATGAAACACAATGTATACACCACCTGAGGCTCGTAAAACACAATATACTAGTATCAATGAGAATTCATGAAATATTAAATAGGTCGCAAAGATTCATTATGTACTAAACGAGCAGCAGCTAAACAATACCAAATATAGTACATTGAAAAATGAATGTAGGTTAGCAGTCAACATAATAAAGCTCTTGCATCAAACTATTTCCTTAACGAAACTCCAGTGTCATCGCTCTAGTGTGGGACGTTGTATGATAATACATGACACTGACACGTTAACGTAAGTGTATAATGACACTGTATTGATAAGATTTCTAAAGTCCCACCTACAATCAACGCTAAGTGAATTAGACGCTTTTGTTTTGCAAAATACGCATATGCCCCCCCCCCCCGCACTGAATATCCATGGGGAAAATTAATGTATAAGTCACTCTAGCCTTGCCCTTTGATCTAGTAACCCTACAAAAACTAGGAAATATACATTGTATAAGACCAAACACAATATAAACTTTGAAGACTGTGGGTCACTTTGATATTGACGTTTGGCCCTTCTGACTCTTAAACAATATAAATCAATTGTCCTATGACGTTTGAGGACCTTATATCATATAGACCTAAAGTTTTGTTAGCGGAAACGATTTTCAAAGTTCGGGTTACTCTGACCTTGACCATTGACCTACTGCCCCCAAAGCAAAAGGATAATTTACTAAATAAGACCAATCCAATACCTATGAAGTTTGAAGAAAGTGTGTCTTATTAAGTTATTGATGTTCATTACATGTAATACACCACTAAAGCCTGAGGCCTGAGTAGTTCGTAACTCGGCAGCTACACAACAAATAGTTGTTTCTGTTACACTAAACAACGCTAAGAGGGTTCTTTTAGATTCTGACATGAAAATAGATAACAAAAAAAATATAAAAGCAACGGTCTATATTTTACGCGGACATTCATTAGTAAGTCGTAAGGCAAACATTACCTCAAACGTAGTGTATTGCAAATTTTACAACGATTGATTTCCTTTGTTTTTGTGTAATTGTCGAACGGAACAAACCATGATAGATGTTATGTTACGTTAATCCATGCAATCTATTCATTGTATTTGCCCAGTATGTTCCATTTAGCATCGGATAACTATCGTCTGTCAGTCAAGAATTAGTTTGTGCACAAACTATTAACAAAATTATGCACCAACACATCCTGAAAATTATCAGAAAGTTTGCCTTGACTAATTCTACGTTAATTCGAATCTGGGTCCCGTGGAATGTACCTCTAGGTCACCAGGTCAAATCATAGGAAAACTTTGTGAACAGTCTAGAGCTCATATTGCATAAGCAATCGTCATGAAAGTTGATCTTCAAGTTCGACGTTTGATCACGTGGAGTCAAAAATAAGGTCACCATGCCAAAGCATAGCAAAACCTTGCAAAGACTTAAGAAACCAATTGTTGTACAATGTAACCAGTTATCATGAACATTGATCAGAATGTTTAGATGTACTAAAGGTCCATGTGTAAATCGAGTCGGATGCGGTTACAGCTAGGAAAAGGTCATAGAAAAAACACGAGAACACACAATTAATGGTCAACTATCATGAACACTGTTTAGAAAGTTTGTTTAGGTTACTATGACAAGCTCAAAACTGGGACAGGTGGGCTTAAACACTAGGTCACCCAGGCAAAAAATAAAAAGCATTGCAAACACTCTAGAAGCCATCTGACGTCCAATCATTATGAAAGTTGGTAAAGTTTATTTTTAGGATAGGCTGAAACTGAGCGAGGTCAAATAAAAAACTAGGTCACAAAGTCAAATGATAGAAAAACTTTGTATCGCTCTAAAAGGCCACATTTTGTAAAGAATTATCCAGAAAATGTGCAAGCATGTATGTTTTGATTTATTCTGCGATGACAAACAGTTTGCGCTCACTATACGCTCATCCCCTTGCAATGACAAACAGTTTCACAAATGTAGCCACAACACACACCTTAAAGCTGCTCGCTCTCAGAGTTTCGTAAAAAAATAAAGTTCTTCAAACTGTATGTTAATAATGTATATAGTCGTAAATAATATTTATTTAGTCGTATAAAAAGGCTCCAGTATAAATTCATGTCACGTATATCTCAAAATTTAAAAATACGCTACCAAATTTCAATATAAACATATAGTGTAGCGGTGCCGTGTAACCGACCTTTTCAATCGATTTCTGCAAATTCCTACCTAGAGTTTTTGCTTATTCTTTTATTCTAGCCTTTAGTTTTATATTTATAAATTAGAATTTCAATTTTTGTGAAAAATATTTTTTCAACAGTAACTGAGAGCGAGCAGCTTTAAATACAATGTGTTCATACGAAATTCTGAAAGACACGTTCACCATTCATTTATCTTTCTTTGTTCCAGTACATTTCTGACATTAATTCGTTAATACCAAACAGTCCGCATGTTTTGACACGTTTTATATCAAATGCACATTTAACTGTTCTTAACTGTTTTAAGTCTTAACTGTTCTTTAATTTATTAGAACGTTGAACCTAATTACGGCTGAAAGAGATGAGTATCTTCTCCATTATACGACATGCATTAATACTATTATTCACCTATTTTGCAACAGCGTCACAAAAGCTCTACATGTTCAGCTCGAGTCTATGATAATACTGCTTGCATGAAGTGGTACTTTGACTTACGCATTCCAAACATGAGAAAATGTAAAGACATATACATGTAGTAAAATTCGGCCTTCAAAAATAGCGTCAATCTTTATTTTTAGTACTTAATTTTGCAATTGTGTGTACATGCTGAACCAATGTGCGCTAAATAACTTATCACAAATACCTGTGGAAATCCTGGTTGTATGCAGATTTTTGGCGGGTATAGCTGATGGTGAATACGTGGGTAATCAATTGCTTTCTTAATGTCCCAGTTAAACCATAGTGTTTCCATAGTAACCTGCAAATACTTTAAAAGTTATCCACTGTAGAAAATTCCTAACTAAGTTACAAGCCCGGACTTCCGTTAAGTTATGACGGTAATCCAACAATCTAATGGACGTGGCAACATTGAAATAGAAACGACAAAGTTTTAAACTGACAATTTTATCTGAATATTAAAAATTACAAAATGAATTAACACATTCGATAGATTTAAGTGAAGCTCAACACAGTTTTTGTAAAATACAGTCATAACTTAAAATGTAACTATGCTACATATTGAAGAAGAGTATAAATCAAAATCGGTTTAAATTACAATTATGATTTAATTCATTATAATTAAACAAACAAAAAATTACTACATCGTTGTTAATTGAATGACATTTCAGTTATCTTAAATGAAAAATAAAATCAGTTACAAGTATTATTTTATGCATGTAGAAGTAGATATCGGGAATAATTATTCATTATTACTCGGAGCCAAATACTCGGAACTTATTAAGATTTTTAAGTACCAGTAATTTAATGAACTATAACTGATTATAATTGAACATATTTTTATTTTGATTGAACTTAGATGATTAGAATTTAAAGTAAAGGAAACCAACTCTTTACTATGCCATTCCAAAAATAATATAAATATACCAAAGCTGTAGCAGTAGGTATTCTTGCTGCTCCTGAGGCACCAATCACTAGTTTCACGTCTCCATCTTTGTCCACAATTATGCTTGGACACATTGATGTCACTGGGCGCTTTAACGGTTGTAACATATTTTCAAATGTCGGCGGACGACCGTACCTGTTTTTTGTAGTTGGTATGGAAAAATTCCACATTTCGTCATTAAAGACAATACCTGTTCGACTTCCTACCACTTTTGAGCCAAAACTAAAATAAAATTACATACTTATGGCAGCACAATATGGATCATGTTCTTTGGAATGTTATACAAGGCTCCTTGAAGTTACTTATATTCATAAGGTGTCATATATTAACATACACTGATGTAATTTTATGTCAGTAACATATACATTAAAATTTCAATACGCCTTTATGAATAATTTCATACATTGATAAACCAATATAAACTTACTACAGGCTAACGGTAGTTGTTACCGCCACGGCATCGCCATCTGGTCCTAATACAGACAAGTGTGACGTACCATGACGTTCAATCTTCTCAACACTACTTGATGGTTCGTAATAAGCGAGGCCAAAAGTTTCCGAATCTACTATTTTCTGACGCTTTGACTGAGTGAATTCATCATCAGCCATCATCGTCTGGACCTAAGTTGCAATGCAAGAATGATGGCAGTAATATGAGCATAAGTTATGTAAGAACTTGTAATGTAACCATCCACAGATAAAATATGCAAATCGTTATCTGATTTGGAAAAATAGCCTTTAATTTCTTGAAGTAATTAAGAGTGTCTAAAGTGGTAACTCAGACAACCAAACGTTATTACGAAGTTATAGCACAAAGCTGAATTAAGACATTGAATCGAACTGAAAAGATATCTATTTTTCGTAGAAAAAATATGTATACTACATTTTCCGAAAGTCAACTATACGTTGTATCGCTTTGTTGTCTAGACACATATTAAATTAAATTGATAACAAAAGGTATGTGTAATGCAACCATATAATTTGTTACTATATTTTCCCCAATTTCAGTCGTCCCTTTCAATACAAATTGGTGTTTATCGGTCAAAACACAAAACTTAGCTAATATTAACTAACGATCTATAATCAACTTCGTCACCATACCTCGTTCATGTACGCTTTAAACTTCTGTGTACCGATATCACTGTCTCCGAGTCTGTGTTTTAAGGCAGTTGCATGTTTAAACGCTTCTGTAATTCTATGCCATGTTGTTATAGCTTTTTCGGTTGTCGAAACAGAAGTTTCGTCAAAGTTGAAACCTCAAAGTTACAGCAAGTTAGAATTAATATTACCAACAATGTAAATTGTACCACTTTTTGACTTTCAATAAGAATTTAATTCACTTCTATCAAATATGTCTACTTGCTACAAATAGTAACTAAGTGTATGCATAACTAGTATTAGTTTTCTATTATATACTCACTTATATAAGTGTTTCATTAATTTGTCGACATAAACTTGTTTTGCTTTTGAACATAAAAAAATAATGTCATCAATCAATACGTAAGCCAAAAATAATATGATTCAATGTCAGTTGTGTACATTTACCTTTCAAAATATTGAGTATGAACTGGTAGACTATGCCACTTGAAGGAAGAGGTGGCGAAAACACAGTTAGGTCTTCATTCAGCTTTAGTGTGACAGGTGGTTTGATTGGAGCTGTGAAATTGACCAGATCTTCTTTTGTAAGTAATCCGTCTGAAAGAAGCATAGGAGTGATTGTCACAAACGGAATATGGATACAGCGTGCATGGTTACATTGCATCAGTTTAGCAAAATAGCCATTTAAGTTATGATTTCATGATTAAACTATATATTATGTGCTTTATTGCCTGATGTTTGTGACGACATGATGCTATGAATAGATCTGATTTTATTTAAACAACGGCCTATATTAATCATTACTTGCTTCTTTGATGTCTGACAGTATATCTTCAGTGAGACTTCCATTGTAGAAAGACTCTGGTCCTTCGTTTGCGATTATTTCCAATGTTCGTGCAAGACGAGGTCTGAACATTACATCACCTTCTTTATACATATCTCCAGTTTCCGGATTAGTTAAGAAGTCTCTAAAATAAATTTTCCGAAATACGATAATTACGTGACAATTTCATAACATCCATTCCGTGTACGTACAATGTACGTAACAACGTAAATGGTTGTGTCATAGACATCATAAATGTCAACAGTACAAGGAATGTCTTACTACAAGTACTCAATTTAATTGCTTTAGGCACAATTTCAATCAAGTTAATATTACTTTAAAAGCGTGTTATGGCAAAAACAACAACAACATTGAACTTTTTTTACCGTCAGACAACTGTATAAAGTATTTGAAATTCGTTTAATAGCATAGTTCAACTATATTCATATGTATATTTACATAAAAGTTGGAACTCTTTCCTTCAAATGTAGAGAGTCGTTTTGCATGAGCTCGTCCATTGCATTTGCCATTGCTTTTCTGACCTTAATTCCATGTCTACATAAATCTACCGCCGGCTGACATAACTGTTTCCAAGGTAATCGTCCACCAAGTTTCCAAGCTTCATACAAGCATAAAATTTCTCCAGGAACACAGATTGACAGACCACCTTGTAGAAGTAAAAGAAGGCAATCAGAAAATAAATAGTTGTTGTAATTTGTCTGCAATCCGCTGTCGTGGTTTAATATTTCTGACTTAAGTCTGGTACTTTGATAGCACATACTAAATAAATTACTTTAATCACAATAACTGAAATGTCTATGGAGATATCCACATTTGATTTTTCGGTAAACCGTATGTTTACGCGTGAATTTAATAAACTGCTCCAAAATGTCCCAAACTCTTTTTCGGATATTCTCTAAAATGACCGGCCGAAGTCATTTAGACATGTGTCCAGTCATGCTAAATCAATAATTTGGTTAAAAGGAATTTTAGCTAAACAATTGACAGACGATTGGCAGGGCATTATTACGCAATTTCGGCGACAGATCAAGACTTTAAAACTTTTTATCAATAATCTAACTCTATATACAAATATACAAGTCACTGCTTTCATGTATGTCGATACTAATTTATTTCAGCTCAACTGTGAAGAAAGCTTAAAAGCTTATCGAGTCACTCTCAAGTCCGCCTCCTGGAAAAAGAACAGTACTGGTGTTATATGAAGAGTAACGGTCGTGACCAAAAGCCATTTCATATTTTAGACAAAACATACTAAAAACACTGTCCAATATTATCATCTAATGAATACAATGGTCATATAGATATATGCAGAGATATACATTCAACGAAGATGTATTTCAACAAGTTTCCATACGCGTTTTAACCTTTAATGCACTATTTTGGACAATTAGAAGTGGTCTGCAATTCCTTCTAGTGTATAAGTATTCCTAAACTTCATCTGGCTTTTTCTTAAATGAACTTTGGTAAGTGAAAGTCGCCAGAAGCTAACCAAAAATTGCTGAGTGCTTGATTAAATTGACTCCCGCTTATTGATTATTGAATCAAATATATCAATAAGGTCACCTAGTTTCAAAGCTTTATGATTTGTCCATTTACCATAAAGTTGCATTTAAGAGCAAAATCAACTCTAGTCTGAGTTACTAAAAGAACATTCATATTTAAGTCTTAGTGTGTGTAAGCGGACTCGAGGGTCACTCGATAAGCAACAATCTTTCTTCACAATCGAGCTAAATTAGTATAAACTAAACTTAGGTGTATGCATGAGTGTTGCATTCCTACAAGTAACATTCGACATACAGGTTGTAAGTCAACATAGATAGATGGTTGATATATTTTAGCATTATATAAAGAATTGTCTATATAATAAACAACGTCCTGACGAACCCATTCGCTCATGAGGCATTATTTCGTCCGTATACACCTCTTTGCGTAACCCGACAGGGGCTTTTCCACGACCATTTATTGTGTACACCTTCCCAGTTTTCCTGAAATAAAGATTAATGGATCTTCATGAATAAGTGGGAAGTATTCCAATTATTGTTGAGATAAACAGTTGGCATTTTAATGGCAATAAATCAGGCACGGTATAAGTATATGCAATAAAAATTTTGTGATATTCTCGACTGACTTCTAGGCAAAGGTACATAAAACAATTCGATATACTTTATTTACCATTCACAATAAAGTGACGGTTAAGAATCATTTCACTGATCACATTAAATCCTCATTCATCTCAAAATAAAATATTTAGTTAATAGTCCTACAAAATTGTCTAGTCAGGTTGCTGGATTTCAGGAAGGGCTTATCAGCAAGGCAAGTCATTCATAACTGTTACAGTAATGTCACATAAAACTCGGGAAATGTAACCTTAGAGTAAACAATATCATGTTACAACAACAGAGAATTTCACAGGTGTTACAAATGAACAAATTATTTAACAGATTGCATTATACATTGTACATGTATTAAATGCTTGTACTTTGTTAGAAACAGCTTTTAAAGTAAAAGTAAGTGTGAAATTCGTGACGTTCACCCCTAAATATTTTTTTTTGCTGAAAACAATTTAAAACTAAAAAAAAATATTTAAAAAATCTATTGTTAGTAGTGACCTTGACCCCCACCCCCGCCTCATTTTTTGTGTAAAACAATTCTATAATAAAAAAATGAAAAAATATCTATTTTTAGTAACAGTGACCTTGACTTTGACCCTTAAAAACTTTGTTGTTGCTGAAAACAATTTAAAAGTAAATAAAAAAAATTGAAGAAAATCTATCTTTAGAAGTGACCTTGATCTATTTTTTTTTCTTTTGCGTAAAACAGTTTTATAATAAAAAACAATCGAAAAACTTAATATATTTTTAGTAAAATTGACCCCCACCACTCAAAAACAATATTGCTTAAAACAATATAAAATTTAAAGAAAAAATATTTAAATATCTTCCTCTCCATGCAATCTTCCTACACACCAAGTTTCATTGCAATTAGTCACTCCTAACTCATGTTATTAAGCGGAAACCATATTTCTATTTTTAGTGACAGTAACCGTTTTTAAACAGATATCTCTTTTCAGAAATATCTTCTGGTTTAAGTGAGATATTTCTGTTTGGTAGAGAGATATCTCTTTAATATACGTGTAGGAAGATGTCTTTCAAAACAGGAGGTATCTGTATAAAAAGATATCTCTTAATAAACAGTGATATCTCGGAATTTAAAGATACCCCCCTATTCTAGGAGATATCTTTGTGAAATCAGAGAGATATATCCTTTTTGATGAAATAGTAAGAGCGATATCTCTCTGACTTATATACAGATATCACTTTCACGCTTAGAGATATAATTGCATCACAGAAAGATAAATTGGCTTGCCATACCAGAGACACTAGGCATCATTTGCGCTTTGTACAATAATGGATTCCACTGCATTCTAGTATAAATTCAATTATGAGCTTCAATCTTCGTTCAGAACTTAAAATATACTAATGATGAACATTGTCTGCTGTTTTCCTCTGATAACTCGGTTTATTTTCAGTAATACATGTAAAAGAAATTAAATAAAGATATATATTATTCATATTTCTCATATTTCATTCCCACAATCTAGTAACAATCATGTAATGGTGCATCCGTTGTCTCCCTTTGAATTTAATACCGGCTATTTTTCTAAAGTTACATATTGGCGGTGTACTGGTGCGATTTATATATATGCGTTGTTTTATTTGGCACAATTACTGTAGCCAAAAATAACGCCTGCAAAATTGAACTGGAAAATGGCAGTTGTGTTGTTTGAGAAATCCCCCAATTTATTTCCGAAGTGCGTATGACATTTACGGATTACGTCTAAGGTAGAAAGGTCTAATTAGAATTAGTCGATAATCTCAATATGGCACATTTCCTTCTGTAGGTGATTCAGAAATGTGTTTGTTTGATCAGACATTAATAATGCTTAAAGCTCATGTATTTAAGACGCAAACCCCTGTGGTATTGTACTATTTGATATTCATAGCTTTTGTATTACATTTGAGAAAGTCCCCGGTTTTCATTGCAAGTACGGATTTAGTTTCCGTTTACATTTACGTTTCAGTTTAAGTTAGAAAGGTCTAAATGGACATTTCAAAATACATGTTTATTTTAGTACCATGACCATTCTTTAACTCATTGAATCTTAAATGAATAAATGTCAACAAATCCCCAGCTGTTGCCCCGGCTAGGACATCCAAAGAGATAATGTAAAGTGACAAGCAAGGTTATCATAACTTCACCCCAATAACTAAGCATGCTGATAAGGGATTCTAGAACAAATAGAAATCTTTAGACAATTTTGTAGGACTATTAAATGTTATTTGAGGTGTCCGGTTCAAACTATATACTGGTGAAACCAGTGTCAGAATAAGTGTATGGTTGCTTGTACTTCTGCTTTTTAGTTATACCGTCCTTATTCAGAGGAGAATGATTTAAACTGATTGATAGCTTATTTACAAGTATTTTGCTCTCAGAAACCAAAGTGGATTTATGAAATTTTATATGATTTATCATTATGTACATCGTTATTCAATTTGTATTTAATTGCAGTTAGTATTAAAACATGAATAACTATAACTTTTGATAGTAGGTGAGCATACTTCCTCCACCAATACCACAGCTGTGGGCATTCACAACACCAGAACATAACACTGCAGCTATAGCTGCATCTACAGCACTCCCGCCATGGTCCCTCATGATGGATCTGTTGTAAGAAAGAGTTATAATGTAGTAATACTTTGTTTAAAGTTATGTTACCGTTCAAAATGATTTTAATTTTAAATTAAACATTAATCAGTGATTTATCATTCTAGAATAATAAGCATTGCCGTAGTTATAACCAAATAATATTGATCTATATAACAGTTTCATTCACAATAGATAAAGAGGAAATCTGTAAATAATCTTTTTTGACTATCCTAGTCAAAAATGAAAAATTCACATTTTCGGTTTGCTGTATCTTAATTTGTAGTTGTCAGTAACACAAATAACTTGGTCAAACTTATTTCCCATATGTGTGCAAGCATCCTCTGTGTTTAAGCATCATTCTTGACTATGAACCAACGTGGCCAGCACCCCTATTATCTTGTTATGACAGCGATACTATACTCCTTTTTATTCACATACAGAAAAAGGCTGATAGATAGATAAACGTGTTTCGAACGATTGATAAATATGAATTAGTCCTTCAAAACTGTAAGTGATCAGAATTAAATAGAGGATAATACACGACTAAGTCGGGCCGGAATATCTTGCCCGCAAGGAATTAAAACGTAAGGTATTTATTATGCGGTTATACACGAGCCGGGCCATATTATTCAGCTGAGGCCCGGCTCAGCCGTGTATTTCCGTCTATAATACATACCATAATTTTCATTCTTATCTGATATGACGATCAATAAAATGTGCATGAGTTATTGTCCGGACAAATTAACCTGAACCTGACCTTAATGCATTAATATATTATTCAGTGATTACGAAGTGAAATTAATTTCCGAGAGCATGTCGTGTATTGGCAGTACGTTTCGTTATAATTACGGAAATTCTTACCACGGAAATTCTTACAAGTAAGAATTGTTTTGGTACTGTTAATAAACAACCATTGGTGTATTATCCGCTGTAGCTAAGTCGTTAATATGCAAAATTTTTGACTATATGGTTCGAATCACGTGAACTTATTTGTTTTTCAATCATGCTTTTTAGACTGCACAAGGAACAGTATTTTCTTTTTTTTCAGTATACAACGCATTATAGAAAAACGTACTTGACTCGAAATACAAGAAAATACATTGATAGTACAATATTTACAAAATAAAGGTACTATCATATCCTTAAAAAGTTTTAAAAGATTTTGTTTACTGACGTTTACACGACTTGAACACACATATTAGTTATTATAACAAACGAAAGTCGAAGATAAATACTTGGTAAAATCGACCATGAAATTATACTAGAAGAGGTCAAGAGGATCAGCTTAAGCTGTCCGAGTAATACTGATACAGTGTAATAGAAATACATTTGTACTGAAGGTTGAGTCAGTGATAACTATTTTAAAGACTGTGTTTACTTCTCTAAATATTAATTCCTGTAATTAAATTTATTGACCCCAGTATCAAAAGATATACTTCATTTTCATACACTTTAGTTTAGTTAAAAAACCTAAGCTCAGAAGACTGTTGAGTTATTGAGTGTAAGCGTTTTTCTAAGTGTTTATGACATTGACCTGTAAACAAGTGAATTTTGAACAAATTACCCAAACTAAATACAGTTCATATACAAAATGTACTAAACTAAACTTCTAAGGCACCATCTACCTTTTGTCCTTCTGTATTTAAATATCAACCCTTTTAATATCTGCCAGCCTATTTTTAGCAATTGATACACCACCGCTATTACATGTACATGTATGTCTTGCATTAATGAAGATACGGGCTAGATACTTCCGTTACATGACTTTCAAAATGATCAAGTGGTACAAATTATATGGCAGAAAACTTTAATTTAACGTTTAAACATCTGTAGTTTTAACATGGGTAATTGCCTTAATTGTCTTCCTGGGAAAACCCCTCTGTTTAAATTATCTTCCGTATGACATTAGTATGACTCGATCAATTTTAAATTTTCAAAACTGAAGTATCTACACTGATTCTTCATAAGTACAAAACATGATCGATTTCGTGCACATATAGCTAAAACTAAGCTTGCATGTTTTGGAAGGGTCGATAATAAATGATCAAATAATGATGTAAAAAGTTTCGTTTTGTTTATATTCTATATAAGCTTTATCCCGGTAAGTTTGAGGTCTTTTCTTTAAAGCAATGTTGAGTAACCGAACAGATACGCATCAAGCTCAGTGTGATCAATGACTTCAAAATAAACATGATTAATTACTGCCCATCAACAATGAGCCTACTAAGTTAGAAATCTATGTGTCAACACCTTCTCAAGTTACCGATCGTAAACCTGAGATGTACCGCCCGACCCGACCCTGACAACAGCAAAATAATAGAAGGAATACATAAAAAAGAATTGGGTGAATATATGGAAACTGTATTTATTTTGAACAAATTTTATTAGAATTGGTGCTGTTGTATTTTAACCAAAAGGAAAATGATGTCTTACGTTCCGATCTTAGAGCTCTCTTGCGAATCGCCAGCCACAGCAGCATGCTCGTAAGTTAATTCTTCGGTAGTCGACATCTACCTGTGAACTAGTCACCAGAATAACCTAAGTGAATAAATTTAAAAAGAAAAACAGTGTCTTTCAAGTTTATATCTACAATGAAGGGTGCAAAATACCAATGTCCTAAAAGTTTATTTTATTAAAGTCTGAAATATATGAGTTATATTTTTATGACACATATTAAGACCAAACCGGGTAAAGATGGAGGCCACTCTTCATTTGTTACCTTTGTCTGCTTCATATCCCCCAACACCTTGAATGAATTTCATGATTCGGGTCAAATGTTAATGTCCTCTCGAGATAACGTACTTACGTGGGTATGCACAGGAACGAACGATACACGCACGATACACGCAAACGGAACGCACGATGAACGCACGATAACCGATGAATGAATCATGAATGATGAGCGATAAGAACGATACACGATTCCCGATGAACGAAACGAAAAACGATTATTCGATTTACTCGGACATTTTCGTTTGCTTAACAACAATATTATTAATTGATGTCTAATTACAATGTAAGAGCTGAATCGAACCCACCCTTAAAGTCCTAAATTATCAATAATTTACAGTAGAATCAAACAGATTATAAGAATAATTAATTAGTAGTTGAATAGCGGCACACATACTAATGACATCTATAATTAAATGATGTAAAGAATCATCGGACGGAAAGTCCGATTCGACTTATACCCGCTACCTAGCCACTGCCATAATTTTTACGGTTACAGTGAGCACTTTACCGAATGTCTACACAGAAGCAATTTACAAATAAATAAATTCCCATATTCTTTGCGTCGGTAGAATAACGTCTGGTGTAAATCTTGCACGATATGCAGAACGTCTACGTTCGGTTTTACCGGAAGTCAACATCTCTTCTTCCAACAAATATCTCGTGAGAAAAAGAAAAAAAAATGTAACAGAAAGATAGCTTAGATAATTGAAAGAATGATGTTTTTCTATTTCATCAATTTAATCCGATCTTTGAACAATAATATGAATAATACGCCTTTAGGTCTAGGCTAACGTGCAAACGGTCTACACGATAAGCCGTCCGCACTATCTCGGACCACTTTTATATAATTCTTATCGTGCAACGTTCATCACACGGAACGAACGATGCGTTACACGATACACGATCTGAAGAGCACGATGAATGCACGAACGATAAACGCACGATGAATGCAAACGGAATGCACGATACACGCACGATACACGAAAATTTTGCAAAGTTACACGTGAGCACCACTGTAGCACCAGAACCCAACCTGGCTGTCTCAAGGTAAAAGTCACACTTTATGGTTCATTGGTTTTCCCCGTCGGCTTCATATCTGCTGGACCCCTAAGAAGATTGACATGAATCTTGATTCAAACGTCCATATCAACTTTGAGGACCTATGTCCAAACATCAAGGGGCCAACGTCACAGTCAAAGGTCTTAAAGTTACATTTATTTGGGGGAAAATATCAAATGTTTTTCATCTCATCGGGATTATGCAGAAACCATGTTCGAAATGAGCCGACTTTACATGTAGGTGAAGGTCAATATTAATAGTCGCAGAACATCCTCTCGGCATTCATACAAAGGGATATAGCTGTCTTTCAGATAACCTTATAATTATAAACCAAGTAAATATTTGATAAATTTCTAAACAAAAAATATGCATAAACAATTCGAAGACAAAACAAAACGCTGAAAAAGCTACCCGCTGAATGGGAACACCGACACCAAAGACACTCCAGATTAATGTACATTTAAGATAAGAAATCGGGATTGCCTATTAATTAAAGAAATTTATAAATGTAATTAGAGGTAATGGAAACAGACTCGATCTTGCTAATGCTGTTAGTCCATGTAATCCAAAAGAATTAATGATTTAGATTTAATATGCGGATCTCTCGAGGCTGGAAACAGTGGATGAAATAATAAAGGTACAAACATAATTGATGAATTGTTAAAAATTGGAGAATTGTTACCAGAACAACATGAATCTTTATTTGAGAAATATTTAAATAATTAATTTGATATAGATGGAACAAAAATAGCTTTAAGTTCGGGAGCGGCTAAACAACAAGATGAAAAGAATACACCAAGCGAATTTACAACACGATTTACCCTATGTGGTTGAGTTGGACAGTATCAATACACTGACTTACTCCTGGCATAATATAAGCGAAGAATATTAATTCGTTTATATTGACACCTGGACGGGTGAAGAATTAAATGAAGTACAAAGCTCTGGTAAATTCGATGTCTTAAGCAGAGTATTTTCATCTTCGGCTGCGAATGTTGCAAAACTGCTTTAACAGCCGCATCCACACAATCGATTATTGATCAGCTTGTGATAAAACAAAATAGAAGAATTATTTATATTTGCAATAGTTTGTACAGACTAATAAATGTAAATATTTGATAGAGTATTCGAAAGATTATGCCGAAACGACAGCAACTAATGAGTTATTTTATTTAGACAGTACTGCTACTGCTGAAAGTAGAGACGAACAAGCCGGGTACAACAGAGGGCTGCCGTAAGAAAATTATTGAATCAGATTCAAAACAGGAATGTAATAAATGCAAACATACCGTTAAATAACTATTCTTTCTTTCAGGGTTTGGAAACTATTATACTACCCCCAAGCCAAATTCAAACTACACTTCAGATTACAAACGACGACGAATTAATCTATAGAGTTGCGGGTGCTGGTGCGGGCAGAGTAATTGTCACAAAACTAGTACTAAAGCTTCCGAGAATAGTTTTTAATTTTGATGGTTTCGCTTTAGTTTTTGAAAATTACATGAAAGCAAAACAATAGAAAGATCTAAGAGAAATGGTTACGCGGTCTCCAGGCACAAAACAAACAAACTTTGCTTTTAGAGTGACTTCTGGTGTAATTAATCCTAATCATGCTTTTGTTTATGAACAACGGAGTGATAAAAGCAATTCGCAAGAACAAAAACCTCATTTGTTAGATACTTTTAAAGTAAATGCAAATAATAACGATTGTACATTGTTAACTTGTCGACTTGTCCCGAAACACAATATTCGAGTATTGTAGGAATATACGACGATGTTATTAATTATTTTCATAAGCATAACGAAAACCGGAAGTCTTTTGCACATGACATATTTTAAATATCTATTTGGGTTTGGTCAATTTGATTTAGAATACACTAAAGAAGACATCGCCACATACCCCAAACAGCTGACTTTGCACTTATAACTAAATACGCTTCCCGCAGTAAGGTATTGTGTTTATGCAATTGTTATGCATGCAGAATCGGTTCAATTAAACACAATCGGAAACGAATTAGTCGCTGTTTAAATTTTAAATATGTTTAATAATATAATGACATCCAACCTAATTGAAAATAAAGTAAGTTTATCCGAAGGACAAAACAAAACACTTGCCAAAGCATATCAAGATAAATGTCCGCATACTTTAAGAGTAAGGAAGAATCAATTTACCGGGAGTTTTCCTTTATTGTTAACGAAGAGACATATGAATAGTATTGAAAAGGCTAAAAAAAAAAAAAAAACTTGTGTAGATATTAAAATTCCAACAACACAAATTAGGGGACAATCACAAAGTGGTGGTTTTCTGGGTGCTTAGCTGGTTTATTGGGTAAAACAGTGTTACCATATACCATATACCACAACAATTAATGGGAACGGGAGTAATAACACTCACTAAGAAACAAAGACAAGATAGGGAATTTCTCGGTATGCTTGTTGCTTATCTCGGAAAACCTTTAATTACGTCGTTGTTAACTGGTATGGGTTTACAAGTTGATTCACGGCGAATGCCATACAGAAGAATTCCTATGGCTCAAACAATATCATTTCAGAACAAGCCATTATCTAATTTTGATTTAGAAAAGTGGGTTACACAACTTGGTATAAAACATCTTTAGAGGTGTATTCAGTGAAAAAAAAAATTCCCGAATCTCCTTAAAAAAGTGAGTGTGTGATAATAAACACCTGGACGCCTGTAAGGCGGTATAATGGGGCGCCTGGAAGGCGGACACCTGGACGCCTGGAAGGTGCGCCAGAACCCGCCTTTGGTATGCTACTAAAATTAACTGTATTCTTTGAAGGAACAAACATACAATATGCCTTCAATTTTACAAGGTAGTGCAAAACTAGTTTTCATAATATAATAATTAAACTTTTGTAAATAGAGCGTGCAATTAAAACTTTTTTTTAGTTTATACTAATTTATTTATTCTCGATTGCGAAACAAGTTATTACAACTTAGATTAATCGCTCTCGAGACTCATTCCAGATGGAATCAACCTCGAAGAGAGAGAGAGAGGCAATGTGGAATTATTTGTGTCTTGCCTATTGACACTACCGACATGGCTATGGTAGGGATCGATCCCGGGACCCTTCGATACTGAGGCGAACGCGCTACTACTGCGCCACGGCGGACCCGCAATTAAAACTGTTTTCCGTTTGTGTGTTATTTTATCAAATAATTAATAAAACGTGACATTATCCTCTTTTCAAACGCATTCAAATCGAATTTTCACCATGTTAAGTTAAGTTGTATTGTAGTACAATGGTGTACCAGATACGAAGATCAGAATTTCAATTATGTTTGCATACAGAGTGCATGATGCTTTGTGCTCAAATATGAACGTTTGAATAATGATATTATTCTTTCCACAAATGGTGCAGTTATCAAATAATATAAGACATTCAATACCTTGTCATACTTCAATATATTTAATAAGATATCAATTATTTTATTGCAGATGGTGCAGGTGCAGATGGTGCAGCTGCAGATGGTACCAAAAAATCCATATCATTTTGTATACTTCATTATGTAAACACCTCACCATATTCTTATTGTTTGCTTTACCTGAACATGCATAAGTAGATCTGTGTTTGATAAATGAGTCATATGACGATTAAGTGGGTGTTGCAGTTTTCTTTCACACGCTCATTTGATATACAAAATCGAACCTAATAAACTTTTAATAGTGCCTTAGTTATATCACATTAATACGACCGTATTTGGAAACTTTTTCATATTGTCCGTTCGTACCTGGGATCTAAACACTTCACCATAAAAAATTGTCTCGGATATTACAGCAGCTTGGCAATCTACTTGATTAAAAACTTAACCACTAAGACAGTCGACTTTCCCGTGATTGTATACTAAAACACTATATCCCAGAACTATTATAAAATATTAGTTAATTTTGCTGAAATAAAAGCCAAGTTCGACTTTCATTCTTTCCATAAAAGAGCGCTATTTTGACCAGTTTGAGCAAGCAACATTTTATAAGTCGTAACTGTACAATGCAGTTCAAAATTTAGAAATTAACAAGAACTACCTTTAAAAAAGATATATGAAATCGATTGTAAGCTAGATGTTTACAGTAAAACATAATTTCATTCAGTCGGAAGGCGCCAAATGTCAAAAGGCGAGGTAAAAAAGGATATTGACCGGGTTTCGAACCCATGTAACTTCCCTTTCAAAGTTGTGCTAATGCTCTCCCGATTGAGCTAACCGGCTACTTATTGAATTTGTCTCCAATAGTAATTAAATATCTATCGTGATATGTGTATCAGGAAAACAACAGTTAATCCTTGTTTTCCTTATAAATATGCTACTCGAATTATTGACCGTTATTCACTGGCCGAGAAAATATAAATAATCTACACTTATAATAAACATTAATTTGGAGGTTACAAGGTTATGAATTATATACGTACTTAAATTATTAACCCATTCAAGAAAAACTGAAATGCAAGAGTATTTTATTGTCTTTTCTCATTCTCACTATATAGGTCCGTGGATAAATGAAGAAATATGTAAAGATCTTATTACAAATCAAGTAAAGTGATCAAAAAAGGACCAAAAAACAAATACTGTCGACCGAAAACAACTTGTTTTTCTAAAGATAATATTATATCGCTAGTTGTGATTGACCATTTTCAAATTCCTTCATTTATTTAAAAGTTGAATTATCAATTATACATAATCCTTTGAAAAAAAAGTTGTTTTCGGTCTGCATAAGCTGTTTTTCGGTCCTTTTTCAGTCTTATTTGGTCTTTTTCGGTTGTTTTGGTAATTCTATGCACCCTCTGTATTAGGTCTTTTTCGGTATTTCTATGCACCCTGTATTATCCAATTAGAAGGTGCCTTACAGCGTAATTTTCTCATTTAAATGTTATTCATTCTACCCGTCATTTGTTTGTCGGTTGAAGAGTTCCAAACTTCCGGTCAAAAGCAAGCTTAATACGGCTGCGCCGAAAAATTTAAAGTTACCTACAAGTAGGATGATACTTGGTTTAAGAAACTGTTTTAAGTTTCAGGGATTGCATGTATCTCTGTTCATATGCATTTATCATCAAACTTTTTACAAAGTCAAATACTATCAAGTTATGCAGTAAAGTAATCAACTTTCGGACAAGATGATTAGAATGTTTTCCTTATATTGCCGCAACAACAAAATAACTGCAATGATGGAATGCATTCTCATTACAAATATCAAATAAAACAACCCAAAACATCCCTGTTAAGTCGAACAAAATTCATTATTTAGTTAATAGGAGATGCCGCGTAGGTGGGACGAAATATTTGACAGACGGACGGATGACAGACGCACGATGGATGACGAGTGATGCGTGCTCATGGTGAACTAAAATAAAGAAGAAAGTCAATTTATGTGAACATAATTCAGTGCTTACTCGGGAAAACCAATGATACACCTATATATAATTTACGAGAACGCTACTTACGAATAATAAGACGTAAAGGGCAGCTTAGAGTTAGTGAAATAGTGTCGTAGCATCCTCATAAAACGACATACGAATTTTTCGATTTACCGGCTGCTGATCACAAATTAGCAGGACACTTCCTTGCCCAGATTGGAAATCAGATATTTCACGTTTTGGAATATTTTTTATCTAACCTTAAAATGATTTTCCAAATCGGTTGAATAATAATTAAGCGTTAAAAAGGGAAAAGTTCATGAAGGCACACGATTACTCAAATCGTGTGGTGGAATAATTCTGCCACGAGATGGCGAAATAGCTATTACGATAATGTCAAAGTCTTCTGAAAGATTATCTTAAAGTTTGAAGCTTTGGGATTGGGAGCGAACACCATTTAAAATTTCACAAACAACATTCCGTATTTAGGCCTTGTATTGTTTCATTGCGTCTAGTGCAGTTTCAAAGTAGTAGCTAAAATAGTTTAACATAATATATTTTGAAGAAACTCTTATAAACAGACACCGCATGTGACGTTTTTTGAATATTTTAGAAGGCTTATTTAAATGGGGTCAAGCTATAAGCAAGAAACAATTAACTCTGTGACAGAGCTCATGGATAAGAGTCCATTTATGACCCTACACTTCATTTGGATCTAGTACTGAATTGTACCATAAAGATCTGTTCATATACACATAACTTATGCAACTCTGCAAATTAACGCTGACTATATTTCCTATTAACCTTATTTCCACCGATCAAAACACATGTTCGAACAGTTATATAATCAATGGACTATATTTAAACAAAAATAGAGAATATTGACAAAACATTGATCTAACAGTGCAATGCTTGCTGGGAGTGTTACGAACAAGCGTTAAACAAACAGAATGTTCTTGCATCATTATTGGATTTTACTCTTATTTCTAGACAATATCACGAAAAGAGATATAATTTACAAATAAATACCACTCTTGCATTGAAAACATACAAAATAGCAAAATAACACAAACAATTTTAGACTTTCAATGTTTGCAAACCTCAAAACATAGAGATTGTAATGGATGACACGACCTTATTTTACTGAATACATGTCGATTCTGGTCAAAATTAAATGGTTGTAAGTAGCAGATATGACCTTTTCTTATGAAATCCCAGTTAAATATCTTGAGTCTAATTCAAAGGTCGTAAGTAGCAGTTGCGACCTTCTCTGACATACTCACTATAACATATTTTACTTACGACCTTTTTTCTGCTTCAAATTTGGTCAACACAAAACACTGCTACCGGCTTGAGAATAGGTCAATGATATGCGCCTTTTAATGCAGATTCCGAATATGTATGGGTAAAATTTAAGGTCCACTATCAAAGTTAAGATTTGAAGTACATGTACATAGATGCACTTTATAAAACTGTGGTAAACAAAAATTTAATATCCATGCTTCCTTGCATTAGCAAGGTATCTAAACAGTTATTGATATTAATATCAAGTTTTTCTCCGTAATCAAAGGCATTTTACCGTTAATGCTAGCAGTTAAAAGGCGCATACATTTCTTTCTTATATAAAATGTTCAATGAAATAATTTTTGTTTCACTTTGTATACATATTTAAAATGACAAACGCTTACCTTTTTGTTACTTCCCTTTACTGTGTAGAGTGCTTGTTCAAATACGTACACATTTAGCAGCGTTCTGAGTAATCCATTTTTGTTATCAACAGCTAGACACGGCTTCTGGCATGATCAATATATCTCCATTCAGACAACCAGGTATTACATTAGAAGGATATTTTCTGTGAAGGGGTGGTGGAAGATCGAATTGTTGTAAGAAATGTACAATAGTGGTTAACTGTTTAATACTACTCTAAATACCTTTCTTATCATACTTAGTGTACATGTTTCAACGTGTTGTCAACTAACTTACTTAAACTACAAGTAAGTGACTTTATGCATTTTGATAATTTATATAACACTATGCATAACATGACAATATAGCCCTACGGGGTCAAATATGTCATATCGTTTAAAGTAAGTATGCTAAAGTTTAAAACGAGGTATCAAATTAAAGAGACGGTTATATGTAGCATCCAAACTTTTATGTCAGCATTGCTGAGAAATATTAGTAAGGTGAAAATACACTTGCAAGAATTTCGAAACTTTTAAGGCTGCTTCTTATAAATCCATTGTATGTTGAAACAAAAGACATTCGGGTTTCAAATTATGTATTTTTTCAAAATATTTGAATTCTAGGCTGAATAAAGCATTTGAAATTTTGCTCATTTGCATATTTTTTCATAATTACGATAATTAGCAAATTTTTTATTAACCGTAACTCCGCAACAGATAGACCGATTTCATAAGCCATACATTTTTTGTAAATCTTAGAGTCTGTTCTTGTATATACACAGTGTTTCAACCTTTCAATAATTGCTATTTAAAAAGATCGAATTTTAGCACGTGCAATTTCAGTTAAATTAAATATTCTTATATTACATATATTCTAAAAACATTTGTCGTTAAAATATGATGGTATTCACGTATACAGTGTAACCTCCACTAGCGGTCACCTCCCACCACCAGCCTCCTCCTAACAACACCCGATTTGAGTTCCCCCGTTGGTTTTTTCCTATATGTTTTACCTCCTACCAACAGCATCCTCCAAACTCTGGCCCATGGACACTATTTTTCATCCCGAATTGACATACTAATCGGCCGTCAAAATTTTGACCGGAAAAGTTTCCATAAAACAATTTTCGGAAAATGTCGAGTTATATTTTGGAATGAAATTGGGTCGTGATTGGACGCGAGATTCACCCACAAAATGTCTGTATACGTACACAACAGTCGCCAATTTCTTGTTTCCTGAGATGCACTACGACATCCATAAATTGGTCTATTGTTGAGTATGTACTGTTCAATGTTTAGACACACAAGGAGGTCAGAAATGGTTCACCGTCGTATTAGACAGTCCCCCAATATTGGATTCTGATATTTATGTACACCAATATCCTAAAATTGGTTCATTGTCGCAAAAGATGTCACCAGCGCCCATTTCTAGTTTCCTGAGATGTACTACGACATCCATATTTTGGTCTATTTTCATATAACAACGAAGAAGAAATACTGCATGGTGAATTAAAAGGTTGGAGTAATTGTCGCCAAAGAAAAACTATCAGGACAGTATTAAAACCTATGCAAATTTAATCATTATTATATATTTCGAGCATGCTCGTTCGGTCTGTAACGATGCACAAAGTCCTGCTGCGTGACGGCTTCGTGACAAAGCTGTGGTGTGTACAATATATGCTACAGTTTATAATTTAAAGGTTCAATTTCCTGTGTCATGATACAGAAACAAGAATATCAAAATACATAAGCCTGTATAGTCTCTACTTACGATACAACAGATGTTGGATGTGTCTTTTCAAACTGAATGATAGATAATACCAAAACAATATAAACTTATACAATGCTTGATACATGTTACGCACGCAATTTGGCAAGTATTCATATAAGAAGTTTGAGTTCCAATGAACCTCCATGACCCTTACATATCATGAAATGTTATTTTCACAACTTTCTGTAACAACTCAAACAGTTTTCAGAAAATGACAGATATTCTTGTTAAGAAACAGTGTAAACCGTATTTAAATATTTAAGACTGAATAAAAATATATATGCATGTGTAAGTTCAGTTACCAAAACAACAAAGTGCAGCAAAACATGTCTGTATACATGTATCTTGGAGGATATCTGAAACAGTAACAGTATCTTTTATATTAGATTCGAGTAATCTAGTGAAGGGACTTGTATAAATCACCCCTGTATAAATTATGAATGTTTTAAAATTGCATTGTCAACTGAAAAATGTGGGTTCCTTTTTCATGGTGCATATTTAATTTATGTGTATATTGTATTTGTTTCGTAATAACGTAAATACAAACTTAAGATACTTTTTTAATTCATGTTATTGAAGAATTGTTGTGTTTGCCTTTTACGTTGCAATTGTCACGATTTGATTCTAATTAAGACAACGTCCGGTGTCTATTCTAGATCATGGTTTTTTTTTTTTTTTTTTTTTTTTAATAAAAAAAAAAAAAAAAAAAATTTTTTTAAAAAAAAAAAAAAAAAAAATTTTTTTTTTATATAAAAAAAAAAAAAAAAAAAAAAAAAAAAAAAAAAAAAAAAAAAAATAATTTTAAAAAAAAAAAAAAAAAAAAAAAAAAATTTTAAAAAAAAAAAAAAAAAAATTTAAATATTTTTTTTATTAAAAAAAAAAAAAAAAAAAAAAAAAAAAAAAAAAAAAAAAAAAATTTATTAAAAAATTTTTTTAAAAAAAAAAAATATTTTTTTTTTAATTTTTTTTTTTTGGGGGGGCCAGGCCCCCCTTTTTCCCCAAAAAAATTTTCCCCTAGGGAAAATTTTTTTTTTTTTAACTTTGTTTTTATATACGAAACAAATAATCTGATGCGTTTACTCGAAGATGCGGTCGCTCGAAATTACATTACAGCCCATTGGCACTTTGAGCGGCCGCAAATTGACTGTACAATATTACGTTCGACATAACATTAATATAAAAGATGCAATCAACAATTGCATTATTCTGGTTCAACAGTAGCCCGCATAATGTTTGCGAAAGTATTCAACTGAACAACGACTCTAGGCAGCTGTCGCATCAGTTAGGCTATAGTTTTCGTCAAAGTATTCAACTTAACACAAGTTCTCGACAGCTGTCGTATCCGCTCATTACCAAAGATAGGCTATTCTGGCGTCCGCCCACGACCCAAATATATAAAAGTTCGGTAAAAAAACATGTTTCAGGAAGTGCATGATCCGATTTGTTCGGATTCCTTTCTCATTATCGACTTACAGAGCGCAAAATAGATGTCAGTCACCGTGTTTAAGGATGATATGTTTAGAAAGTGATAGTTGATTCAACTCAAAAGTAATCAAGTTTAATCATTTACACAATGTTGTTTGTTAACTTTGATTGTCATCTGATTGCGGCTGAAAGGGAGTCTTTAAAATATTTAGTACCAAAAGCATAAACCCGCAAAATCAACAAAAAAGCTGATAATATATATTACCGGAAAATAAACCCTCTGAGCAACAGCCACCTCTGGATAACAGCTAATAATTTCCAGTAATCAGGCTGTTGGCTGTTGTAAGGATGTTGCACTGTATGTGCTTAAGCGTGGTACCCACAATTTAAATTGTATCTATGTAAGTTCAAAAGTTACATATTAGTTTACCTTTAAGGTCTCTTTTGTTATGTTGCCCATCTTTTTTATGAATTACCTGAATAAAATTAAGTGGCTTAGTATTACACTGTATATTAAAAGGACGTTAAAAAACATATTTCGACAATTTAACAGTCTACGCGTACATTAATTATTCGTGAAAGATAACACTACCTGACGTAAATCAGTTTATTGAAATCTCTTTCATACAACCTAACCAAACACCGCCAACTGGTGGCACAAAATGTGTTTTAAACTTTATACATGTAGACATATGTCCCTACATACTCTTTTCAACTGCTTGTCACATGCCTGTTTCAATTTACAAACTGAAGTCTGCAGGTCAATTCAAACAATGGTCTTACACAATAAAACATTATAACAGCATTGAGCCGAATAAGATACCCGAGAGCCGGATATTCCAATATGCACCTGCAGCCATTGCGTCTGGCAGACACTGTATATACATAAACCGTGAATGGGTGTCGTAAACAAATTCCATTCACCACGCTTCTATTCGTAACATTTAATTAGTCAAAAAAGTAGGCCAAAGCCAGCTTA
Organism: Saxidomus purpurata; assembly: GCA_022818135.1. Taxonomy (NCBI): domain Eukaryota; kingdom Metazoa; phylum Mollusca; class Bivalvia; order Venerida; family Veneridae; genus Saxidomus; species Saxidomus purpurata. The sequence goes on from JAFMSR010000017.1 coordinate 14,232,466, forward strand.
TTCAGCTTAAGCCGAAAAACGCACATTGTTTATTCAGAACTGAATATTATGCACTCACTGTGGAATGTTATATGACAGCATTGCATTTTAGTCAGTATAGCACAACATGAAGAGCGGCAAGTGAAATCTAGAAAGTTTATTTTATTTAAGACCAATACACTTTCCTGTATTCTTTTTCAGATATTTGCCTCATTTGTCGGGGGTATAAATTCACAATTTTATTTTGCATGTTCTAAACTAACATATGCAATGTAGCTCATTTTAATTATCTTTATAACGATCGGGTAAATATATACCTCCCTGTCACACTGTGTATTTAAAAGTAAATGTCCTCAGTAACATCAGGGAGAAGCTGTCGTGTAGAGGAGGCACTTCAAACGTCCTACCCTGAAGTTGCTTGTTCGAATCCCGTTTACGGAATACATTCAGTCCTCCACATTCATTTCTTTAGAAGTAACAACTGGACATGAACAGCAGTCATCGAGAGTAGTTCATGTAACTTGCAAGCATTTTAGTATTCGATAGATGTACAATAAGTAAGCTAAACTAAGCAAAATGTTACTTTGAACAGAATTTTCTATTAATTTTACCAGAACAGAATTATTAACCTAACCTCAAATAAAGACAATATATAACAAATTTAGTATCATTTTTCAACCGAATGTGCGGATAAAACCACTGTAACATTTTGGTATCAAATTTTATAAGTTTTCATTAGGTTTGAATTCCTGGAAAAAAACAGTTAGTTCACAATGCCACTTAAATCACAGAAACACAGAACATGTTACAGTAAATTGACAGGGCAACATCAGAAATGGCATGCGACGATGGTATGTTTTAGTGTTAAAACTTATCACACTCTGTAAACCATTATTTAAGCACACAAAGGTTTCGATTTGACTTTTAATTTGGATGCATAAAATACTCGATAAATGGATCTATTCTAAAACGGTTAAAGTTTTAATGAGCGTATCGGTGTATTAAATCTGGTCGATTAATTTCATCTAAAGCACAATGCAGCATAAAATTGTATTCAGATGTATGTTTTATCGTCTCAATGTTCACACGTATATATCAATCTTTGATAAATTGCAACGTGAATTAGTATACTGAGCGTAACGAATTCTGGAAATCAAACAGCGATAACCTCATTAAAATGACGTCATGTGTGCTGTACTTTCCCGCGGGTTTCTACATTTTATTGAAACAAACTTAACAAAAGTAGAGTTTTGACATGTAAAAAAACAAAAAGATTGTTGAAATCGATGTAATATCATGTTAATTTACCAAGGTGATGCAATATCATGTTCGATAGTGCAATTTTGAAACGTCTTTGTAATTATTTGAAACTATATTTCACTGTTACGTTTCGGGAATGGTATGTTTATTTGTCTACCGTACTCAATTTAATGTTTGTATATGCAGTTCGGATTTGAAAGTATGTGAAACTGCTGCGTTTTTACCTTTACAACTATGTGTCTACGAATGCGTTTTACTTCAATTTTCAGCTCAAGCGACAAAATCAACTAGAGTTATCATAGCAAAATTCCTTCGCTTTTCTAAACATGACTGGAAACTTTTAACAGTTGGAAAAGTGTTTCTAGTGGTATGTGGCATTCCCTGTTTGATATTATTTTTGTTTTCTTGTATCGGTAAGATTATAAATGATTATCTTTCTTTGTTAAATTATAGTTAACAACAGAAACGTAACTTTTTTGGCACCACTGTTAAAACCATGAAAAATAAATCCGCTTGAATTAGTACAAGCGTATTTTTTAATTTCACATGGAATAATGTTGGCTGTTTTGGACTGGAAATACGCATTTGAATTAGATAATAAGACAAACTATTAATTGTTTTCTCTTGTAGTTTATAGGACTCGTGTCCCACTTTACAGAAGAGTTAATTAGAATTACCATATCTAAATTAAAGATATCAAGAGTAACAGTAGTTGGAACGTGACAGTTGTCACATGGAGTGAACGATACACGCACGATGTACGCACGATACACGCACGTTGCACGTTTGGTAAATACTATCAGCGATTCAGAACGATACACGATATGCACGATGTATGAAGCGCACGCTACACGATAAACAGAGTACACGTTACACCATTACTGTGGACTTTTACATTTTATCTAAATTTAGACTGTTCCTTCCAAATAGTTTTGTTTTACTTTTTAATATTCACATAGATTTTTCTGTAACAATTAGCTGTCGCAAGGCCTTTTAATCAGACCGAAAGAATCAAATCAATTAGGAGCTTCGCACCTTCACAATAGAAAAATGACATCGTTTCAAAGATCAACCGTTTTCATATCACAGTATGTGTCAAATTTGAACACCTGTCGGAGTAACTTTGGCAAGAAATTGATCCCGAGGTCCGAAAACATGGGCGTAATTAACATATATGTTTTATACCCATTTTGGATCGTGGGCGGACGCGTGAATAGCCTAACTTTGGGTCTTGAGCGAATGCAAGAATAGTCTATTTTGGGGTTATGAGCGGACACGACAGCTGCCAAGAATTGGTTTTCAGTTGATTTCTTTGGCAAACATTATGCGGGCTACTGTCGAACAAGAATAAGGCGATTATTGACTGCATATTTTTTATTAGAGTTATGTCGGGATATAAACTACACGTATCCTGTTTTCTTTTCAAACACATTCCAAGCGAAATATAATCATGAGAAGTACAGGTTTTTGTAATATAATGTACTACGATGTTTTTAAAAAATGTGAAGCATCTGCAGACTTGTTATCAGATACGAAGATCAGAATTTTACAAACTGCAGGTAATGTTTGAGGTAATGCAATAGGCTATTAGATTTGGCAATGATCAAATAATATTTGACATTTATTACCGTGACACACTTCAAAATATTTTTTTTTAAAGTTTTGAAATAAAAGATGATGCAGGTGTTTACATGTACACTGGCTTTGCGATAGTGAACCAACTTTGGGATTTAGGTATACAGTGGTGCTTACGTATAACTTTGCACACGGAACGAACGATACACGCACGATACACGCACGATACACGCAAACGGAACCCACGATGAACGCATGATAACTGATGAATAAATCATGAATGTTGAGCGATAAGAACGATACACGATACACGATTCCCGATGGACGAAACTAAAACGATTATTCGATTTACTCGGACATTTTCGTTTGCTTAACATTATTATCAATAGATGTCTAATTACAACATTTGAGCTGAATCGAAGTATCTTAAAGTCCTAAATTATCGATAATTTACAGTAAAACCAATCAGATCATACAATGTAAGAATAGTTAAGAGTAGTTGAATAGCGGCACGCATACTTATTACATCTATAATTAAATGTTGTAAAGAATCTTCGAACGAAAGGTCCGATTCGACGTATACCTAGCCACTGCCATAATGTTTACAGTTACATTGAGCACTTTACCGAATGTCTACACAGAAGCAATTTACAAATTGATACGATAAATGGAAACGGAATGCACAATACACGCACGATACACGAAAATTTTGCAAGGTTACACGTGAGCACCACTGTACATCACATCAGAATTTAATATTGGGCGACCGACAGTGTTTGTACTAGTAATTTTTCTACTACACCCATACTCCCACACCGGCTTAAGTAACAACCATGTTGATATATGACAATAGACAAATTTGTGAATGTCGCAATACATCTCAGCCCACCAGAAATAGGCGACTGCCATACATGTGACTGGTAGACTAGCTTCTGTTAATCATTTTCAGCTACTATATAACTTTGCGACAATGTACCAACTTTGCGATGTGTGTACATTATACCAGAATCCAATATTGGGCGGATGCCGTATTCGACAGAAAACCATGGCTGGGCTTCTATAATTTGTCTTTAACATTCTAAACTTGAGCAGTAACTACATTTTGTACCATGTTGTTAAACGACAATAGACCAATATATGGATGTCGTAGTACATCTCAGAAAACCAGAAATCGGCGACTGCCGTGACTGCTGATAACATCTTTAGTACACTGGCTATTTGAGACAAATCTTTTATAGAAGTAACTTTCTAAAAAGAAAAAAAGACTTGAAGAGCAAGAAATTAAGACCTCTCAATCTCAACATACTTTTATAAGTCTTATGTCGACTGGGCAATGTTACATGCCAAATATCAAAACTCTAGGCCTCGTAGTTTCAGAGAAGATTTTAAAATGTTTCCTTTATGTTGCCATAGCAACAATAGTTATGCATGGAATGTCATTCTTTGAATAGCTTTTGTTGAACTTAATGCAAGGAACATTCCTGCCAAGATTCATAAACATTGGCCCAATGGTTGCAGAGGAAATATCGTTTGAAGGAAATGGTGGGCGTACGACGTACTACGTACGGCATAAAATGCTACAAACCATTCTATCTAAAAGTGGTTTCTACTCTTACTACTTACCGCTATTTCCAGTGACAGCATAGTGGTATCCTGTACATTTTTTTGTAACTTTAGAGCTTCTGTTATCATTGGTTAACAGACAAGTGATACCTCTGACTAAAACAGAAAGCTTATATTAAGCAAATGCATGGTGATAAGTTGTAGGCTTCTATTCAAGGGTATACCAGAAGTTGTGTCCATAGAAAAAAGATACCCGTACTTCAACATCTTGTTCAATGAACACTGCTTTACAAGGTTATAATTCTATTAAAAAGGTAATAGCTAAGAGATATACACTAAAGGTTGTTCATCCTAGCAAGTGTGACACAAAAGTTAGCACTATCACGATTTGAACACATCACATTTTTCTAGAAAAATCTATAGTTGGAATTCATAATGACAACTTTCTACAAATCAATTATTACAATTCATCAACATTTGTCTGATCTCATCGATAAAAGTAGATACATTTGCTTCCCAAATAATGAAACTGGAACTTATCATTTCATTTTCTAAAATTTCCAAACACCACTTAACTCACTAGAAGGCCTACTTGTAGGTAAAAGGTCTACATCAACATTATTTATGTTTTAGTTAAAGAATGTAAATGCAGATTTTACAGGCTGTTACAGGCCATGAGGCAAAAAAGGCTAACAACTGTAGAAAATTGTGTCTTAACCATTATTGTTTTCATGCATGAGCCTTTCTATGTTTCAACACATTTTGTTATCAATTAGTAAAGTCTGACTTTAAAATACATGTACAATGTATCGATCTGATATATCAATCATTATTGAAACACTTGCCGTCTTTTTACCGGACTATGGTTTACAGGTTTAGATATATACTCGGATGTATCATATTTACTATAGCTCACAGCTCACATACACAACAAATACGATATAACTTGGACTGTGACAGTGTCTGTTATGTACTGATATCGTGTTTATTTATTTATTGCTATCGAAAAAAATCATTGATGAATACGTTACATTTAAAACTCTGAAAATGAAAAGGCAACAGTATGTAACCGATCGAGAAGCCTTGTCAGTATGATATTCGCAGTGAGAAGGAGAGGACTACGGTCTGACTGTACATTATCTCGAACTTGAACACAAGGAGTGGTATTTGTATAGAAACATAATTCACATTAATTCACTCTGTGATCTAGAGACAGCGTTTCCAGTTATTGTGAGACTTTACAAACCAATGCCAGCTATTATAAAGTGTTTTTCATCTGAACTGCAATTTGCAATAAGAATTGTTTGTAGTATCTTCTAACATCTGTTTATACAAGGTCAAAAACCAATGAGAAATCTAAACTCACGTATATGTGTATAAACGATTAATTGCATCTCTAAATCATTTTTAGTATGCTTTATTCATTTTTGCATACTAGAAATCAACTTCACCCATCTCTGTTTCGGCTTAAGTTTGCCGATTTATCAACCGCCGTTGTTACATGGTAGCGCATTACTTGCTTGCTTCTCTTTAATAGTCTGAATTTGACCCTTGAGCTACGGCCTTAATGTATCTACATGCTTTTACAGTTATTTTACAATGAGCTAAAAGTATATCCACGGCTCATTGCACGAATTCGAAATCGGACTGTACTGTCTTGGTTTTTTTGTTCAATGCACATAAAATACATCTACAGCCAAGTGATAACGACATGTCAAATATCGGCAATTGATCTGTATTCAGGTTGTTTAAATTTGGAAAACCGGTGTTATTTTGAGTAATTATTAATCATTCACTAGCTTTATAGACGTTTTTTTTGAAAATGAAACTATCGGTTCATATAAGTGAAGTGTAAAATATGACGTTCATTTATTATTATGTTTTATCGAATAAAAATAGTGACAATAACCTGTCAAACTACGTAGTCATCTCTAACACCTATATATTTTGACGCCATAACTTTCAGTTTTCTGTTTCAATAACTAAAATAGATCTTACAGTACAAAAAAATGTATATTTCAAACTGAGAGTTTTATTTAATATAAATTGATAACAAATCACGTGAGTGTCGCCAAGGTAACTATATCTATGTATTTTAAAACTCTCAAATTAATGATCACTACAAACCTTCACTGATTTATAAACTTACATTGTTTATTAAATTATCTTACATTTCTTTGTTGTTTTGTTATTTATTTATTTATTGCGGCTCAGTCACCTGATGCATTGTTAACTTGGTGTCTGTTATAGACTCGGTACAGTAAAACACCATATGCACTGTGTATCTCTAAAGCAAAACAAAAACAACTTTGATTTATATGATGTATATAATACACACATATATAATGTATATGTACATATATATATTGACGATTTACATAACAATCATCTGACCATCTTCGGGACTTGGATTATTCGAACCCATGGATTATTCGAAGTAAAATCTTGGTCCCCGGCACTTTGAATAATCGAGACTCGACTGTATCTATGTGTACGAGTGTCATTATATGCTAAAACTACAAAAGTTATATTTGTTCATGTATGAAGTATGAAATGTTGCAAATCTAAGTAAATCTAAACAAACGAGCATATACGAGTGGCGTCTCAGAAGTTCATGAACTTTTCTCATATCTTTAAAAATGGTAAACAAAAACATAAACTTATCATACAGTTATAAAATATAATATTTCCTTGTGTTTTCACTGACAAATCTAGAAATTGCATGCAACAAATGTTATTTTACAGTAATTTCAAGAAAGTCACTAAACGCGAGCCGGCGCATCATATTTTCTCAACATACATGTATCATCGCTAACTGCAGAGCGAAATCCATTTACTACAAGAGTATATGTACTAGTATTGACCGCATAATTGAAAAGCCAATCTCGGGGAATATTTGGAAGTCCATTGGAACCAAGTCCGGGCTACATGAGGGATGACCCACTCTCTGAAAACCGAGAACATAAATCTCAAGCTGAGTTACTGATTCAGTATGAGCAGGCTCATTGTCCTGGTGTAATATCACATCACACGAATCTTGTTAGCATAATGTTTTGTCTCTTACTTTATGCACCATCGATGATCTTACGTTCTTTGAACGGCCACAACATGCTTCATCTTCGATACACTGACGACCATTCCTACATCTTACGTGGCACTTAATCACGAGACATCTGCTGCACTTCATACATTTACCAGACTCTTCTACCATTTCAAAATGATCCGAGCACTTCACAAATCTGTATCAATGCCCGTAATTTCAGATCAACAATTGACGCCATGTATCTCCGTTTGTAACGTAGAATTTTGTTTTTACTGTATCTCAGCACATCACCATCACGGCAGACGAAATGGCGCAATTAAACATCTACGAGAAATTGTAATATTTCTTTTCTAAGCCGAGATGTTCATTATATTAAGTGACTTATAATCGACTTGCGCCGGATGGATATACCCCTGTTTCTATTAAAAACGTATTATGCATGCATTTAAAAGGAGACCGACTCGATTTATATGTTTTGTTTCTTTTATTAGGGTCAATATCTTTTTATCGCGAATCATAACTTATTCTATAGATCCTCTTACAAAAAAAAGTTAAGAGAAAATCCACGAACTAAAAATACACACCTTGTTCATGAAGACTGCAAAAAAAAGAAGAAAAAATGCAGAAATATTGAGAAGTAGCTCTTTCTTGTAGCAGGCATAGATTTCGTTGTATTGTAGAAAATTCCAATATTAACACTAACTGATAAATAAAGAATACGAAAGCAATTTTAAAATTTGATATGAAATTATTACCGTTCCCGCCAAAATTTTCTTTCTGAACGCATTAAAAATTATAATTATTTTTTTATTTACAACCCACTTATCATTCTCGATTAAGTTATTGGCTTTGATAAAGAAGAATAGAGGTTCTCTTTTGATATTTTTGAAAATGGCGTATCTTATGTGCTTGAAGTTATAATACCATTTAAAATGGCCATAACAAATAATGGTCAACAACAACATTATGTTTCTTGAACATGCAAAGGATAATTAATGCTGACTCGGAGTTATTTATCTGAATGGCATATATAACATGAAAATATACCTAACACAAGGGGGGCGGGTAAATTATTACTAGTATAGTCAAAAAAGTTTGTACATTTTTTATTTTCAATGAGAATAGAACTGTTGTATAGAATAATATATATTGTTTATAACTACGGCAATGTTCACTGAGCGATTTATGTCTTATCTAAAATTATGATGTTATGATGTAAGTTTGACGGTAATATCACTTTAATAATGTATCGAAAGTAATGAATAGACTTGATGATTTATACATGGAAGTACAATAGAGAAATAAAGTAGTAGTGGCATGTAATGAGACACTAGACTTGCATGATTCTATATCATTTCAAAGATAAATGTTTGAAAACGTTCGTAGGAATAGGATTAATTAATAAAATATTGTTTAGTGATATTTTACAATTCTTTTGATCTAGCACAGGTCACTTTTTATTTTAAATGATTACCTGTACCAGTCACCTAGCATAACACAAGCTGGCTGCTTAAAAAAACATCCAATGGGTTCTAGCGCATAGGTAGCATGCATGAATATAAAAGAGAGCCATGATGACCCTATCAGATCACATGAGAACCAAAACTTGTTTCGAATTTAAACCGTGTTTGGAGCTTCAATGATTCTTTTCTATTTTATCAGTATTGAAGGGAATGGAGCGCGTGAGAAAAGTTGATGATAAAGATAAAGCGATTATTTCATTCTGATACATGTGTGAAATGAAGATTAAAGCTGAACATTCTGTAACAAATTCATTAACCTTCAGCCAACCGACCAGACAGGCGGACGAATGGACGGCCAGAGAGTTGGTCACAATAGCACGGATGTTACATCTGGGGGTTCGGGCTCTTGGTTAAGGTCATTCAGCAAAAAGACGAGGTTTCCACCTACTATTTGTACAGATTTTTTAATCAAATTATTGTTATTAAACATTTCTAGCACGTACCATTATTTTTAATATGGACATATACGATATTTAATTTACGTACAAAAAAGGCATTTCGAAGTCGCCTATAATTTTTCAAATTTAATTCTGTGAGTTCTATACTATATACTGTTAGTGAAGTAACCGTTGATTGCAAAGTTGTAAAAATAGATCGGAAGATAGAAGCTTTGATATATATATATATATATTCAAGCGCTCGGAGGATATAAGTTTTGATAATTGACTGTGTGCATAAAAGAAACTCGCTACTATACTGGATGATGCCCTAAGGGGCATAACCGAATAACTAATCTGTTTTTGATACGTTGTTAATATATATGCAATATGGGATATATTTGAGCAATCATGATATTTTCATAAAAATAATTATTTTTTCGTCTTTCTATTTACTGATTTATCCTGCTGTAGGTTGGGGTCCTGGAACCTGTGCATTGCTTTGTGGTCCTGGTTCACCTCTTTCTTGGCCTGACGGGCCTGCAGGTTCCCCTCTAGGTCCTGCTTCCCCTCTAGGTCCTGGTTCACCTCTTTCTTGGCCTGACGGGCCTGCAGGTTCCCCTCTAGGTCCTGCTTCCCCTCTAGGTCCTGGTTCACCTCTGGGTCCTTGTGGCGCAGATGGAGGCCCCTGAGGTCCCCTTGTATCTCTGTAATGAGCATGTACAAATTAAACAAAATTGCATTCCTTACATTGTAACATCTTGCATTTAAGACATAATTTGTTTGAATGCAGCAGCAGTTGTTAATGACATGCTGCGTCCTTCAATTTCAATGAAATAGCTTTCTCTTTCCATAAGTACACTATATATCGTACTGATCAATATTTCAAGTTTGGACAGAAAACCGTATCAAAGATGTGAGTAAATAGAAAAAGGGGCTAGCAATTGCTTGGACAACAAATCCTCTTGACTTCATACAAATAAATGAGAGGGAGGGAACTTTATTTCCTTCAAGGAAGACAAATTGATATACATACGCATTTTCAACGGATACATTTTACTTTTAATTTAGTCACTAACGTATTACTGAACTTCGACTTCATACTTGCTATCACATCTCTTCGAGTGCTTGGAAAATACAAGATTCTAATTTCGAATATTTGAGTTGCGTGTGCAACAACTAGATCTATATCTTTTCAAGTCAAATGTTGGCGGAAAGTGTTAGACAACAAACCGGCGAAGAAGTTTCGATCTCAGTTGAACAAAGAAGCTATCCAGCAGTTTGAAAAGATAAGATGAAAATGGATTTGATTTCTTTATAGTTTATCTACATTAAGTACAAACGATACCTGTTTGCTCGATGAAATTCGTTTAAAGATTTGGTCAGACTAACCTTTTGTTTTTTGTTTTGTGCATAGCGTATTATGTGTGTTGCGAAACATGTTTGACAATTTTAGTTTACTTGCTGAAAAGTAACGCGAAATCTTATAAAATAAGAAAACTGGACCAGGTGTAAACATGTTTTGCATTCTTATCTGTTAATTGTTACTTAAGTAACTGAAATAAGTTATCATGTAAATATTTAGGTAAAAGCGTGATAATAACGTTAACAAACAAAAAAATATTGCACAAATGTAATACATTTATATGGCAACTAGGGACCCTTAGATGTTTTTGTAATGATTTTTTCGAGACAAAATAGAAATCAAGAAATTTCGAAGCAAATGTTTTAACTCACTCGTTTTCTCCAGCAACTGTTACAACAACACAGAAAATTAACAGCAACAAAACAGTCCTCATTCTTCTTGTGTCCAGTTTACCCTGTGGTTGTATACAAAGTGAAAACGAATTAATTTACTAATTACTTTTCATGTGATTGGTTGTTTAATTCATTGATATATTTCGTTTTGGCTCATAACAAAGAGTGTAAGAATTATAATATAATTGTTTTAATTATTTGCCTGAACGTGTGTGCGCGCCAAGTATACAGTTAAGCTGCAATACAAAATCACCACAGCGGGCCTTAGGTCAGTGTCTTAAATAAGTCATGAAAAATGTGCGCGTTTCGCCTAAAGAAAGCTGCGAATGAATTCAGGTTGATACACCATCGGTCATATCCGTAATGCGCGTCATTGATAACAAGAAGTCTCTTTCAACAAGAAATATCTTCAGCAAAAGATAAACGGCGGTTTTAGTATATACAGAAACATCGTTCCTGGGACAATTATCATTTGAGGCGGTTGAATATGCAGTCTATCGTTACATCAGCAGCTATATCATTTATCAATGAAGCGATCATGTAATCAAGAGGGTCGCATAGGATAAAAATTCCATTCAACGCGCTTCCATTCGTAACATTTGATTGGTCCAAAAAGTAGGTCACAGCGAACGCCGAAGAAACACGGCCGACGTGTTCTTCAGTCATGGAAAATAAAAAGAATAATGTGCTTTCTCACTTTAGTACTCGAGCCCAACCTCTATTACATTAGCATGCAACCTCGAACATTTGGAAAATATCGAATTAATCATAATTTTTTTAAAGATTATCAGTTTAAAAATATTTCATTTGAATAAAATGAAAGATGTTTTCAATGTAGTCTATGTATGATGAATTCTCAAAATATCCAGTTTTCAGTTTTATCATCAAAAGTACAGATATTCAGATTTTTCTTAAGTCGATTTCTTTCAATTTTTAACCCACCAATAACAATGTCCAATTCTTATCAGCTGTCAAATGGTCTTTACCCTACTAAGAAGGTGAAACTGATACTGTTTGGTACTGTTCAGTGCAATATACGACATTTAATAACGCAGTTCGTAAAGCAGTCGGTACGTAATGCCCTGGTCACATATCCGTACGATGTCCGTACGTTTTATAAAATCGTACGATTCCATCAACTTTTAAAATCCGTACGGTCTCCGTACAATCGTAGATTCTGGTCACATGCCTACGGGCCCCGTACGATCTTTTGGAGGATGTAATTGTAGATATCCGTACAGACATCGCAGACAAGTCGTGCGGAGCTTGGAAAGAGCTCGGACGTACCTCGTACGACGCACGAGTATTCGTACGGCGCTCGTCCGGTGCCCATACAAAGTCCGCACGGTGTCCGTACGACAAGATTAACCAGTTCAGCGATCATTACTCATTTTTAGCTAGAATCGTCACGGATGACATACGGAGCCCTGCGATAGTCGTGCGAGCACCGGCAAGCTCTTACGGGCCTCGCAGTGTTCCAAGTCCGCACGGACATCGTGCAATGCCCGTACGAGCTCTACCGGGGCACTCGCGGTGCCCGTACGGGGTTATTGCGAGCTGCTCCCGTCTTCGAAAATTGCTACGAGCTAGGCGAGAACTCGGGAGATCGGTGAAACATTTTCACCGAGTCCCCGAGTCCTCTACGAGTTTAAAAAATCCTTACGATGCTCGCAAGAGTCAACGATGTCCGTACGGACTCCTTGTAATTTTGCAAATTTTCGACCAAAAACTTATTCGTACGGAGCTCGTAGCGTTACCAGGTGACCAGGGTATAACATTTGTCACACGGAGCGCACAATACACGCACGATGTACGCACGATGTACGCACGATGAACGCACGATATACGCATGTTACACGCACGCTGTAAGCGATTCAGTATTCAAGAAATGCGAAGCGCACGATACACAATATACGGAGTGCACATTACACGATGACTTTTTACATTTTATTCAAATTTAGAATTTTTTTTTAAATCTGTTTGTTTTACCTTTTCATCTTCACATATATTTATTGCTCTATAACAATTAGGTGTCCTAAGATCTTTTGATGAGACCGAAAGAATCAGATCAGTTAGAGTATTCGCAATAGAAAAACTATTTCATAAGTTTCGAAGATCCACATCTTTCATAAGGGAGTAATAATTTTGCAGTAAGTGTCATTTTTTGAACCCCTGTGAGTACCTTCAGCAGGACATGATCCAGAGAAGCGAAATAATAGGCGTCAACACTTCTCGTTAAATCAATTCTACACGAAAGACACTGCTCATTTGTCTTTGTGTCAGCGAACGGATATATTATTCCAATCAGTCAGTATCACTCATTGTTATAATTTAATTCGGGATTTTAAAAAGGATTACCAGGACTACTCAAAACAAGAATGTAAGATGTTTTTTGCTTGGAATTTAACGGATTTCGTAAAACTGTAGTTGGTTCGTCCTATTATTTTCACCTAGCCAATAAACAAATTAGTAAGATTGTACTACCGATATGGTGTTTCGGTGCAGGCATACTTTGTCTACTTCACTTTAGAGAATGCTGTTAAAATAGCAGTTAAGATTTTGGTGAAAACGTATTTTTTTTCCGTTGATAAATTGAAATTAAATTTTAGAATTTACAAAATGTATTGTCTTCTACCTGTCCCAAAGTAACTACACTAACAAATAATATGTTAAATCAGCTCTATTTGGCCGAGATGTGCATGTTAATGAAACGAGTCACGACTGAATGCACCATCGAATCTCTTGATTAAATCTATGTCGAGTTCGAATACGGGTCAAAAACACGGTCAAATTATACTAAAACCTTGTGGATGAAATGGAGTCTGCACTTTTCGGTGGGATTTCATTAAATTTAGTCAGATTGGCTGCATTGATAAAATCTAGGCCGAGTTCAATATGGGTCATCTTAGGTTAAAATCTAAGTCACCTGGTCAAATCATAGAAAAATCATGTGTATGCCATAGAGGTGACATTTACCAGTAATCATGAACATATTACGGATTTTTTTTTTTCAACGATTTCTATGCAAATTTGAAATCTTGGTCACCTGGGCTTAAAAACTAGGTCACATGGTCAACTCAATGAAACACGTTGTTAACACTCTAGAGGCCACATTTATTACCCAATCATCATGAAAATTGGTCAGAATGTTTCTCTAAATGAGTTCTAGATCAAGTGCGAATCTCGGCTATCTGGAATTAAAACATAGGTCACACAGTTAAATCAAAGGCAAACACTCCAGATGTCTCAGGTGAGCGATATAGGGCGATCTTGGTCCTCTTGTAATACATTTTCTTGTGTAGTATTATTTTTGATATTTTCATTCAATAAACGAGTTTGATTACGTTGCGTACAGTGTAAATGTATATCTGTCCTATATTTGAGTGAACTGTTATCATACGCATGATAAAACTGTTTTGTATGTATATATCAAATCAAAATGGCCGTTAACTGAAATGTTTCGACATAATATGACAACATTAACCTGATAATTATATGGCTAAGTGTATGCAGGAATATGCCACAATATGTATGTAGAAAGTATGTAAACCTATTTGGAAAGGTCTTTAAACTGTAAACAGATAAAAAAAATGGTGGTGCTCGTGGTTAAAAATGATACAAGACAATAAATACAATAAAAGTCATCGAGTTTTGAACAAGGGTGCTGTGGGGCTCGTTTTGGGGAGGCTGCGTTTTTGGTACGTGGCATTCCCTGTTTGATATTATTTTTGTTTTTTTGCAGCTATGTGTAGACCCCTATGCCAAAATGTTTTATTGCATTTAGTTCACCATTCCCTGCTTGAGGGACTTTGTCACGTATTTCTGATATCTGTTTTTAAATGAATTCTATGCTCCTACATGTGCTGTGATAGTTGGTTATACATTGTACCCCTAACGATACAATAATGGTTATAAATGTGTAACAAATAATGTTTTCAAAAATCTACGACATGATTGTTTGGTTTCATAAGAGATTTAAAAGACCTTTCCAAATATGTGTAGGTGAGAATACCACACAGATATAAATGTTTAAAGCTTTTGGCGAATGGAAAACTAGCTTTTTCAGGTGCTACTTAAAGTTATCTAACATAAACGTTCTCGTTATTTAGTCATTAAAAGCAAATCTTATTAATGTATACTGTATTTTTTCTAGTTTATCTGTATCATCCATACTTACAAAAGTCACGATACACGTCAGTACCTGAAATGTGATCATAAAAATCATTCATGTGTTTCAATTTAGGTATCTTTTACTAAAACCTACTTTTTAATATTTGTTAAATGTTAATTAAAAAGCAAATCGTTTTATCTCCATACAAAAATAATCGACTTGATCTTCACAGTCAGTCTGTCATGGTGTAATGTATAATAAAAAACCTATACCTGCATGTATATATAATGTATTAGAAAATGTACGTTTGAACATGACAAAGCAAAATCTTTAAAGCTAACCAAGCTAGGCATAAGTTTGCAAACTTTTATTAGAAAATGTTTAAACAAATGCAGGCATTAAGCAATCAAATATACATATGTTTACTTTAAAAAAATATTTTAGAGCTACTTACAAAGTTTGAGAATACTAGGCTAAGGCGTTCTCTAGAAAATGGTTGGAAAAGTTTTGTTTTCTGTTGAAGGTCACTGTGATCTTGACTTTCGACTTGTTGACTGCAAAATTAATAGGGTCATTGTCTTGTCATGACCAAAAAACCTATTAAGTTATAGGAACCTAGGCCAAAGCGTGCTTAAGTTATGGATCGGACAAGGTTTGGTCTTCTGGCAGACCGACCGATTGACATGTGCAAACCAATATACTTCTTTATCTTCGAAGGGTGGGGTGGGGGGCATTATACAAACATGTGTGCATATGTGTGGAAAGCAGCTCTGAATGTTTAGTTATATAAACCAGAAACGACATATTGTCTTTATAGTTTGCATTGTAAAACAACGTGCATGTAAAGCTTATTAATGTATTGTTATTTTCTTATATTTTAAAAAATATTTCTAGCTTACGAGACGTGTCAAACCAGACACACATTGACCAAAATAGCTGACGCTTCTGAATATGGCTGGATAGCGGTATCGAAATATGTGTCAACTCATCATATTGACACTTTTGAAGATCGCAAAACGTTTTTAGAAATCTGCCGGGCATATTGATTTAATTTCCGAAAATAAAACAATTGTCGTTGTCAATTCACGGACATTCGTCAGTGCCACAGTACTGGATTCTTGCAAGATAATAAATAAGCAGTTACTTCAGATGATTTGATAAACTTGTGCACATTTTTTGTACTGTATTCTCACACAGTAGTGACTTTTAGCATTTACGAGATTTAGCTATGATACGTTACAGTAAAGATAGCGAGCTAACGTGCACTGACATATCATTTCAGAATGATCATTCAATATCAAAGATAAGAACAAGTAAAACCTATGTACATAGGTCAATAAACGAAAGTTTGATCGCAAACGTGAAACACTTGCACGTCCATATGAATTATTAAAACAACAACATAGCATGCAGATACAAGACTTAGTTACTTCACTAAAGGTCAAGGTCGTACAAAAGACTCAAGTTCATGACATTCAATAAGGTTTTATATTAATACTGATTGCATGACTTATCGGTCAAGGGCGGTTCCCTCTGATTCAAATTTCTTTTATGTGTGTTTAATCAGTACTAAGTTCTATCTGTACTATGTATTTTTGTCCTTAACTTATGCACTTGGCAAAAGCGATGCATTTAAATTCTTATGTTAAAAAATACAGTCAGTATTTGAATGACTTGAGTTTATCAATTGACGGACAAATAGGGGCTTTATAAATTTACATTTTGTATAAATATGTTTGCTATTTTGAAGGTTTTCAAACCCAAGAAAAGTGTTTCCGATTTTTAGAAAATGATTAAAACGGGAAGAAACGCCACAATTTTTCAAAAAGACTGTCGGAGTGTTCGAGTCATCAAATACAAATATACTCTTGCGGATTTTAGACAACTATATCAAAAAGGAAGAAGAAAGAAAAAAAGAGAATAAAAACTTGTTTATTATATTTTTCTTTTTAAACGGATTGCACTATAATATAGATATGATATCCTAAACAAGAAAAAAGTAATACCACAGACAGATTTTGTTAATATAAACGTATTAAAGTCAGTTTACTTCGGCAATAATTTATTTTGGTTAAAATCAGAGCAAGTATTCAAATTCAGTGCAACGATATATTGTTTAAACATTGCAAGCTTATATTTCGCATATACATGAATATTCATCATAAAAGATACCGTACTGCCAGAAAATACTTTAAAGTCCAAGGATCTCTTTGAATTTACTGATAAAGTAAAATTGTTTTATTGATAGGATGATTTTAGAACCATGTTCTATTCACTCTAATGTTGACATATGCCTTTCTTTAGTATTCAAGATGTTTCTTAAAGAAAAAGAGTTGCCAGAAAGCGTTTCTTATTTTTTGCAATATCATTGAAAAGAATACTTGCATATGTTTCTAATATGTACTTATCCATTTAAGAAGCAATGTTTTTGGTACAAATAAATGTCATTTCTGTCAGTAAAATGAGAGCTACTTGTAAATGTGAACCTGGGACTTTAATAACAACATTAAATTAAAAACAATAACGATACAATAATGTAGAAACATGATCCTGGTGTGCAGACATAACAAATTTCAAATTAATTAAAAAAGCACTCACCTTAAATTTACTTTGCAACTTAGTTATCCGCCTTTCTTTACACCTTCCTAAAAACTTATTTTACCAAGTTAAACCGCCTCTCTTGGCAACTATAATAGATAAATTGCGCAATACATTTACTTTCGTCGTCCCTGTGAATGCTCGACAGCATTCCAAACTTCAGCATTATGTTCCCAAAAATATCGTTGATATAAGCATTAAAACTGATATATCGGTAACTAGTTTTACATATATGTATAGGTGGTCCGCTGAATCAGGTGGTCTAACTAGTTTGTTACAAGTCTTGTCTATAATAACCTGGTTTCCAAACCGCAAGACGAAAATACGTTTCTAACATTTGAATATATTAAACGCACAACATTTTCACATTGTTTCTTAAATGTATTAGGAACATAATTTTAGGCCTTTAATTATTTTACAATCTATTTTCATTTCTCCGTCTCTATTACATTTAAGTTACGACAATACAGGTACAATGCGACATCGTGCAAAATGTATTCCGGGCAAAATTATATCGGGTCATGGTTTTTTTAAGGTATGTAACACAATTTGTGCGTTTTAGCTGTTGAAGTTGAAGCCGACAATGAGGCGGAGTAGGTATGACTCCTATTGCTTTGGTCCCTTAACTTTATGTCTCTCAACATTTCACTGCTATCTTCGATTACCTTACCGATACTGACAATCTGACACTTGTGAGTTAAATATTTTCAGTCGTGCTTTACTTACACGTTCTACTTTAGGTTGTGCTTTCTATGCACAACTAGATAAGTCTCAATTTTCCTACACAGTGTGCCAGAAGTAGTCGCATGAATACAACCGAACAGTCGAAACACATGAAACTAAACTAGAAACCTTACACTGTATCTGGTTGTTCACATACATAATGTGATACGTTCTACATGATATTAGAATTAGCAATCGATAATAACAATAATAACCGGGATTACTATTTAGAAGCTATTTGGAAAAAAACCTAAGACACATTGATCTTTGCATTATGAAACCCGAACTGTGTAAAGTCCGTTCACAAAGACCGACATTCGATTAGCTTTAACTTTAGATACAACGCGGAATTATGGTTCAGAATGCATGTACATTTCTTCAAGTTGAAAACGCTTCGTAGGTCTTTTATGGAAAACGTTAAAATTATTACCTTAATGCTTAATAAGGGCCTACAATTTAATCTGATTCAAAATGATACATGCTTGTTAGGACGTTTGCTAATATATGCATTCACATTATAAAGACATCCTGAGGCCATCATATTTTACTAGAGCAGGTAGATGAAGCTAGCTCGTACACTTGTAAACCTGTGAAGTATTTTCATATTTCGATCAAATGTGTGTCACGCACTAGTTACAAATATCATCATACCCAAATTTTAAAGCCTGTCTGAAATTTTATCGCTGTTGAACTGTTTGTGAAAATGCTTTAATAGTTTCTGTATATACTTTTAAATGTCATAAAATTCATTATGCATACACACATATTGTGGGTGTCATTTTTCTTCTTCTTTTTAAACTTGACAGATGGATAAAGTAGTGTGCTTTTTATTTTTTATATGCGAACTTATCTAAAAAATCATCATTATTTGATATTTATTTCCACTTAACTTTATAGATACATGTATATAGAGAAAACTTCCATGTAAATAAAAACCAAAGACGATCTACGCAACAAATTTGTTCTGAACTTGACTACTTTGAGTTGTTTAAGCCACCAATTTTCTGACTTAAATGAATCACCATGAACCATTTTAAAGGACGAGATTCAAAAAACGTTCCTGAGTAGTTTGGCAAAAATTGACGTAGGTGTTAGTGATACATTTGTATGTCGTTTAAAGCAAAGTGTAGGAGACGACGGATGGACAATCGACAGACGACAGAAAAAAGATACTGCACGCTCAATATTTGAACTTCGTTCAAGGTTAGTATACAGTTTGCTAGCATACTGCTACAACTACATTCTTATCTTTTTATAACTTCAGTCAAGTCAAAACCCAGTGATAGCATCATAGTACGCCTCTTTATAGTATAAATGTTAATATTCATGAAATCTGTACAATGATATTTAAAGGTAAAGTATACAGTTAACTCATCATCAGTTAGCGAAATCATGTTTTAATTGCACCAATCAAGCATTACCTCAACATTAACACTGAAGGTCGAACGCATATCTATGTATATATAGTAATTTTTCACAACATTTAAACAAAAAATATATTTTTATCACAAATCAACAATTTTAATAACTACAGTGTCGTGTTTTTTTCGTGTAACTGGATAAACAGTATGAGGATCTTACATGGCCTGCTGTGGGGGACTGGGCTGTCCCGACCAGAGGGAAAGCGGGGGGATAGGAGGAACCGAGCGAAGCATTTAAGTCAATTTGGCACAACATGAAGAGCGGCAAGTGAAATCTAGAAAGTTTATTTTATTTAAGATTTGATTTAATTAAATGAAATAATTTTATTATCCCCGTAAAAGGCAGAGGGATATTGTCCGCCTGTCCGTCCGTCCGTCCGGAGTCATAACTCAAGAACCAAAAGATAGAATTTCATGAAACTTAAAATCAGTGTACAGTAGCGTTATGCTTTTTTTCTGAAAATGCTTGTCAGAGCTTTATTTTGTTTGGCACAAACCATCACCTTTGTATTCTCTTTTAACAGAAATGAGACACTTAAGGGGGTGCAGTTCTTTTTTAATATGATTATTCTAAATGGAAACTGAAGAATTCTTGTTGTTTGAAAATAGTTGTACTGCTTTGATTTAGCTTACAACAATTACGTTCTTTATGACTGTAACTTGATGACATAAATTATCGCCCCAGCAGAGCGATGGAATTTTAAAAATGCTTTTTTTCTGAAACAAACAGACCAATACACTTTCCTGTTTTCTTTTTCAGATATTTGCCTCATTGTCGGGGGTATAAATTCTCTGAATGTTGCATTTGCTAAACGAATATATGCAATGTAGCTCATTTTAATTATCTTTATAACGATCGAGTAAATATATACCTCCCTGTCACACTGTGTATTTAAAAGTAAATGTCCTCAGTAACATCAGGGAGAAGCCGTCGTGTAGAGGAGGTACTTCAAACGTCCTACCCTGAAGTTGCTTGTTCGAATCCCGTTTACGGAATACATTCAGTCCTCTACATTCCCTTCTTTCGAAGTAAGAACTGGACATAAATAGCAGTCATCGAGAGTAGTTCATGTAACTTGCAAGCATTTTAGTATTCGATAGATGTACAATAAGTAAGCTAAACTAAGCAAAATGTTACTTTGAACAGAATTTTCTATTAATTTTACCTGAACAGTAATATTTACCTAACCTCAAATAAAGACAATATATAACAAATTTAGTATCATTTTTCAACCGAATGTGCGGATAAAACCACTGTAACATTTTGGTATCAAACTTAATAAGTTTTCATTTTAAAGGTTGGAATTCCTGGAAAAACAGTAAGTTCACGATGCCACTTAAATCACAGAAACACAGAGCATGTTACAGTAAATTGACAGATGTAGAATGTGACGGCAGCATCAGAAATGGTAAGCGACGATGGTATGTTTTAGTGTTAAAACTTATCACACTCTGTAAACCATTATTTAAGCACACAAAGGTTTTGATTTGACTTTTAATTTGGATGCATAAAATACTCGATAAATGGATCTATTCTAAAACGGTTAAAGTTTTAATGAGCGTATCGGTGTATTGAATCTGGTCAATTAATTTCATCTAAAGCACAATGCAGCATAACATTGTTATTCAGATGTATGTTATATCGTCTCAATGTTCACACATATATTATATTAATCTTTGACAAATTGCAACGTCAATTAGTATACTGAGCGTAACGAATTCCGGAAATCAAACGGCGATAACCTCGTTAAAATGACGTCATGTGTGCTGTGCTTTCCCGCGGGTTTCGACATTTTATTGAATCAAACTCAACAAAAGTAGAGTTTTTACATGTAATAAACAAAAAGATTGTTGATATCGATGTAATATCATGTTAATTTACTAAGGTGGTGCAATATCATGTTCGATAGTGCAATTTTGAAACGTCCTTCAAATTATTTGAAACTCTATTTCACTTATACGTTTCGGGAATGGTATGTTTATTTGTCTACCGTACTCAATTTAATGTTTGTATATGCAGTTCGGATTTGAAAGTATGTGAAACTGCTGCGTTTCTACCTTCACAACTATGTGTCTACGAATGCGTTTTACGTCAATTTTTAGCTCAAGCGACAAAATCAACTAGAGTAATCATGGCAAAATTTCTTCGTTTTTCTAAACATGACAGGAAACTTTTAACAGTTGGAATAGTGTTTCTAGTGGCTTCTTCTATCAGTAAGATTAAACATGATTATCTTTCTTTGTTCAATTATAGTTAACAACAGAAACGTAAGTTTTTTGGCACCACTGTTAAAACCATGAAAACTAAATCCGCTTGAATTAGTACCAGCGTATCTTTTAATTTCACATGGAATAATGTTCGCTGTTTTGGACTGGAGATACGCATTTGAATTAGATAATAAGACAAAATATTAGTTGTTTTCTCTTGTGGTTTATAGGACTCGTGTCCGACTTTACAGAAGAGTTACTTAGAATTACCATTTCTAAATTAAAGATATCAGGAGTTACAGTAGCCGGAACGTGACAGTTGTCACATGGAGTGCACGATACAAGCACGATGTACGTACGATACACGCACGTAACACGCACGTTGCACGTTTGGTAAATACTATAAGCGATTCAGAACGATTCAATTCAAAGTTAATTCATTACTTGGTATTGAACGAACAACGTTGAAGGGACTGAAATCCAACGCTATCCACCCCAGTTCATGTAGCCACATCTTAGGACGATTGCTAGATATAGGATAACTACAACGTACGTCTAAATAAGGATTCTTGTTTCGTTATATACAACTAAGAAGGACAGAATATCTGCAACAATAATGGACTGAGAAGGACCTGTGTCTTTAAATATTTCTTACTTATGCAAGGACCACCTACAAGTTACAATTATCCAGGATCAAAACAGTTCACATATTTCCAATAATAGAGTAAGATGTGGATACTACAATCGTATTAGTTTTATTGTCAGCATAGAATTTGTTACGATTTTACAATAGTACATATAAAACATGTGTGTTTAGTCTACACATGTAGATGCAACTCCTCTGTAAAATAATGCATTTAGAAATAAATCGGCAACATTTATGACAACAATAATATACAAGTTTCAGTTGACACTGAGAATGTTTTACCTTTTCTTTTAACAGATGACTATATTTCAGGGTGTATCACTAATTAAGCGTGTTACGTTGTTCCTACAGAGTTGAATTAAGCATCAATGGTACATCTGACTTCTTAGCAATTTCTTACATTTCTCAAAGTATAGTAACACTGACTGCAGCATTTGCTTCAAAGTAACGATTTGTCCCAGCAGTGTTTTATGGATTTGTATATCATGTTGTGTGAACAATCAAATTATTTTAAGTTAATAAAAATTACAGCAAACTCGATTATAATTTCCTTCGTAACACACTTATCTCATCCAAGGTTACATGTACTTCTGTATTTTTACTTTTGAGGAATGTACCTAAATCAGCAAGAAAGTTTTTGACCACTTTATATTGCCAAAATAAATATTATATTGTCTCAGGTTCTCTTTTACAGCCGGGGGGGGGGGGGGGGGGGGGGGGGGGGGGGGGGGGGGGCGGGGGCCCCCCCCCCCCCCCCCCCCCCGGCGGGGGGGGCCCCCCCCTCCTCCCCCCTTTTCCCCTCGGGGGGGGGGGGGGGCCCCCCTTCCCCGGGGGGGGGGGGTTTTTTTTTCTCCCCTTTTTCGGGGGGGTCTCTCCCCCCCCCCCCCCCCCTCCCCTCTTCCCCCCGGGGGGCCCCCGGTTCCGGGGGTTTTTTTTGCCGGCGTTGATAACCTCGGCATAGTCTTGATTTTCACGATGTAAAGATTTATATATTGTATATTATAAGACTGTTAAGAGAAAAATTTGAAATTTTAATGGTGATAAAATTATGCCGAGCAATGGAGTTGGGACTCCATACTCAAAGTGTCTGTGAGCGAAAGTGCTTAACTCTAGGTTCACAATTCTAATTGTTTCATTGCATCATATCAATTGAAATAAAACCGCGGCCTTTTCCCATTTACACCTGTCTTTGGTGTTATATGTTAAGGCCACGATATAGCAGTTGCTATTGCCGAAGTGTGGCAGTTGTTTCGGGTCAGTGTCTGGTAAATAGGTTCCGCTTTATGCCAACTGCAACAGTCATGCCTTATGCAGTCTGTTGATAAAATAAGTACATATTACAGAACAAAGTTTATAAACAGTGATCACATGATAAGTGTTAAGAAATTTACACTGCCTACTGAAAACACTAGACAACAGATAACTTTGGTTTCCCCAGTGGTGCAAAACTGCATGATACTTTCATACACGTACCACTGCTTTGATGCATCCATTATTGAAGCCCGAGAAATCTTAGGCATATGGGAAGAAGGTTCGAATCCCTTTGTTAACAAGTTAACATTCTCACTTCTTCTGAATCAACATATGGTTTACAAATTATTACACCGGGTTCATTTTCTATTAAAAGTCTATTTAAACTTCGTAGGGGACCACTAGGCAAAGCTACTCACCAACTATCAAAGCTCTAGGCCTTGCGGTTTCATACAAGATCTTTAAAAGTTTTTTCCTATATACATGTAACTCTTTGAAAAACAAAAGACTCACGGGGTGGGCCAATTTTCACCCCGGGGACAAGATTCCGACTCTATTTTAAGTATCGTGTACAAAATATTTGAAAGAATGGCACATGTATATCACCAGGTTGGAAAAATGGTTACTTAGAAGTGGTTTTTCTACTGATACATGTACCTGCTTGATTCATTTAACTGATTTTATCACATTGGAAATGGAAAAAGGTAATACTGTTGGCATGATATTTTTGGATCTGCAAAAGGCACTTGCTACTGAAGATCATGCAATTGTGCATATGAAACTTAAAACGTCTGGCCTCGGTAACTACATTTAAGCATAGTTTTGGTCTTGCAGCAGCTTGTAGATGTGGCAGGTACACAGCCTACATTGGCTTCCGTAACACTTGGCGTCCCTCAGGTGTCCGTACTGTGACCACATTTATTTTTAATCTATATGAATGATATGTCAGCATTTATAAAAGATAAACTTCTGTTGTATGCTGATGACTCTGGAATTCTTATGTCAGGTAAATGTAGATCTGGTGTTGAAAAAATGTTATCAGATGACTTGAATCGCAAGTCATTGGTTAATAGATAACAAGTTGTCCCTACACATATATTCATAACAAAGCCTATCTTATTTGGTTCCAAGAGTAGATTAAAATCAGATCCTATGCAAAGAGTACTAATTACCCCTGCTTCTTCTGTCAAATATCTAGGTGTTACCTTAGATCAAAATCCTACATTTAATTCCATGGAACGTTCAGTACTCCAAAAGGCTTATTCGAGGTCGTAAAAGGGATTATCTCACTCAAAAAACTAAATTATTACTCTAATTCAGTGCCATTATAACTATGTTCAGTGGCGTGACGCAAGTCTTAAAGAATATGTAACAAATCACTAAGAACAAGTTAATGAGGTTTGTACTCGATTTTAACTGTAGAAGTCATATAGATGCAGAACATTTTAGACAACTCAAGTGGTTACCTGTTAAAGAATGTGTAGAACAGAAATTACATGTAATGTTTTCTAAACTAAAGATAGTTTAGCGCCAGTTTACACTAGTGATCAATTTGTGTCCCTGGATAATGTCTTGATGATAGTAGAACGCTTAGTATTCCAAAAATTAAAATTGCTCAGAGTTAATTTAATTTTTAATTTAAGTCCGTGAATATCTTGCAGTAATTTATGATTTCGGTATGGTTAATTTAATTCCATTAATTTTCAGTACTTCCGCTTGTTTAAATGCATCACACAACTTATAAATAAATAAGATGTAGGCATTGTCATTATCAGTGTTAGTACTGTCCACACTGTCATATTTCCTCTTTTAATAATATGGCTAGAGTCTTCCGGTCTGGCTGTGTTTTTGTAGGCAGGGGTGCGTTGCAGCTGATTTGTTATCCCATACCCACTGGTCAAAATTGACCCCGCCCCATTGTCACTGGTATTTACATGTACATAAGCTTATGTAAGAAATCTTTAAACAATATCCTTGTCTAAAACCAAAAGGCCTAGAGCATATATATTTTGCAGATAGCATTACCTAATGGTCCTCTACCAAGATTTTTCATATCATGCCCCTGGGGTCAAAATTGGCCACATCCCTGGACTAAAAGTTTTGGAAATCTTCTCCAGAATTGCAAGCTCTAGAGATTAGATATTTGGTACGTAGTATGTCAAGTGTCCGCCCCCAACACTTTGCCTCTCAAATTAAAAAAAAAATAAAATGGCATCGCCTAGTCCTTTTCACCTACCTTTTATTTTTAGGGCTACACATACTGTAGTTTTACTTTGTGTTCTGCGACACGGTTGTTGAGCTTGTATTGTAGCTATTGGTAGCCAGGTGAGCGATATAGGGTTATCTTGGCCGTCTTGTCATTTCAACATTCCAACTGTTGTTGTTTCAATAAAGATTCGGTATAAAATTAGCATTTCCTTCCGAAACCAGTTGATATGAAAGTATTGAAGATACGGTTATGCCAGGCACAGTTCTTGCAATAGTAATGAGAGAGTCGAGGAATCAACAGTGTGTGTTAAAAGGAGCCGATTTTTATCAGCTGAAATTCGACATAAGTTACGAATTTGAAAGCATTTTTTTAATCTTTACATAATGTATGGTTGAGAATATAACAAGTACATGGGTTTTCAGTAGGATTTAAAAAAGCCGGTAGTGATTAACATGTGGCAGAGTATAGTAGAGTATCGTGGTTTTGGGATATGGCTATGTGAAGGAAAAGTATCAGCTAGGCTGGGGAATGGAAATAAAATATCGTGAAATATGGACATGAGGAAGAAACAGAGATGGGAAAAGAGAAATAATATCATTGTGCCGCTGAGGGGTAAACACTTGAAAATAAGTTTAAGAAACACAATTATAGCATTTTAGAAGTAGTGGTACATGTATATGGGAAACAGACGGAAACACGACTAGACGAAGGAAAAGAGAGTATATTTGTAAAGAAACAGTTCTGTTTGTAGTGACGTTTGAATGAAATGAGCCTCTATCTAGTACGGAGAAGAAATAGTTGTTAACACATACATTTTTATCTTACCTATCTTACATAATTTCTCAGCATTTATTAGAACCAAAACATACTTTTGTTGTAGTGTACTTGTCCTTGTTCCTAACATATATGTCTTTTTTTTTTTTTTTTTTTTTTTTTTTTTTTTTGGTTCTTTTTTTGATATAATTACTAAATAGAGGCCTGCTACAAAAGATATGTTTTACTAAATTTGTACGGTAAAAAATGCAACAAAACAACATTTTCAGAGACAACGTAAATCTTTATTTTTATCTGTACTAAGACATAGATTTAATTTTGATCATCTTTTAAATTCGTGTTTTTATTACTTATTAACAAGGATTTGGCAAATAAAAACCTTATGTTTTAACAGTCTGATATTTTTATTTCTGGGGGATGGTGTCAGATTATTTTAAATACGTTCTGAATCCTTCTTTTTTCCGTGGTATGTTTTCCTTTTACCCTGCCTCTCCATTCGCTTTAGTCACTTCCTTGTTCCTTGCTTTCGCTTTCGCTTTCGCTTTCGTCCTTCTCGCATAGTTCAACTTTCGTTTTACATTCGCCATCGAAACAGACCTGAAAAATACAAAAACAGTGCTATACTATTTGCATTTAATTTGTAGTCCTTGTTTTTCTGTTTTGTCCGTGTTGCAATATGTACAGCGGTAATAGTTCACCAAAAGGAGAAACTGTGCTCAATCTTTGATTTCCATATACGGGCAAACGGGGGATTGAATTTCTTCAATGCAAGTACTTGAACTCGCGATATGTGCTTTACACTTTTTGCAATTGTTCAAATAGAAAGTAGGGTAGAAACTGAGCAAAGCACATTGTGTCTTTTCGTAATTAAACAACTGAATTATATGTTAAGAAAATTAAACGATAAGTTTGTAGTATCGCTCCGAACAAACCGACGCTTTACCCTGCTTCAACTGAGGATTCTGCATTTTCGACCGCTATAGATCATGATCAGCCTGCACGTCCATTTAACCTATATTACGTTGCTATTCGGTCAGTAAATATTCAGGGAGCACCCATCTTAAAGAGCAAGTCAACTTTTGAAATTTAGCATTGTACAATGTAAGGGTTAAAAGTGAAATACATTTGAATAGGCAAAATGTAATTCAGAATTGCTTAAAGAAATTGACAGAATAATTTTTCAAAATATCATATAGTTTTTTATTTTAGTCACTGGATATAAAAAGATGTCAATTGTTAATAACGAACTTTGATAACTTATGATTGCTTGAACTTCTACGGTGTTGAAGAGTTTCACTTGGTATCTGTGTCTTGAACACGTGGTATCCGCCAACCTTATTTCAGAGCGTACAAAAATCAAAGCATAGTGTGGTAATACGACTGCGAGATCAAAAAAAAAGAAAGAACAAATTACCGATTTTCCTTCTTGTCCATTTTTCTTCAAGCACTTTGTTCCTTGGAAAAGATGATTTATAGCGTATCTTGAGTTGATACAGCTTCTTTCTTGTGAGCAATAGAAGATTGGAACTATCGCGCCATTATTTACATCAGCTACACATTTGTCTTCAGGTACGTAATCACTCCCCTAAAAATATGTGTTACCAGTGAAATGATACATTTTCTGATAATTTGCATCTATTATACAATTAAGCAAAACTTCTGTTTATTCAAGTAATTCCTAATTTGATTGTATGTCATGTTAATTACAAATTTGGTAGGCTTTTGAAACTTTGCACTCAAATATAAGGTATCATATCACCACATGGAACTATGTATATTTGAATTATCTTATTTGGTAATATTGGGATATGCTGTAAAATTTATTAAGTAGTAATGTCGAATGTTGTAATTCCAAAGATAAGATGTTAGAAAGCAGGCCTAAATATTTAAAGAGATTAAATTATTTTCATAAATGGGTATTCACTTAATTTCAGAAGTGTATATTTCTTGCCTCTAGTACATTTTTGTAACTGACACAAAACTGTTCTGTATAAGAAAGATAATACTGAGTTGCTGCCTTAAATAGTTCGTGTAATTTTATTTGTCAGAAAAGCAAGCAGAATTTGAAAAGATTTGAGCTGCAACAGTTTGCAGAGCGGAGTTAGAATTTGAATATCCCAATAAAAGTTAACACATTTTCGTTTGAATAGATAATTGTTCTGAATTACTGTTCCAACGAATATACTGTTTATTGTTATATTTCATTGTTGTATTTATTTTGTAGACATATTTCGGAATTGTTGTATAAATTTTAAGTGGATACACTCTTAACATCACCATTTCGTCCAAAAAGGATTCTTAAGTATTAATGCCAGAGATTGGGACATTTTTCTTTAGATATCTATCGGACCTGTGTTAACAATGTTACAAACATTCTAGATGTAACTAGTCATTTTATGTTGTTTGCTTTAGTTGCAGTTTACCAGCGGTATTATTAAGTCTGAATATTTTTGTTGTTGATTAGGACACTATTTAAACACATTTGTCATTCAATTCATGATATATTTTATTTAAGATGCAAACTCATAAAATTTAAAGCATTACTGACTTTAATAATTGTATTCTTTATGATATATTCAAAGTAATATTACGCTTAAAAGTAACTATTATGATATTAGGAAATCTATTAAGCACTGATTTATACTCTTATAATCAAAGTACTCTAGTACTTAAAAGGCGGACGTAAGTGCAAATGTACTGCATTGTCTTTAAAGAGAAATCCGCCTCGATAGCCTAGTGGTAGAGCGTCCGCTTCGAGTGCGGGAGGTCGTGGGTTCGCTCCCTGGCCGCCTGGGGCATACCAAAGACGTAAAAATGGTACCAGTAGCTCCCTTGCTTGGCGCTCAGCATTAAAAGGGAAACTGGCTTCTCTTCTCTCATACCCTCACGGCGATGGATACCATCAGGAATGAGGTGTCGAGAGTGATTAATATAAGTTGAATAATTTGTTTCACAATCGACCTAAAATAAATTAGTATAAGCTAAAGAGAAAAAATTTGTATAGCGGAATCCTAATGTCAGGCGTAACATAAGGCCGGCGTTTTATTTCAAAATACTTAATCCAGTCAGTTTTGGCCAGTAATGTACAAATTCAATCGTTTACGTGATGGGACTTTTTTACCAGTTCAACACATACATGTAATTTAACCCCAAAAATCTACTTTCGTATATGAACTTCTATTTTCGTAAACATACATGTAGCTATTTTGGTGATTTCAGCTACTCCAGTAAAACAATGGTTTAATTTGGATACGTGAGAGATGTGACTATATTAAAACTTTTTCTGTCAGGAAACGACGAACTGCACGATTGTGCTTTAATCATTTAGACAGGATTGTGCTTACCATCACGAAAGCAAAGAGACAAACCGTGACTACTTTGTAGCCGTTCTGGATCGTGAACTCTTAATGTAGGAGAATAGCTCCGTCCCAAGCCGACCCCGTGGGTGTAGTGACTACAAACCTTGAGTTCGGCTCAGAAAAGTGCAAGTGCAACCAAAGCTGTACTGGAAGTTACGGGTGTATATTTACTTAAACTCTCAGAAAAAGGTCACTTAACAGGGTGGCTACAATCCCAAGGTTCTGGTGACCGGATTCCCGCCAAATTTTATCGTTGTTAATAAGGCGTTCGCCCGCAGGCGACCGCCTTAAAATGAATATTGCCATAGCTATAATAACAAGACATTAAACTGTTTAACTGTTTTTGTTTTATTCGACATAGTTGAATAAAATAAAAATCTTTTTTTTGACTGACCTAGTCAAATATCGATAACCAAAACATTTGAAACGTTAGTTACGTTTCTATCCGCTGATCAGAGAAAGGACCCAGTATAAGTTATTTCTTTTACGATTTCAAAACATTCGTTGTTGTTGTTGGAGTTTAACGCCCATTTCAATGTTTCTTTGGTGGGCAGTTTACCTAGATAACCATTGTACTCAGTACTAGACTCCTATCCTCCATAAGAAACTGACAACTTTCTCATATAAACATGGTCGGTAAGCAGGACTCGAACCCAGGGCATTTCAAAACATTCGTTTCAAAACATTCATTTCAAAACATTCGTTTTATATTAAGCATCATACTTGAACATAATAGTGTAGACATTTTGAACAACATATTTCCGAACGAAATTGAATTTCAATAGCGTTGTTCATATCGAATATTTATCACACAAAAAATTGCTAAAAAGACCCGATCATTAAGATATTTCCTATGGTAATTCCATCGATATTTAAACGCAAAGAATCTTACATCTGTGCATGCAAAGCTATCTTCACCGAAGAAGATCTGACAGGTATGGTTTAAGGAGTATCCAAAACCTACAAGCCCCTTGCAAAACTGTTCCAGAATATTGTCTTCCGTCGGAGATTCAGTGTATAAACATGCAGCAATTTCAGTGCTTGTGAATCTGAAAGATAATTTATATTAACATTTAAGTAGGTAGTTTTCGTAGGTTTGTATTTTAGGCTTCTATCAGTTTTTTATGCACAACAACAGCGCTAATTATCTTGGCATGCAAATGAAAATAAAATTAACCAAGTGTTAAAACGTCAAAAAGTATTATAACAATAAATATGTATTATATTAAAGGTCCATTTCTAAGACCAAATCAAATTTTCTTTTAAATCTGGAATTGTAACAGGGAAATACAGTTTGAAACTGGCTTCTAAAACTTTACAATAGCCGTGGATTTTTTCCCTGTTTGAAATACTGCTGCAGGAAAACGGGTGAATGTTTTATTTTTGTATTTCCTTAGATTGACTTGGGTGGTCTTTTTGTCCGACTTTCGCTTTATTGCGCGTTGTAAACAGTCGGGGATATAAGTTGCACATCATTGGAGGTAAAGTTATTTCAACTATAGTAAAAAAATAGGCATGCTTATTCATGTACAACCAATTTACAGCCTCTTTCTGGGAGACTTCTGGAAAATTACAAAGATATTTGAAAACTGGAAAACCTACTTTCGTTTTTGAAAAGGCAGAATATGATTTACTAATTCTTTTGTTAAACTCAAATTTTCAACATGATATGGTCACATTCAATGCAGAATGTCATAGTTTTCCTTCTTACAATTCTAGATTTAAAAGAACATTCGATTTGGTCTTAGTAATGGACCTTTAACTAACTAATATGTGTTGTTATATTCCTTGAGTTAATTTTGTAAAGCCGTTTTCAGACGAAAAATGAAATAACAAAAAGGAGACACACATGAATGACCCATGTAATGCGATTTGGTATGTGAAAAAAACTGATTTTTACCCGAATGAATGACATGACGAAACTGGTAACGATAAAAAAATGAAGATAAGAACATGCACAAGTATAAACATTGTTAAACAGAAACTGCCTATTTTCTAATACTCTTTCTAGGTACATTTGGTTTTGTATTGCAAATATACAGGCTGTCGACGAAGCTTGGCATAGGGTGTTAGTCTACTGGCGAACTTAGCTCCTTTGTGAGATACTTCTTCTCTTCAAATGTCCCAACGATACCTTTCCTCATGCTTTTAAACCTTTCAGTGTTGTTTGACGAAATTGAAGTATTATCTGCCTCACTTACTGTATGTACTTTCAGGTAATATTATCTCATTTATGGTAGTCCGTCACCATACTGCTTTATGCCACTCTCTACTGTGGATAATTCATGATTTGACATTGTTTATGTTAATTAGAAGTAACTCCGGTCTTCATTTTCTAGATGTACTAGCTGTGAGACATTCGGACTGGGAGATTGCATGATGTATTGGTTCGTATCACTGGATCGGAACAAAGTTAATTTTGCCGTTACTGGTTGTTTACTGGTTGTGGACCTTGAAGGGGCACTCCCTACATCTAGGTGATTATATTCTCCAAACAAAGATAATGTGTTCCATGAACGTAAAATGATAGATAAATACAATTTAAAGAACAACCAATATCGAAAAATGCCCCATTTTAGCACAAATAGTCAATATGACACCTTCTGTAATAAATCGCTATCCACCCATTAATTGTACAACAACAACTTTACATAAGTTATGAATGGTTTACGGTATTGCATATTCTAAAACGCTGATTTTACCGATAACGACTGGAATGTATAGCTTAAACTTTAAGGTTAAGTAATAATATTTGAAAATATTCTATTATTTATGCTTTAAGTTATTTAGTTTGACACCAGTTATAGGGAGTGTCTCTTTAAGTAGGGCGTTAAATAATGAACTGGTTAGTATCGCTTGATCCAGCGAAAGTTGAGATAACGATTGCCACCGTTAGTATACGACATTGTCATAGAGAAAGGTGAACTGAATGAACAGCTATACGAGTAGTTTATAACTATTGCCATCTTTAGTATACGACATTGTCACATAGAAGGGTCACTGGAATGAACAGCTATACGAAAAGTTTATAACAATTGCCACCGTTAGTATACGACATTGTCAAAGAGAAGTGTGAATGGAATGAACAGCTATACGAGCAGTTTATAACGATTTCCACCGTTAGTATACGACATTGTCACAGAGAAGTGTGAATGGAATGAACAGCTATACGAGTAGTTTAAAACGATTGCCACCGTTAGTATACGACATTGTTACAGAGAAAGGTGACTGGAATGAACAGCTATACGAGTAGTTTATAACGACTGCCACCGTTAGTATACGACATTGTCACAGAGAAGTGTGAATGGAATGAACAGCTATACGAGTAGTTTATAACGATTTCCACCGTTAGTATACGACATTGTCACAGGGAAGGGTGAATGGAATGAACAGCTATACGAGTAGTTTCTATCACAGGTCAAAAGTACTTGATTTGATTTAGAATTTTAAGTTGGCTGCTTACAAAATGACAGCCATGATGGCCCTATAAGTTCACCTGAGAACTAAAACGTGTATGGAATCCAAACCAATTTTGAAGCTTGCATGCAGATTCTTTTCTATTTGATCAACACTAATGAGAATGGATCCCGTGAGAAAAAATGATGCTGTGAGAATAATTCATTGTTATATGAAATATTAAAGATGAACATAATGTATCAGGGCCATTAATAGACAGATGGACGAACGAATGGACAGAGAGTTGGTCACAATAGCATGTACATGTATGTTACATCTGGGGGTTCGGGCTCTTGGCTGATTTCTTTTTTACATATCGATCACAACATCATGCATGCATGATCATAATTCATGACAAAGTACTTGAACAGCTACTGTATCTTTATC
Source organism: Saxidomus purpurata (assembly GCA_022818135.1). Classification (NCBI taxonomy): domain Eukaryota; kingdom Metazoa; phylum Mollusca; class Bivalvia; order Venerida; family Veneridae; genus Saxidomus; species Saxidomus purpurata. The sequence goes on from JAFMSR010000017.1 coordinate 14,266,687, forward strand.
CAGATACATGCAGTTTGTTGCCAAGTTCTAAAAATAGATATAAGATAGAAGCTATGATAGAAATAGTTACGCGCTCAGAGGATCTTGATGATTGATGTGCATAAAAAACTCTTCATTATACTGGGTGATACCTTCAGGGCCATAACCAAATAAATGTAGATACAATAATCATTGTCTTTCATCAGTGAATATAGCAGTGTCGCTTTGAAATATGAACAATGAAATCAAATAAAAATGGTTATGATATCGTAAAAAACATAAATAATTACCAACCTTGAAAGGTGATCTGCAATATTCCTAGCTGAACATAATGAAAACTTGCCATACTCGGTGTATGCTCTCAGTCGGGGAATCGCAAATGGAGCCATCACATTAAACGCATTAGATGGACATTCAACGGACTGGTCATGTCTTGCACCAAGACTGAATAAAAATTATATTAATCCATTAACTACTGATGGAATTAACACACGAAAATATGCAGCATCAAAATCAAACGATAGACACTCGGTATACAAGGAATCTAGATTATAAATTGTAGTAATCGTGCGATGTATCACAGTATAATGTACGTTCTCTTATATGTTATCATATATTTATATTATTTAATCTGCCAAAAACAATTTGACAATTTTCATATCAATCGACTTTTGATGTTGCATGTTTCGAGATATCAAGAAATTGCATTTTGTACGTGAGAGTATTTTCAACAAATTAGACATGTTGCTGTTACTGCTTTGTCGCAGGTTAGAACACCATGGCAGCAATACGTCAATTTTGCTTCTTATAGACAGCGGGCCAACTGCCGAAACACAAGAGCCACTTGTCTGTGCCGAAGTATGGCACGCGATTTGCACAAGTATTCCGAGAACCTATGTTCCCATATGACACAGTGTACGAACTCCGACTGTATCATCCCGGAAGTCGCAACGAATAGGCATACAGAAACAATATTTATTTTTATTGAGCAATTTAATTTCAATTATTGAAATGGAATTAGGACAGTACAGTTAGTGTGATTTATCTGTTTACATCGTAGAATAGCTATATTTAACATTGGTATTGCCACACGTGATTATTATTCAAAACATCTATATGTATTTGGACAAAGAAATCAAAAGACTGATGCAACTGAGAGCACTAGCTACGAAAATTGTTTCATTTTGAAAGATTTGAAGAATATTTTACCTCAAAACTGCTGTTAACAGTTCAATCACTTATTCATGTAGTGGGAACAACCTTATTTACTGGTTGAAACGCAAGGCAATAGTCAAAATACTGCCGGTATTTGCAATGTTTTCAATTGTATGATAATCGTAAAAGCACTGTGCAATGATTGCACATAACGCAATAAGTATGATATTGATTTAAAAGCGTAATTCTTGCTTCCGCTACCATTTTTGTGTCTAAAAGTTATTAAAACTTGTATGTCTTGTAACACATAGTTTGTAATAAGTGTACAGCCCTATGAAGTGCGCCAAATCTCTGCCTATTGTGTGGAGAATTTTCTTGATCACTCCCAAGAAAGACAGAGAGAAAAAACTAAGTAAATTTTCAAATTAATCCTAACTGTAGGCTGAGGCGTGAATGTAGTTTTAGGTTATTTGAATACAACGACAAATGCCGATGAGAACGTGTAAGCACAACGATAAAAGCCGAGGAAAACGTGTAAGTCACAACGATAAATGCCGAGGAGAACGTGTAAGTAACAACGATAAATGCCGAGGAGAACGTGTAAGTCACAACGATAAATGTCGAGGAGAACGTGTAAATCACAACGATAAATGCCGAGGAGTGTTGTAAGACACAACGATAAAAGCCGAGGAGAAGATGTAAGACACAACGATAAACGCAGACGAGAACGTGTAAGTCACAACGATGAAAGCCAAGGAGAACGTGTAAGACACAACGACAAATGCCGAGGAGAACGTGTAAGTCGCAACGATAAAAGCCGAGGAGAACGTGTAAGTCACAACGATAAAAGCCGAGGAGACCTGTAAGTCACAACGATAAATGCCGACGAGAACACGTAAGTCACAACGATAAAAGCCGAGGAGAACATGTTAGTCACAACGATAAAAGCCGAGGATAACGTGTAAGTCACAACGATAAATGCTGAGGAGAACGTGTAAGTCACAACGATAAACGCCGAGAAGAAAGTGTAAGTCACAACGATAAAAGCCGAGGAGAACGTGTAAGTCACAACGATAAATGCCGAGGAGAACGTGTAAGTCACAACGATAAACGCCGAGGAGAACGTGTAAGTCTTGCAGGGATTTGTTATGAAAAAGAAATAGTTTAGTTGTCGAACCATGAATAATGGAATGGCTCTGTTGGTAGCGAATATTGCTAATGTTCAAATGCATGACCAAGAGCTCGAAAACGTCTTCGGTTTAATTTGATTCAGATACAAAATGTAGCATGTCTTAAATTTATTTCCCTAGTCCCTCTTCATATCGTGGTAGGTATTTAAAAATACATTTTGAAGTGCACTTACTGCTTCATTTGTAATATACATTTGGAATTGGGAACGAACTGATAAGTCATACCTTATCAACATCTGTTGATCAAAACATCAAAACGACACTCAACTAATAAGATTTTTAAAAATATAGTGTTTTTTTTTAAATTCTAAAATCTTAGTATACTTTTTTCGGCGGGGGGCGGGGGGCGGTATGTCATTGTCATCTAAACAGCTAGACATTTTAATTTCATGTTCCCTCGACTCTTTATTATATGAAATAACTTATATTTGGCAAACAATTCAGAACAAACAGCTTGCAAATTTAAAATTGTTCGCGTGATTGTTATTGTTCGCGTGAAATTGTTCTGATGGTTGATGAATTCACTGAAAGTTGTTAAAGTCAAACTACAATACTGACACTGCTATTTATCCATGGTTATCTGAAATAACGAGAAAGTAAAATGAACATATTTTCGATTAGGCATACAGTCATTTTACATTTTGCGATTTGCATACAATGTCTTGGCAAATAGGCATACAAGCCCATCAATACATGTACCACAGAAAAGGTATTTTCTTGAAAAGAACTGCAAGAAATGGGCGGTAATATTGGAAGTTATCTACGGATAAGGCATCCTTGCAGCAGATGGTGACTGCTAAATTTCGCTTTATATTGTTAGAAAGAGATTAATTGACAAATTATGTCAATTTTAGAACAACTGGAACACAGTTCTACGGAAGCGTATAATGGTCGGTAGTTACTGTTTGTGTCAAATAGACATGTGTGTGGCAATATGTTGACTTTGCTTGATAGTATTTTGCAATTGTGCGCTATGCCATGAAAAAATAAAACAATTGTTTAAAAACAGAGCGGTTTGTTTTCGTAACACGTTAGACGTCAAAAAGCAATCACAATATCATATCTTGCTAAAACTATTACTAAAGAAACCTTTTCCCGACTCCGACACATATTGTTTGGCAAATCAAGTTCTTATCTGACGTATATTTCTCGCGCAAAGCTGAAACCGAACACCATTATTTACTCTGCAGCAATCGGCTATAATGAATAACAAGAGGACCAAAATGGTCCTACATGTATATCGTTAACCTGCCCCAAAAGACAAAAGTAGGTATAAAGTCATGATCAAAGCCAACCGCTGACAATTTTTAAAATCTCTAAGCGAAACGGTAAACACATTCCAAACGTAGGTCAAAAATCAATGTACCTAATGACCTAACTTTTGACCAGATGTTACGCAGTTTCGGTCTTGACTAAAGTTCATCAAGACAAACTTTCTTTCAAGATGACTGATGCCTGTGTGGCAAATGTGGCTTCTAGAGTTCGTAGGTTTTTTTATGATTTAAGCCTACTTTTTGACCCCACGAAACCCAGTTTCAAACTAAACCTAGAGTTCATTAAAACAAACATTCTGTTTAATTTTCAAGATGATTTAGTTAAAAATGTAAATTCTAGAATGTTGATGTTATATGAGTTAACCTTGTGATCCATATTTTATGATGTGACCAAATTTCAAACTTGACCTTGCATTTATCAAGACTTTTCCAGGATGATTGGGTGCAAATTTGGCCTCTGGAGTGATCACAAGTTTTTTTCTATTATTTTACCTGATGTCCTAGGTTTTGATCACACGTACTACAGTTTCTATCTTGAAATATATTTCAATAACCAATTTTACGGATGACTGGGTACAAAATATGGTTTCTACAATGTTTAGAATATTTTTTTATTATTTGACATGGTCTAGGATTTGACCCCACGTGACCTGGTTTCAATTTTTGGTCGAGAGATCATCAAGAAAAGTATTCTGACCAATTTTCATGACGATTGTACTTATAAAACGTTCAGACAGTAAGTGTGGACAGACAGACAGGCAGGCATGCTAGGGTGAGCTCAAAAGAGAACATTCACTGATGTTGGAGCTAAATATTAACTCATCATTAGTAATAAATTATCTTACACAAGCATGATAAATCTTTCATGCAAAACTACACCGTTAAAAATGATTTTACTCGCTGATTCTTAAAAGACGAATGCTACAATCACCATGTAATTATTTCTATTTTTATCTTGCATTTTCAAACATGATGCGATATTTTAGCATCAAATCTACATAAATATCTAGCAACTGGCGACCATTATACGCTTCCGTACAGTTTCCCAATTCTTTACTAAGTTTTCCAACAGAGATTAACTTCGATATCCACTGATAAAACGTATCAGCACCAGATCAAGTTAAATCGATATACTTATGTTCATGAGTTGTTAAGTAAGTAACATGTCTTTGTTTTCAGTAGTTTTATTCACAGATATTTCAGATATTGACGAATAGTGCGCTGTTTTCTACCTGCTGGTACATTTTATGTATTTACATGTAGTCGGTGACTGGTCTTTAACAAAGATTTGACTATATTTGTAATGGTACTATATCTACTTAAATTATTAAGGTATCAGTTGTCCATTTAACTTTGCAACGAAGATTTTGTTTGCATCTTCAACCAGCAGAACATCAATGTTTCTCTTCGTTAATGTTTAATACCAATAAGACATGGTCGTTTTGAGTTGTTTACAAGTTAGCTGAACAGATATGACGCTTTTTATAAAAATTGAGATTGAGATAATCGAAATGTGCGATTAGAAAGAGGGTCACTGAGGTAGGAATGAATCAAAATTAAAACACTTACTTATGTCCAATTTCATGAGCAAGTATTCTTGCATAATACGTAGCAAGTAATTCGTTGAACGAAAAGCGAAGGTCGAAAAAACTGTCCTCATAATTTTGACACAATTGATCATAATTTGCGAAACCTGAAACATAGATAAATAAATTCGTATATGCAATCTTAATTTATTAATTTTCCATCTGTTTCTTAAATTACAACAGGATGTAAATGCGTGTACTTTAGAAACCTATTTTATCGCAAAAAAAAAACAAAAATAATATCAAACAGGGAATGCCACGTACCAAAAACGCAGCCTCCCCAAAACGAACCCCACAGCACCCAGAAGTGCACACCACCACCACACACACACACACACACACACGCACACGCACACGCACACGCACACACACACACGACACACACACACAATCATGTACACACACACATATACACTACCAACACACACTAGCATAAGATATGACAGCACTTGTCATATCTGTGAAATATAAACACAGAAGACATCTACTCATGGCATCGATAGTAATTTAGATAGCATTCTGACTTAACACTGAAACTTATACTTTAAGTGTCTTGAGGTCTTGCTTCTCAACATCGAAAAATATATTATCAGAATCAGTAACCGCGTGTCAGCATGTCTTGAATGATTAGAATTAATTGTATAGACTTTCTTTCTATTGATAAAATTATTGTCATGTAATTCCAGTACTTACCAATTAAATTGGAAAGTATGCGAACTAATACATATTCACCACTCATGGAATCAAATACGTAATAATATGTTGTAATATCGTAGCTGAAATAGTAAAGAAATAATATATAACAAATGACATGGGCAGTTCAAAAGCCAAGGAATAATCCCAAAAATGATCTACCACTAAAAGTTCATTATGTGATTGTTCTTAGGTGTCATTAGTACATGTACACGTAGTGATGTTGTGACACTTAACGCTGCTCACCAACAGTTTCCGGTAAAAAACAAATAATTTCCCAAAATGATACACTTAAACATAAAATGTAAAAAGTAATTGAAGAATCAACAACACAAGTAAAAATCTAGGTAGTAAGGTTGGTGAACTTGCTTTTACGGCCTAGCTTCATCAAATGTTTATATTGCAATTTCAAAAGCGTTTGTAACGCTTTATAATTTGGCAGCGTATAATTTCAAATGTACAGATAAACTTTACAGGAATTTAGACTGGAAACTTTTTCTTTGACTATTCGTTTTAAAACATGTAATTTCCAGACAGTTTGAAGAACTTTATTACATGTATTTCACCAAAATCTGAGAGCGAGCAGCTTAAAGAGCCTACGATCATGAGTTAATTAATAAATACTATTATGTTATACTATAAGTTTATAGCTCGATTGCGAAATAAACGCTTTCAAAACAACTCCGTGTATTTTTACGTAACCTGAAAACAGTTTTAGTTACAACAGCCTTTATACAAAGAATACCACGATAAATTTATCGTACTCTAGTATTTTAAATATCCATTAAATAATCGATAAGCCTCGTAAGTGTGTAAATTACATACATAAACTTTTATAAATTCTTTGTAAATACTGATTACGTTTGAATACGTGACAATCGTGCTATTTAATTGGGTAACAGTTTATGGCGATTACATGGAATTCCAACGAACTACCGATTCATGCGGCGGGCGGAGGTCTTGCGGCGTCCTCACGTTGTCCGCTCTTTAAGTCGAACAGTTTTCATGTGATTTCACCAAACTTGCTAAACACGTTTGTTGACATAATGACTGGGTCTAGTTCGATAACCAGCCAAATTGTCTCAGGCACTTTTGGATTATGGCCTTTGAATTATCCAAAATTGGCTAAATTAGCATTGTCTGCTCTCTACTTCGGACAGTTTTCACCCTATCTTCACTAAACATGATGAGCACGTTTGTGGGTATAATGTCTAGGCCAAGTTCGATTACCAGCAAAATTACCTTTGGCACTTTTAGATTATGGCCCTTGTAATATCCAAAATTGGGCAAATTAGCATTGTCCGGTTTTCATTTGATTCCCACCAAATTTGGTGAAAATGTTTGTTGGCATAATGTCTAGGCCAAGTTCGATAACCAGCCAAATCGCACAAGGCACTTTTGGAATATGGCCCTTGAATTATCGAAAAATTATGAAATTAGCCTTGTCCACCGCGTTGTAGTTCAAACAACAAAACCTGTGAACTACCAGATACTAAGTTATGCCTCCCTGACGGGCGTAATTTGTGACAGTTTGGCACTCTAGTTTTCTCGATGGAATTCAAGTCAAGGTTATTTGCACTGAATGTCAGTCACTTTCTGTGCGGGCTAACCAATTATACTGATGAAATGTGCGACATATCAAATGTTATAACGCCTGTTTGAACCGTGTTTTCGTCATTTTAACAGGTGACAAGTTTACCTAACAATCTTTCCCGAGTAGAACCAGTACTAGACTCCTATCCTCCGTAATGTCTCACATAAAGCGACGTGGTCGGTAGCAGGGTGCCTCATGACCCTCAATCTCTGAGAGTTTACAGTGATTTCAAGTCAGCAGCTTTAACCACTCGGCCACGGAGGCGGTCTTGAGACGATGGCGCCTATACCTTTTATACTGTGCAGCATCGAAGATTCCTACTGTGTACGAACGTGCATTATGTCGTTCTATTACGGTTGGAGGTTGACATGTCCCTTGTTGTATGCGAGCTGGTTCACCTACATTTACGTTATGATTTCAGTGGTCATAGTACTTCTTTTGGGTTTGTTTCTGTTCATATAACTTTTTACTGACTTTAACAGCATCCGGAGTTCAGGGATTCAGCTTTCCAGGTTCAATAGGTAGTCATGACAAGATTTTCCTACCGAACAACAATTCAGCGGGTGAGTAAATTAAACCTGAAGGTATTGATCTGTACTCCAATAAAGAAATAACTAGTTTACCCTGATTTTGTAAGAGATTTGCAAGCATATGCTACTGGTTTGTCATCTTGCAGAAGTGTTGCCCCCAAGGCCATATTTTGATCTACCACATTGTAGTACCAATGATTTGTTCGGGTCATAATATGCTAAAACGGGCACGTATATGTCTTTGACCTTCAGAATTGCAAGTTCTTACGCTTCGTCCCAGTGAAATTGAACATCTTTTTTCAATATCTGGCAGAGAGCAGTAGTGACCTCAGACAAAACTTCACAAATATACTGACCTTCCCATAATTGACTGAGTTTTTTTTGGTCTAGCTTTTAGCCTTCGGAGGATAGGTGGTGACCAAAGTATCGAACGTCTGTTGGCCCTACCTCAACCTGGTATAAAAACGCTTTATCAAAACGTATGCCTTTCTGTTGGCAATTGTTAAGCACAAATGTTAGATTCTGGTCATGCTCGTCTAAAGTAGATACCCTCACTAATATATCATTTATCATGACTGGACAACATTTTAATCCGTCCGGACATTTATCCATACGACACTGGAAGTCATCTTGGCTTGTAACCATGCAAATAGGTATTCGGGTGTAACGAAAACAACTTTATGGGCTATTGAATGTTGTAAGGAATGACGACTCTTCAATGAGCCCCATCGACCTTGTGGTGAATACTTTGCTGACGATAACTGGGGTGGGATATCGGCAAGGGTTCTCATTGGGGACGACACAATGCCTTATGAAGGTCTTTCTGGTAAGGGCAAATTCGTCCCTCTTTTGACCAAGACTTGTTTACTACAACCATTGAATCGACCCATTTAGAAGGGTTTGTTTACCTTTGTAATAATACCACCTTTGATCATTTTCTTCAGCTCAGTATTGACAGTAATGAGACGGGTACTCGTCTTGGCGGGTGCGCTACTGGCGAGACGGAAGGGTCAAGTTTCAATGAAACTTTGCAAGGAGATGACAAATATCAGAAAATATATCTGTATATTCGGATACTCTTAATCATTTGACAAGGGTTTGGACAAATTGTCCAAGGCCATGACAATTTTAATTACATTGAAATCTAGACATGATTGATGGGATTTGCTTGCACGTATTGCAAAGAGTACAACCTTTTGTGGTGCCCTTTTGCGAACATTTCATATTTATTTGACCGAGAACGTCAAGCTTAGCACCATTGTATGCAGTGAGATTGCATGAAGCTTTCTTTAGTTGTAATTTGATACCTAAGCTTTTGAAATCATTCTCAGTTAGGATATTGAAGATGCTCCTGTATCAATCTTGACAGACGATGTTTAGGACCAACCCGAATTTCGGCGTAAACCTGATTACCGGTTGATATTCTGACGCTGTCAATTTCAAAATCATTTTTCGAAACACTGTCACTGTTGATATGTCCTTGTAATTCACAGGTATTTATATCATGCACTGAACGTTTCTGCCTGCATACTGACTCAACGTGTTTGTACTTGTGGCAAAGTTACAACGTTTCCCCTTAGCTGGACATATTTTCCATGCGTGAGTAAGTCCACACTTGTGACATTTTGGAGAAGACTTTTCAAATATTTTCCATGGTGTGGTTGATACTGATTTTTTCGTTACAGCTCCGTGTCCCTGGTGTGATTTGTTCGACTGTGTCTGTTTTTAACAATGTCCACAGCAATGATTGCTAATTTCATTGACTGAAGTTGTTGTTGTGTGTATTAGTAAGATTGACAGATTCCGTCCGCCTAATTTAATGTCAGCTGGTCTCTTTTGGTCTGATTTTCTCTGATATTATTCCAAATACAATTTGGTCCCTTATCATATCATCTCTATAATCGTCGCATAAAGCACAGTCAATTGCTAGTGTTTTTAATTTCGTGATAAACAGTTTGATGGAAAGGTCGCCTTGCTTTTCATTTTTGAATTTATATCTGCTGAAAACGGGGTTCGAGTTTGACTGTGCATGCTTTTCGAAATTGTCGGCTATTTCTTTGGGCATTTCCGTTGGTCATCTGTCAATTGTATAGTATTGAAAATTGCTCTACCACGTTCACCTATCCATAAAAGCAAATATGTCACTTTCACTTCTTCCTATTTTTCTTTTAAAGCTCCGTCAAACATAAGCTCCACATGTGCCTAAATTTCTTGAATATTTCCAATAAGTTGCTACTGCCCAAGTCCTTTTGGGAGTTGGTTTTCCAGTTACATCCATTTTGCTTTAAATCTAGTCCTTAGAACACACACTTTAAGGAATGTATTTCAACTTTAAATTCAGTTTAAAATAATTCAGTCAATATAATGTTCCCTTTATTCTGACACTATGTTGTATACTAGTATATGAGTGTCGTGGAGAGGTTTCTATAAGTTATTCCAAAGCAGGAATGAATACCAAATACAATAAGCTATAACTAGCTTTAATGAAGTCTCAACGCTCTCTGATCTATATACTATTACATGCATACAACATAATATTGTGTAAACAGGAATATACTACAAGAGGGCCAAGATGGCCCTATATCGCTCACCTGCGACATATGACAACATGTGACCGAACTTCAACCCTAACATATATCATAAACACAAACATTCTGTTTGACCTTGACAAGGCAAACCTTTTGACCAATGTACATCGTGATTGGGTTGTAAATGTCACCTGTATGGCATACACAAGGTTTTTAACCGGGTGACCTGGTTTTTGACCTCAAATTACCCATATTCATACTGGAACTAAATTTCATCAAGACAATCATACAGACAAAGTTTCATGAAAGTCCAATTTTTTCATACGATTTGACCCCGTGACCTAGTTTTTGACCCTAGATGACCCATCTTCGACCTCGACCTAGATTTTATCAAGGCAATTATATTGAGAAAGTTTCATGAAGGTCCAATTAAAAATGCAACCTCTATAGCATACACAAGGTTTTTCTATGATTTGACCCCGTGACCTAGTTTTTGATCCAAGATAAACCATGTTCAAACTTGACCTAGATTTTATCAAGGCAATCATACTGACTAAGTGTCATGAAGATCCAATGAAAAATGCAACCTTTATTGCATACACAAGGTTTTTCTATGATTTGACCGGGTGACCTAGTTTCTGATCCTAAATAACCCATATTCTAAATCGACCTAGTTTATATTAAGGCAATTATACTGACCAATTTTCATGAAAATCCAATGAAAAATGCAACTTTTATTTCATGCACAACGGTTTTCTATGATTTGAAGCTATGACCTAGTTTTGTCCCCACATAACCAATATTCGACCTAGATTTTATCAAGGTAGTCATTCTTACCAAGTTTCATGAAGATCCAGTGAAAAGTGCAGCCCCTATTGCATACACAAGGTTAAGTGTGGACAGACACACCACAGACGACAGACATACGACGGACTCCCGGCAATCACAATAACTCACCTCAGGTGAGCTAAAAACAGTATAGATCTATTAACAAATAACTTTATATAACACCGATGTAACGTCGTTTATGATTGGTTATAATGATTTGACTTGCTTACGTTTGCGAAAATTTCATGTAACAATAGTTAACTATACCAAAAACATACCATGTTAATGCAAGCACAAGATTGAAGTCATCTGGTGCGTTATATACCGCTTTCAGATATACAGCATAATCAAACAAAACACCATCTTGATATGCATATGTTCCGTCTTCGTTGAAGTAATAATTAAGCACCAAGTAGTCACCAATTAGGTTGTTTTTGATTGCTGGCAGATCAACAAACAGTCCTGCCTGTGTATTACAAATACAACGAATATTATAGTTTGGACTGCGTTCACAAGGCATGATACATTGGAATCAAAGGTAAACATAATTTAAAACTCGCAAAATTTATGGAGAGGTCTCAAGTTACAAATCTACGAAGTTATAAATCTACACTATATGAACCCCCATAAATCTTAGATATCTTTGAAAATAATAAAGCAATTTTAATGAAATTTTGCAAAGTGTACTTTTACAAACTCTTAGTTTGTGTATTTAGAGAATGTTTCATCTTCTCAATAGCATCTTGCCATTTGATACAATGTAGTTAAAATAATCCCTATTGTGTTTGCGATAGATACTATAAATGTTGACATACACTTGTTTAAACTGCATTTGAGACCCATCATTTATTTGCAATTTTTGTATAAAAAAGTATATTTCATATGTTATAGATTCCTCTTTTTGCTTGTTTCATGAATCTATATTTGTACACATATGTTGTATTATATTTTCTAATACGTGAAGACATCAATATCAAATGAGACAAAATAATCATTGAAAACCTTGGATACATACATCTTTTTATAATTCCTACACAGTTACACAAATGTAGCAATGAACTGTTTTGTGAGCATAAAGTTACACCGATAAATTCTTAGTCTGTGTTACTCTTATGAGATAGTTTAAAAAAATGGTCATGGTAAAACTCAAATAAGAACGTAAAATTTAAATTATAAGAAATACGAAACGTTGATGTCTGTGCCTCATATTAAACTTATAAACGGGACTAATTTGTTACATAATATAGAGTTATATTGGATCAATTTTCAGAAGTCACTGCACTCATTCATACATATTAAAGGTCCTTTGGACCTGAAATTTTACATTTAGGGTATATGCAAAATACGCTTTTTGATTGATAGAAAATTCCATTTTTTCCATGAGAAGTTTATAACTTAAAGGCTGTTTAAGAAGGCTATGCAAAATATTGAATAAATCAGAATACTACTTTTAAAGATATTCAAGGTTTTTGGGGGTGATAAGGACTTCACACTGTTTATACAATGTGCGTGAAATAAATTTGTCACACAATTTTTGAATCAGCAAAGTGGGAAGCAGTAAATATATCTTGACGAATATTACTCGGTTTACAGTACTTGTGTGCTTGACATACACAGTCTTACAGTGTCAGAATGTATAGGAAAAAACTCCGACATTTTGTTAGTTAAGTATTCTAAACACAAAATCAACATATGTCATTAATACAATAAACGTTGAATTTAAGTTATTTTCATACTTACCTCTACAGGGGGATATACTATACTCTCCACATAGATGAAAAGGTTCAACGGATAAATCACGTTGTCCGTTGTAGTGTAGTTTAGATTCCAATCCGCTAACGTGAATATATACAGATTTACCTGTATATAGAGAGATTCCTTATTGAAACAAACATATCGAAGGTTGACCGGAAAACTGCAGTTACGTATATGAAACAAAAAGGTCTTACACCAGTTTTGCGGTCAACCCTTAATATGAGGTCGTAACTTAGAAAATACCAGAAATGACTTTTGAAACTTTTAGTATTACGTGTTATATTCTAACGGAGAAATAAAATTATTGTTGTATATTTTTGCATGAACATACCAAGATAATTATCAAAGAAAGATTATCAAATTATTCTTGTGAAGACGTTTGCAGCAAACTCATTTGTAATTATGAAGGGGTACCAACTACTGCATACAATAATAAACGAGCGGCGAAGATTTCTTTTTAAAGAAGTTTAAAGAAAACGATTTTTTGATATAAATTTCTTTTTTATTATTATTTCTTATTTTCCTTTGCCACAAGAACGTTTTCTTTACACTTATTGTTTTCTTTACACTTATTTCAAGATGCTGAGTTTGCAAAACCTTCTATCTGAAAACTTTATGTACACGAAATGTTACTGTTACTCGTTTTAAGTGAAATTGTAAGACAAGGTCGCTTTATATTAACACTGAGAGGGTCGATTATGTGACAACTAATATGGCAAGTTATCACTATGTAGAATCGCAGTGAAAACGGCAGTCAACTGAAATATTTTGTAATTGTAATTGTATTTTTTCGGCGCAGCCGTATTAAGCTCGCCCTTCACCGGAAGTTGGTAACCTCTCAACAGCCAATGAAATTACAAGTAGAATGTATTACATTTTTTGTACTGAAACAAATACTATGTAAGGTACCTTTTAATTCGATAATACCGAAAGAAAAAGGTCAATATTCTCGCGTTTTTAGTCTTTCATGAATAGTTTTATTATTTTGGTACATAAATAGCTCATATCTATCATCATAATATGTTGCTGTTAATTATGAGTGTAGAGTAATTATACTTTCTCGACTAGTGAATAACGGTCAGTATTTCTAGTAAATTAGTATAAACTAACATATTTGATAAAACACACAAGGATTAATTTCGTTTTCCTCGATGATGCATTTCCACATAGTTAATACTTTTGTCGTCAGTTATCAAGAATCATCGATAATATAGTGGTAAGTATCCCCGCCTGTCACGCAGGAGAACGGGGTTCAATTTCCCGACGGAGAGTTTTTTTGTGGCTAAGATTGATGAGAATGACCATGATTTAGAGAGAATACCTCAATTAAGTCCTTGACCGCGGCGTATAGGAGGACTACGTAGGTCCCGCCTTATGAAAGAATTGTTGAATGTTTTCTATACTTTAGTGTATCTACAAAACACCTTGTTGGATTTTAATAAAACTTGCCAGAAAGCATCAGCATATGAAGTCTGATTGTGCATATAATGATTTTAGGTCACTACATATCAAAGGTCAAGGTCACATGGACCTGTTAATAGAAATTATTGGCCTCGCTTCATCTTCTAAACCTCTTGCAGCATTGTGATACAATCTGAAAGGAATTATTACTATGAAGTCTAGCTACCTATCTGTTTTATTTACTCAAAATCGCATCGACCATCTTTTGTAAAGATAGTTCTTGTTAAATAGTAATCGTGCAAAGTTAATGTATATGCCTCTAATAATACAGACGTATGCCTCCAATAACACAGACGTATGCCTCCAATAACACAGACGTATGCCTCCGATAACACAGACGTATGCCTCCAATTTTTTACATTTTGCATGTCAAATACGATATATTTGCTACTTGGCTAGGATGGTAAGGCTAAATATCATGGTCCGAGGACATATTATACAACACCCCCCGAAAATCTTTGCTATTTTTGGTTTGGGGTACAAATACATGTATGTATCACAAGATGCAGAAATTGATCTGGAAAAAGGGGTACCCGTGGTAATTTTACATGCATTGTGTATAACATTGAATCAATGGATCTTTCGAAAACCCACTTATTAACTAGTAGTGGACCTAGTAGATCTTTGGATTAGTAGTCCAAAGCATTGATGGGCTTAAAATACAGAATTTAACACAAAGTATTTTAATGGAATTTAATGAAATTTTAAATGTGTTCCGACACTTTTAGATAAATGCTCAGTCAACCTTTGTCAGTTTAAAATTGCAAATAAATCAACTTTTAGTTCTTTTTCTTACCACATTTTTTTATATCACTTATAGATAAGATTAAATGCCAAAATACTAGACTAAGTACTTCTAACGATATGCATGACATTTTTTTCTTCTTTTTTTTTTAATATGGATGACTTTAAATAATCACATGTTTGTAAGTCTTCAAAATGTTCTTAATCATCCAGGTAATATCTGCTACAAATGGTAGTTTTTAAAACAACAGGAAAGTCAATTGTGAAAATTCTGTCGTTCAAACTTGTTTTTTGCTATTAAACTCCCCAGATGAAATAGCAATTTAATTAGTTTGAAACTGATATTATGATACTTTGATTTTCATACTAGCTGTTCTCGGGAAATTCCAAGGCTGCTCGACTGCAGCATATATCTATGTAATTTTACTTCTTTATTAATTTAAAGTATAACAATAAGCATGACACTTACCTCAGTGGTTGTCATGTATATAAAACACGCTAGCTCAAGCTTTGTTTCAGTTAGGTTGCCATCTACAAGGTACTGAAATCTGAAAACAATAATTGAAAAATACGCTGTATTTTCACAAAATTAGAACCCATTTTAGGGAGCATTTTGATAATAATAAAAAGGGCATTTTTAAAAGATGTAAGTAATTAATGATTGAATTTACCTCTTGAAAGTCCTAAGAACACAATTACAAGTAGTTCTTATTATTTTATGAATTATAGAGTTTTCTCATTGAAATAAAAGTGATAATCCACAGTTTTGAAACAGTTGATTACGATTTTGTTTCACTGTTTTTGCTGATTGAGTATTACTCCGCGATTCATGGCATGACGAAGTGCAGACTTGTTTTTCTAACAATTGTTTCAATTTATATCTTATAAATTGATGTTTCAGTTTCATTGGATGATAGAGATAGATATGACATTTTAAATACATTTATCGGAAATAAACTTTAGAACTACTTTTGTTGCTCTATCAGTAATGATGGAAGAAATGCGGTTCTTATTATTATGGGGTTCTCAATGGGGAATGAAAATACTACGATTCCAAATTTTCCTGATTATTTTGTCAAAATAACATAAAAGAAAAAGAAAATTTGTTTGTTTCAGTGAAATATCAATATTATTTCATTTGTGAACACCAAAAACACTGACATTTTCACTCGTGGTTACGCCACTCCTGAAAATATCAGTTTTTGGGGTTCACTTGTGAAATAATTTGATATTTCACTGAATGGAACAAATGCCCTCTATTTAATGACTTTTATTTATAAAATAAACATTCCTAATTATGCTTTTTAAATCGATAAATACATGTTAGAAATAAAGCTCAGTATTTTTTCAATGATATTGCAAACAATAAGAAAGATTCTTCGTGAATAAAGGACTTGAATACGAAAGACAAGCATATGTCAACATTGTTTTAGAGTGAATAGAACATGGCCCTATCATTTTCCAATCATTAAATTCATTTTACTATATCAGTAAATTCAACGTGATCCTATAATTTTAACGAGCAAATTATTTTTGGTTTTACAATTTCTTAGAAGATTTAATAGAATTTATTAGTAAAAATCGGCTTTTGTAATAAAACGTGGTAGGCAGTTCATTGCCAAATGTTTCCATGAGGTTATGTTGTAACACTGATTTACGCAGGTGCATGTAACGGCAAAAGTATTCGATAATAAATATTTTTACTTTTAACCTTTTTCTGCACAGTAAATATTTGATCTCTATCCTTTACCATTGCTGCAAAAAATTTATTGAATTTACTCATTATGATTAAACTTAATTTTACCACTGACAAAATAAGTAAAAATCATGCAATTGCAAAATATTCAAATGTTTATACAGAAGGTTTTGCACTTACTTTTTCATTACGGAAGCATCTGCAGTATATCTAATTTTGACGACTCCTTCACCGTTACCAAGATTTGGTTTGAGTATTGTCGGTGCATTTCTCCGTTTGCGTGTTGTAGTGTCCGCAGTAGTTTTTTGGTCTGGATTGAGACAGAAAGGAGTGCATACGTAGTATTTTGAGTTTTAGGATTGTTTCATGCAAAACTTAACACCAAGGTATTAGCTATAGATTTCTGTGGTACATGAACTCTTATTTTGTTATTATGTTAATCACTAGTATTCAGTTAGAAAAGCAAACTGTAAAATATTAAAGTGGCAACGAAGTGGGGTGTATTACATTGTAGCATGACAAGATTTTTAAACATAAAGAAGAATGCATTACCACTAGTATTTTGATAATTTTCAAGAGCACATACGTGTATGTTAACAGGGATTCTAAGGGGAAAAGACGTACTGAAAATTTTATAAGGCATCTTATCATTTATATACATGTACGTAAAAGCATCCTTATCAAATTCAGCTTCAAGCGCTCTATTTTCTGTAAAATATGTTGATACCTTGCCACTTGTTTCTTTGCACCGCTGAAATATACAAGTACATTAGACTCGTCATCATAAAAAGGAGAAGTGCAATGTAAAGTATAGCACCTTATTGAAGTTCAGAACTATATATTCATAGGGATCGATTATACATTTTCCTTAAACAAAACTTTGATATTGCACTGTAGAAATAGTTTAATTTCTATGCCTCCATAAGAGCATAATTCCAAAAATACGTGATGGAATTTATTCGAGCTGAAAGGTAGAAGTAGTGCAGTGACTAAGAAACATAACTCTACCTCGCTCTAACTAAAATTATCTCCCTTTATCATTATTACAATGTATCGTCTGAAATTATGTTTGTTCGGAGCATATCTCAGAAGTTCTTAAAGGGACTGACTAAATATTTCACAAAGAGGTACACACTATTGTGAGGAAGTGCAGGGACTAAGAACAATAACTCTTTGTCGCACATTTTTAAATTACCTCCCTTTTTCACGTGAAAATATGCTTCTCCGGGACATAACTCCATAATTAGTGGATTGACTTTATATTTCTCATAATGGGTAGAGGACAATTAGAATCATTACAGTAACCATGATACAAAATTCTTTCTTGCAGTAAATTTTTCATTATCTCCCATTGTCATATGACGTGATGCTTGTCCGGGATATAACTCCATAACTGTTCATGGATTTACTTGATATACATAACAGGGGTAGATGAAGGGCAGTGTTTAAGAATCATACTCTTCCTTGCACACATTTTGATTCGTCTCTCTTTTTCATTGAACTTATTCTTGCCATGAGGAGGGAGTGCACTATCACAAAACCATAAGTATACCCCTAGGTTTCAAAAGTATCCCCCATTGAGGTAAGGCGTTTGTTTGGGGAGCATCCATAGTTTCCAACGATATCCTTGCTTTACAAAGTAAACATGTCTATTTGCATTCCTTCACAACACTGTGATGATCCTACGAAAGTTGAACTGAGAGCCAATATTGCTATGCTAGTTACAGCACCCCTACCATTCTTGAACACTTGATGAACAATTATTTGCAGCAAAATAACGAAAAGTATCTGTGTCCGGTATTTAAATACAATTCATATTTATTTGATATTAGCTTTTATATCATGTTCCATGTATTTCCGATTTGAATAACTTGATAATATTACTTAATTTTAAATCCAATATATGTTGCATGTTTTATACATTTATGATGGCCGCCATCTTCGTTAAATCTGATTGGCGGATATTTATTCCGGGAAAATCCTACTTTCATTTTGACGCCATGTATAGAATGTAAACAGGTATAAATACCCGTGACATTTGTTTTAACGGCGCATTCGAGCATTCAAGTTCCAGAATTGGAAAGAGATATATAAAAATGTATGAAAGAGAAAAGATCAGCATAAAGATAAAGATAAAAGTATAAAAAGATCAGCATAAGAAAAATAGACCCATATTAAAGAAAATGCAGGTACAAATTTATTAGAAATTTAGAGTCTATGTTTAAATGAACTTGTACAAAATAAATAGATATAAAGTGCAAAAGTTTTATAGATGTGATTTATCGGCCGTCTTTACAATATGTTTAACAACACGAACCAGTGATGTTGATTTGTCTTTGTTTTTATAATTTATGAGTTTATATGAACCTCTATAAACTTTGAGAGCAATGAAAGACCTACACATTAATGCAGTTTTCTTGAAATAATGTTGCACTACTATTGCACTAACAAGCAGTTATAGGAAGTAGGCTATTAAAAAAACATGATGAAATTGGATTTTCTTGTTGACTATTGCATAAAAAAATATTTGGCATGCCTGCTTAAAATGTACATACACATATAAAATATAAATACAAATCAAAATCAAAATCTCCAACAAGAAAGTAATGAAAAAGTTTTATTCATAGTTTCTATGTAAAATATTGACATTTCATGCACAACAATTACGTAGGTTTACTTCAGTACATGTAAATAAATCAGCAAGTTTTAGGGCGCATGACAAGTTTTACTGTAAATTTCTTTCAGGTTTCAATTGATAATTCTATACAGTTTTGAGGCCCGTGCTATAGAGTCATAATTCGTTCAGTTATTTGGTCATCATTTATTAAAAAGAAAATTAGTCAATAAGTAACAAAAAATAAGCCTCTTTTATAAATATAACTGTTTTTATACTTGCATTTCTCGTGCATGACTGGTAGCTATTCCCTACATAACAGTAAATGATCAATGGAATGCTTGATTTTATTCCACCTTTTTTTATTCAGTAAATATTGGTTAAAACCAACATAGAACAAAGAATGAAAATAACTGCATAATTTAAGAAAAAAAAAGATTTTTACTGTCAGAGTTGGTATGGACTATTTATGAACTTGTTACAAATTTCAGGAAAAGACACCATGTAGTTTTTGAGATATTTCAGATTTATCATGTTTTTTTTTAAATCGCTAACTACCTATACCACGAGTAAACAGACGGAAACCGCATTACAAGAGTTATAAAGTTTCAATTTGATAGGCACAGGATTAGCGAAAATAAGAATGTTTAAACTAGCAGGTGAGAAACTAGATGGGTGTTCAGTTGAACACTTGTGTCGCCCTCTAACATTTTGTCAGAATAACCAAAAAGTTTACAAGACAACATGCTTAACTATTTAAGAAATATCTTTCCAAAGCAACTGTTATTATTATAAAAACAAAACGATTGGCTTTTTCCATGTTTTACTTTGGTTGAGTCTAGCATTTCACAAAGGAACCCAAAGATTTGTGACCTTTGTTGTAAATTAAAAGCTACCAATCAAATATGACCTTGACCTATTTGGCGGCTTCATAACCCTTTTGTCATAAGCAATACTATTTGAAAGATTGATGAAGAAATCTTAAGAAATGATAAAGTTATAGGGAACATTTAGTTTTCGTGACAAAAACTAAGTACAAAAAGGGACATAACTCTGTAAAATAAAGCCTTGACCTACACAATTTGGCGGCATCACAACTCTTTTGTCATTAGCAATACAATTTGAAAGTTTGATGAAGAAATCTTAAAAAATATCAGTTATAGCCAACGTTAAGTTTTTGTGACGGACGGACCGACGGACAAAGTGTTCCCTATGTCTCGCCTTTTCTCCGAAAGAGCGGCACAAACATGGCTAACAGGAACAATGGAGTCCGATTGACAGCTAGCAGCAAACGTAAAGCAACGCTGTTTGAGGAAAGAACTTTAGGATAGCACGCCACAAAACTACGTTTTTCGAAACAACAATGGTGTATTTAAGCCGTCAGTCAATATTTTATACGGATTCACATCGGTATTATCGTGGTAACTGCTTGCTAGTGCAATAACTTTTCAAGAACAAATGCATTGGCGGGTAGGTCATTCATAGCTCACACAGCCGGTACAGGTTACCACTAAAATTCATAAAATTATAAAAACAAAGACAAATTTACACCATCTGTTCATGTTGCTAAAAATATCGGCTTTGAGTTCAACCGACCGAGTTCAAGAGATCATCAATGTGCACAAACGATAATGTTTGTAGCCGACAGAAAATATACTCACAGTATCACACTTGTTTTCTCCATGTAGTGACATATCGCACATGTTTAGGCATATTATACTTCCATCAGATGACGACAACATTGTAACATCCTGGATTAGAGAGTTATATATGGAAACTAAATAGTCACTGTTGATTATTCAGTAAAATTGCAATTTTATAATTTCTTTAAATGACTCATTTGCTGGTATTGTGAAAACCGGAGTTCATGTCATTTCCAATAACACCATATTACGCATTTAAATGTTATACTGTCTTAAATACTGGACATATTAACATTTTGTGACCGACCGACATCATATGATCTCTTCGTTACTCCAACTAGTGTGCCAAATAACAGTCACTGATATACAAAAGTCTATAATACTGATTTAGATGTTCTTGGATTTAATTTATGTTCTACCTTCGTATCAAGTGGTGACGGCAGGCTTCTAACAAATGGTGTTTTCAATTCTTTAACTTCAACAGTTTTGTCAATTCCGTTTTTATTCACATGAACTTCTTGACTAAAGCTACCGCTTCTAACAGCCCGGCTCCTTACCTTTACGAATCCGTTTACCTCTGTATTAAAAAACGTAAATATACTAGATAATTACGTAAAAATAACACTTGGCTATATTTCAACTATAAATCATCCATTTCTTGTAAAATTATAGTTTTATAATTATACTTTAAGGATAAAGAAATTGTTTACGATATGGTAACTGAACTGATACCTGTAATTCAGCATGATTTATTAAAAAAGAAAACAATCAGGTATTTATTTTTAGTGCTTTAAAATTAAACATAGCTTTACATTGTCTATACAAAATGTTACTCCAGAACTATATTTTGAGTTTATGATGTCGATCTGTTTGGTTGACATTCCTTTGAATAATGATGCTGTGTCATAAGTATTATGCCTTTCCCCCTCCTCTGCCTCTCTTTCCCATTCGTCGTCGTCCTCCTCTCTTCTCCATCTTTTGTCACAAAAGAGAAAAGAGGCCAATCACCACCTTTGGCAACAAAGCAAGTTATGACATGCTTCCTTCCCTCTTCCTGTTACATATATCCGCTTTTCACTTTTCACTCTTTCAGAAAAGATAAATTACCATAACTACTATCAACGGCTGTGAATGTACTTTACGCTTTTTGGTTCACCTCGTGCCACCTGCCAATGAAGGTAAATGGCCATGCATATCAGCACAAGCACGATAGCTAGAATTTTATTTTTGCATATTTGTTTTCTATCCACGTACCAAAAGAAGAAAATGGCAATGGGGAGGCGCCTGATAAAAACTCGAATTTATCGCGAAAATCTTCATTTATTTTTGTATTATGTTTGTTTGGAATGTTTGTAAACCTATTTATTAGTGGAAAGGTCGTTAAAAACTCTAAGAAAATAAACAGTAAAAATAATAGTACTGATGATTGAAAAGGAAATAGGCCACTAAATGTAATAAAGTGTTTTACCGCTCGTTTGCACACTATTTCTGCTTGAAGCAACCATGTCATAGATATTTGAAACGTGCAATTGTCTTTTGAATTACTTTTAGTAATTATATATTCTTACATGTGCTGTGAAAGAAGATAATATTCCACATAAACGCAATAATGGTCATAAAATTCTAGAAGATAGTGTTTTATAAAAATCTATTCCATCGTTCCTTTAACAGGTAACAATGTACACAACACACTAAAATTTAGAAAAAGGGGTTATACCCGGTTGTAAGTTTTTTACCAAAAGTGAAGTACTTTAACTACATTTAGTATCATATTTCTTTCTACAAGCATGAGCATAATTATTGGTTCTGTTTCATTTTCAGAGTCGGAAAATACATTTTTAAACCTGTATAAATTTAAACTTTCTAAGACAATGAAAAGGCAAACATGTTTAATGAGTTTTGCGAATTACATTTTATGCTTTCGTCAGGTCCCACCTTCAATGCCGTCTAAACAATCTAGTCATTTACACTTTTTGGCTTGTTTAACATGTCATATTTTCTCTCTTCTGTCCTAATTATTTTCTCCCTCTATTCCACATTTTTTTTACTCTTAAAAAAGAAGATGACCGTTAATATCATCTGCACCATAGCAACTTACATCTGTCGCCATGATACATTGTCTTTCTTCCCTGCATTCTTCCTCCTCCATCTCCTCCTGTCACATACTTTCCTACTCCATATACATTAAAATATATACATTGCCATAAATACCATCACAGACACCAAGTTTAGTTTCACCTTTTGGCATGTTAAACATTATTCCCTTCATTTATTGGTTTTATACATCTCGTATCCTACTTCTGACCCCCTCTGCTCATTTCTCCTCCACTTACCAGAAGGGGAAATGGCCATAAATACCACAATAAGCACCAAAGCTATATACACCTGTCGGTACGTTAAATATTTTTCAATTCTTCCTTTCCTTCCGTCTTCTCCTTTGTACTGATTTCTTATATTCTATCCTTCGCCACTTACCGAATAAAGAAAATGGTACCATCAGAAGCAACGTATCGATTTTCACCTTTTCAGCATGAATCACGTTTTTGGCACTCTTCCTTTCCTACCTCATCCTTCCCTGCTCCTTCTGTCTCCTTTCCTAAACGTTTTCCATCTCCGTATGTGTCAAGGAGAAAATGACCATAGCGACCATGAACGCAACCATGCCGTTTTGCATCTGTTGGTACCAGAAGGTTATATCTTTTAAACTTCTCATTACGTTCCTCATTGTCCTTTTTTCTGATCGCTTTCCTTTTCAACACATTTTAAGAAAAATGGCCATGAATACCATAATCGGCACCATGTCTGTTTTGATAATTTAGACGGTTAAAACATATGCCAGTGTTTACTCATCTCTTTTTTCTCCAATAATCTTTTCTTCTCCAAATACCAAAACAAATGAATGGTCTTAAAAATACTCCCTGACAATGGGCATTTTCATTGCTTCCTCCTGGTATCAAATTATTTGCTTATCCTAAGCTATTTCTTTCTCCATCTCCCAAAAGAGGTAATGGTCACATGGACCACAACCATTTCCACCTATTGGCATGTAAAACATTTACATTGTCCACTTCTTTTCTTGTCCTCTATTCTTCCTATCTTCTTTATTTTGTATTTTTCCTGGTACACTTACAAAACAGGTAAATTGGCAATATATACAATCACAGGTTTTATAGCCAGCACGCCATATCGTATTTCAGACAGTTAATAACTCTTTACTTTTTGGGTTTTACCTTCCTTCTCCTCATTCCAACGAAGAAAATAACCATATATTTCCTCGGTACCATCACAGGCACCAAAGCCGTTTACACCTATAGTGATTTTAATCTTTTTCTCATCCTATCTCCTGTTTTTCTATACATTCTACTAATTCTCGTCCCAAAAGAGTAATGAATATTCCCTCTGCGTTTTTGTGTTGTCTCTCCGCCCGTCCGATCGGTACCATAATTAATGAACCAAGGATAAAATTTCATGAAACTTAAAATAACTTTACAATAGCATAATGCCGCGGTGCACGCCGAACTTTCGTCAAGATTGGCTAAGTATCTCCAGAGTTATTGCTCTTTAATTGTTATTTTCTCTTATATTCAGTATGAACACATCAAATTCCTATTTCTCTGAAACCGGTTATCAAACTTAATTGTAAATGGCCCAAATCATTTAATGATCACTCTTTTTATATTAACAACCTGCCCTTGGATTTTTTTAGAAATGAGGCCCTCAAGAGGGTGGAACACTTTTCTTAAATATTCTATATAGTAACTTCTTTTTTCTGAAAAGGCTTGTCGGACTTTGATTTTGTTTGGCATTAATACATAGTGTATCAATTTTGTATTCTCTAAAAACAGAACATTTAGAAAGTATATTTTTACAGAAATGACCTTTTAGGGGAAGTTGAGGTTTTCTTACATTATTATTTTATATGGAAACTTAAGAAGTAGAACTTATTTGATTTAATTTACAACAACTAAGTTCTTTGTGACTGTAACTTGAAGAAAAAATATCCCCTCGGGGTTGAGGGCAAAGTGGGGTAAGTTTTTTTTTTCTAAAACGGACAGACCAATACACACTAGTAATTCTTATTCAGTTATTTATTTCAATTGCCGGGGGATAATAATTTCACTGAATTTGCTTGTTCTATACTGTTTTGTCTACCTGCCAAAACCGGTTAAATAGGTATAAATACAATGTACAATCTTTACATGTAGCACTTAAGCGATTCACATATATTGGTATTTAAAAATAGTTCATGCTCCATCTTTTGGTTTTGTTTTCAACAAATTTTCTCTTCTCTTTCCTTTTCCAACCTACAAAAAAGTAAATGACCATAATCAGCTTCCTCCTTTTCTTTCTAACCATGTTCTTCTACTATTTACTTTTTCCTGTACTCTTCATTTACACTTTTCGGCTTGTGACAATTTAACTAGCTCTTCCTTCTTTCCTTCTCCCATTTACTTATCTATACTGTTTCCTCAGTCTGCCAACAAGGAAAAGAAAACTAAAACCTACACTATCTGCAGAACAGCACATTTTATCTTTTTTGCATTTATTGATCATTCTTTCGTCTTCTTTTTTAATTTATTCTTGTCGTCCATCCCTCCTCTTCTTCCTCTTCTTCTTATAATCAAGTTCATTATAGTATTTAAACCTTTTTACTTATATGTCACAGTGGTGATTATTAGTAGTTTTACACCTAATAATATTTGCACGAGTTGTACATGAAATGTGACAACTCAGTCATGTGATCATATGATATCAGGTGACTTCTATTTATATTCTCTTAGTTACTAACAGTGTGTAAAGAAAACATAACAACTGGTGATTGGTTTATTTGTAACACCTGATTAAACATCTCACTCTTTCTCATGCTTGGGGGGAATTTTAAGTTCACACAGTTGGACAGATACCAAGCTAGAGCAAAGATGTAGTTTTTCTAACTACATCTTAGTATTTACTTCTACAAGCAGTTGTATTTTACAGATAAGGTAAATCCAGGTTTTCCCTTGTCCAAATCCCCTTGGCTTGTCCATCAATATTAGTTAATAATCAATTTGGTTATTTAAACATTTGGTTAAATTCCTTTTACCCAAATCTTGTTTATAATTAATAACTGTTACTGTCTTGAAGTAATTCATGATTCTACTTAAGTAATGTCTGACCCAAATTATTGTTGTGCAATAATTTGCTTTTGCTTTTAGTTGCTTTTATATGTTTTTATTTGCTTAATGCTTATTATTGTTTTCTTGTATTTGTAGGATACCCTTTTTAGTCAGTATGACTTGAACCTACAAAGGAAACAAATTAGATATTATAAATACAGAAACTACACTTTAGTTATTTGATTCCTTGTGACCTACCCTTAGAGATATGGGAATGTATAGTTAAATTATATCAACGGTCACATATATACAGTAAAACTTGCTAGAGAGACCTCGTGTATTCAGACACCAGTTTAAATGAGAATCAAAGCGTCTATCCTCCGAATGCCTATGATAATGAGTAACAACACTTACTTTAAAACTTTAAAATATAGGTGCTACCAATTTTGAATTATTTAAGTTGTACAGTTATAGTACCCGCACTGCAGTTGTTGCTGTGTTGTGCCTTATACGTAGTGACTGTTTTCTACCTAATTTAAATATCTAAAACTAGTACATGTAGTGTGAATATTTTACCATCTACACTTTAATATTTTACTGAATAAATGTATACATAAATTCATGTACATGCATACTAAAACACAGACAAATAACACAAATGGGTCATGCTACAAGTTTAAGCCACCTAGATTATGATATTATCAAGGCGACATCAGAAATAAATACATGTATTTAATTGCATTTATAGTATATCAATTAGAGCGAACGATTATTTTTTTCCTATTGAACTATGGTAATGTATTTTGCAACGAATAAGATCCAGTCACCAAGGTAGGCAAAAACTTATTTTCTAATCGATATAAAAAGGAAAAATGGAAAGAAATAATGTTGTGCATAGTTCCTGCAGGAAAGAAAGTGTCGGTATTTTTAATCATTATTAAGTACTGAATGTATGTACGGCTTTGAAAATGATTGTTATGGTGTCGTAACTAAGGAAAAACTTTAAAATTCTTATTCGCTGAAACCGCTAGGTCTAGAGCTAAGATATTTAGCGTGTAGCATTGCCTAGTAGCCTTCTACCAAGATTGTTCAAATTATGACCCCGGGTCAATATTGACCCCGCCCGGGGGTCACTTAATTTGACATAGGCTCATATAGGAAAAACTTTAAAAAATATTGTTCTTTGAAGCCAGGTGAACGATATAAGGCCATGTTCACTCTCTTGTTATCATTTCTTTTCTCATTCTATCTCTTATTTTCCTATTTTCATTCCCCTACCATCTGTCATAAAAAGAACAAGCTTTGTTTCTGATAAAAATAATTTTGAAGCTGCCTCCTCTCTTCCCACACTTCTCTTCTCCGTTCTCCTATCTCCTATGTTCCCACACTATTTCCTTATCAACCTTCCGAAAGATGAAAACTTGAACTTTCAGTAACGCTTTCAGTGTTTCCCATCCATATCAGAAACCCAGAAGTAGTCTCGCTTGTGTCAGTACTATAGACTGGGACGTAAAAGAACCAAGAGGTCTATTCGTAAAGCGCTATGGTCTGGTATCCGGATTCCTTTGTATCTGCATCTGCGTCTTCAACCTGCGCCTGTCAAGAGTATTGGCAGTTTAATCTAAGGAGAAATCCTAGGGTCGGCCGGAACTATAAACAACAAAAAGAGAAAAAAGGAAATGGGCGTAGATGACATTACCTGCATCATAATCATTTACTTCTTCTTTTTCATTTTCCTTTTCATATCCTATTTCTTCTTTTCCTAAAGTCTTTCATCTACCATCTGCTAAAAGAAGAACAACCATTTTCTGATGAAAATTTTAAGAACCGCCTCCCTTTTCAATCTGTTCTCAGTGTATCTCTTTCCGTTTACTTATCCTCTGTCAACTATCAAAAGTGAAAATAGCAATAAATACCATCACTAGTACCGTATCCATTTACACACTTAGGTGTGCATTTATATTCATGCCTAATCTTTTCTTTTTCCTTCCAAACTTTTGTCTCCGTTTCTTTCTTCTGTCCCTGCCAAAAGATGAAAATGGCCATAAATACCAACACAAGCACAAAGCCATTTACACCTTTCGACATGCAACAGTTATATGCGTCCTGTTATTCCTTTCCTTTATCTTTACTGTCTCCTTCCAAAGGAGGAAAATAGAATAAAGTCTTCACTACCAGCATTAAAGCCATTCATTGGCCTTTCTTCCTTCTTTTCTGATCCGTCCTTCCTCGTATTCCATTCCTCCTCAGTCTTTCTCCGACGACAAATTATCAAGTTCATTAGTTGTTGTTAACTACCCCTACAATTCATATGGTTAAGTGATAAAAGAGTAGTTTCTTTTGGTACTTATAATATTCACTGGCCGAATGTTGATCAAAACATCTCTCTTTAAAAAAAACGTTGGTTAGCTTTTTAACAAATACTGTCCAGTCTTTGTTTTGAGATCCGTTAATACCTGTCTAACGTTGAATATTTCATATACGAACTATCTAATTTAAATTATGCTTATTTCAGACAAACCATTATCTTTTATTTTGATTTCGCTTTACTTTCCTGCTTTCAAATAAAAATGTTTGATTTTGGTATACCCCTTTGTTCCATTTGTAAGATGTCTAAAACATTATAATAAACGACAGATTATACATTAATAAACTCATATACATTAGGTAAAACTTACCTTTAATTGTAGATTTTGCTATCGCAAACTCAAGCCATAACATTGTTATCGAAATACAAAGTCCAACGTTTTGAAATTGAGTTTTGTGCATTTTCATCTCTTTCATACTGTACATACATCAGTCAGTAATGATATAAAATTTCAAGATGCAATGACTTCTTCAATTTAAAATAAAATAATGTGCCATATGTTACTATTTTATAATTTATTTATAGCTAGACAATTATTGATGATCAAAACCAATCTAGAAAGCAATTTAGAAAACGCCAATAATTTCCTACGACAAAAACACTAAGTCATAGCACGTGTAAAACGTATCCTACCACGGTGTCAGCTAAGTATATAGGCTACCCTAAAGGGTTAACGGTCATAAGGCTATAGCCCTTGATAGGTTTACATGAAACTCAGTTCAAGTGATCATCTCTCGCTTCTGCTCAATGTTAAAGTCAAATTTTATGGCCAAAGTCCACGAGACTCTATTTCTATGTCCTTTTCTCGATTTATTTTTCATAAAATCCAGGTAATATAGCTTTCGCCCGACACTTACAGATCAAGGCTTGTATGCCTACATCTCCTAAACCCCTTGAAGAAATAAGTGAAACTTAAATTATATGTTCCTTGTAGCATAAACACCCTTTTACGTTTTCCCTCTATTTTCTTATCCTTTCCTCCTTTCCTATATTCTTTCCTCCTCCAACTGCCAAAAAAGGTAAAATGTCTAAAACCATCTTCTGCAGCAAAATAGCCATTTTACGTCTTTCAGTGTCCTTTCGTCCTACTCTTCATTTGCTGCCTCTTTTGTCGTCCGTAGCACCTTTTTCATCATTTTCTTCCCTTTCTTACTCCATACTCTTACGTCCTACTGCCAAAGTGAAGGAAATGGCCATAAATAGCAACAACAAAACCACAGACATGAACTCATTATGCTATGTAACGATTTGTACAATTTCTGCTTCCTTCCTAATCCAACCGTTCCTATACTTTTTCAATTTCCACCCGTCAGAAGTCGCAACTTATATAAAACAAGAGCTGTTTGTAAAACACGTATGCCCCCCTTGATGCAAAAGTTGTACTATAAAAGGAAGTTTTTAAAGTAAAAGTCAGTATGAAATTCGTGAAAACGGCATCTGTAGAAATTGTCGAATAAAAAAAAAATTAAAAAAGAAAATAAAACATTCTAAAAAATAAAAACATTTTTACGAAGTGACCTTAACCGCCAAAAAAAATGTTTTTTTTGTTAAAAAAAACAGTTAAAAACTAAAAAAAAAAAATTAAAAGTATTTTTAGTATTTATTTTAACTGTGACCTTGACCTTGACCCCTAAAAATTTTTTTTTTTGCTGAAAATAATTTGAAACTACAAAAAAAAAATTCAAAAAACTCTATTTTTAGTGGTGACCTTGACCGTAATATTTTTTTTTGCGTAAAACAATTCTAAAATAAAAAAAAATCGAAAATAAATATGTTTTTAGTAACAGTGACCTTGACATTGACCCCTAAAAAAATTTTTTTGGCTGAAAACAATTTAAGCCTAAAAAAAAATTGAAAAAAATCTATTTTTGTAGTGACCTTGACCTAAAAAATTTGGTTTTTGCGTAAAACAATTTAATATTCAAAACAAAAAAATTCGAAAAAAACATATTTTTAGTAACAGTGACCTCGCCCCCCCCTTCGAAAAAAAATTATTGCTTAAAACAATATAAAAAATAATAAAAAAAAAAAATTTGAAATATGTTCCTCTAAATGCAAGCTACCTACACACAAAGTTTCATTGCAATTGGTCCTCCTAACTCACGTTATTAAGCGGAAACCATTTTTCTATTTTTAGTAACAGTGACCTTGATCCTAGTGACCCAAAATGCAACCCAAGCTTCCTCTCCCCGCAAACTACCTACAAACCAAATTGCATTGCAATTGGTCACTACTAACTTGAGTTATTGAGCGGAAACCATTCTACAATTCCGGGTCAATGTGACCTTGACCTTTGACCTTCTAATCTCAAAACCGTAAGAGGTCCTCTTCCGGTTATGACCAACCTCCATATCAAGTTTCAAGATGTTAGGCCCAAGCGTTCTCGAGTTATCGTTCAGAAACTGTTATATAATTACGGGTCACCGTGACCTTGAAGTTTGACCTACTGACTTCAAAATCAATAGGGTTTATCTGCTGGTCATGACAAACCTTCACATCAAGTTTGAAGATGCTAGATCCAAACATTTTCAATTTATCATCCGGAAACCGTTTCACTATTCCGGTTCACTGTGACCTTGACCTTTGACATACTGACCTAAAAACAATAGGGGTCCTCTGCTGGTCATGACCAACTTCCACATCAAGTTTCAGGGTCCTAGGCCCAAGCGTTCTTGAGTAATCATCCGAAAACCAGTTGGTAGACGGAAGGACGGACGGACCGACCGACCGACATCTGCAAATCAATATACCCCTCTTCTTCGAAGGGGGCATAATTAAGAAGGACTTACAACAGTTTTGCGGTCAACCCTTGTGATGTTGCTGCCATTAGCTGATCAAAGTTTCTTACTTAATTCATCTTGAGATTACCTTTTGAAGTTGTTACCTCTTACCCAAGAATGTTTTGTCTCTAATGTTATGTGTTTTAATTTTTTGTGATAGTCGGATTTTAAGGACATGCTTTTAAGTTGTAGAAAATTGCTAATGCTTGAACTTATAAGTGGAATCCAAACTTTTACACATACTGTTCATAGAATGAATCGGAAAATTCTTTTTATTTATCATCGTACAGTTGTACAGTGTACAGTAGTCGGAACGTAACAATTGTCAACAATTGCGTATATCGTGCGTGTAACGTGCGTATAAATTGCGTGCGCCCATCGTGTAATTTGTCAATCGTATATCGTGTATCATATCGTATCATTCATCGTGCAACGTGCACCATATACTATACACTATACACGATACACGATATACGATTCCCGTTGCACGATAGGCCTATACGGTATACGATTCGGTGTTTTATTCAGTCGTGAATTGTTTTACTAAGCGTGTACATCTCCGAAAAAAGTGCTGACTTCACATTGTTTTATTGTTCATTCGCCAATGCAATACGGGCAATAATGACTTCCGGGACAGGTGGAAGACAGTTTTCACCTGAAATCCGAAATTGAATTGTATTTTATCGAGGGAAAGGACATAATTTTTCTTCGAACTCTAAACTTTTGTTGTCACAGCATAATTTTAAGTGCAGTAGACAAGGTATAAGGAAATCCATTAGGAATTATAACAGGAAAGGGAACATCAACTCCTTTAAAAGGTAAACTTTTGAATATTTATTGGGTAGATAAAAATAATATGATGAATCGACTAATCAACGATAGTTTAACAAAATCAGTTAAAGTCCGAGCAAAAATTAATAACATAATTTTACAGTACCTTATTAAAATTGCATCTTGTTTAGGATAATCCATTTTATCGTTATAAAAATAATCGTCACTCGAATCACATAAAAGCTGTGAATGATTTATTGAAAAGATAGTTATGTTGAATGTCAAAAAGACAAATGGACAGTAGTGCTTTAAATATAGGTGTTGACAGCAATTAACTTCCGCCCACTTTCTCGCACCTCAGGATCAATATTCAAATTTAAATTTGACACTTACTGTAATTTATTTCGCACCTAGGTAAACAATGGACATTTGTAACTTTCCGAAGTATTTTTGCTATTGTGTAGGTGCGAAGCCTATAATTAATTGGTCTTATTCTTTTGGTCTCAATAAACGGTACTGGTTCGAGACCACCAAACACGGACGACCATCAAACCGTACACTTGCGAAAATGCGTGATTTTTTGTTAATACTTACACTCATATATTGTGATCAAACAGACATTGATTTCCATCAACAAAGTGCAATAACAACAATTTAATGTAACTATTTGACCAAGAAATCTCACTATTTATTTTGTCAGTCACTAAAAGCATGTTAACATTGTCGGGGGGAAATTGAAAGTGACAGGCTGTACATGCGCAATATTTCTGTGAGGCCCGGCAAATAAAAATCACAAGTTTAACTTTTTTCATGATATTTCATTAATGTGTCAAATGATTGAAACAGTTTACACAATTTAAAAGCTAATATCACAAAAAATTAAATCTATTTAAACTGGCTGTCCAGAAACATGGTACAGTTGGTCAATAAAATGAAGCAATTTGGTGACCTCACTACCTGGCCTCAAAAATATAAATGATCTATTCCTAGAAGTAAACTAATAAGTTCTTCTTTCGGGTGAAGAACATAACTTACTTGTGTTAAAAGTTTGATTGCTAGATACAAAAATTACCAGAGTTATCGTAAAATATGTTTAAATAGTGTCCGGATGTAGGACTCCAACCAGTAAAGGGACAACAAATTGTTACAGAGAATCAAAACAAACAGATTTGGTGACAAAAAAAACAATCAAAATTTAAGTAAACTGTAAAAAGTCAAAAGTAATCGTATAACGTGTACTCCGTTTAACGTGTAGCGTGCGCCTCGTATATCGTTCATATCGTGTATCGTTCTGAATCGTGTACCGTGTAATTTACTGTACGTGTAACGTGCGTACATCGTGCACTCCGTGTGACAACTGTTACGTTCCGACTACTGTAGTTGCTTGGTTTTAAGTTTACCTTTTTTTAAAGGCATGCATTACGAATGTTTCATTAGCTAGATGTCTATTTATTAATGTAAGCAAGGATGTAATACAGCGAAACCAGATTTTACAGGGCTTTTATCAATTGTTTCAATCTTGTAGTAAGTAAATACTTTAAAATGTATGCATTACATCCCCAGTTGTGACAGGTGGGTGTAGTTACCATTTAGTGATTATATATTATGATCTTTTCCAGTTAATAACTTTCGATCTCATTAGTGTAACTCTTACCATGTTGGCCTTGCGTGATTCTGCCATTTAAACTAGTGCAGATCATGATCAACCTACACATATGTGCAGTCTGTTCATGACCTTCACTGTTGGCAACTTCTCGGACAAACATTTTCTGTGAGCAGCCATTTGAGCACAAATGCTACTGTCCACACGGAAAGATGGACCACTCCATTACAGAAATTTAGGAGGGAAATGTGTAAATTTTTTAAAAGGGTGATCAATCAAGATTTGCTGATTGAATCAGAAACAGTTCAGCTCCTGGCAAGACTGTATGGGTGTGCATAACCACTTGCCACATGCATGGTAACAGTTAAAAGGTCAAGTAATTGGTGTTATCACAAGTCAAATCATGTATAATATGTGGCATGGAATGCTATTATGGGGCTTCTGGCCAAAAATATTGATTTTCATGTTTTTGCATTTTTAAAATCTATGTTATCTCTGAAGTAAAACCTGAAAATATGAGAGTCAAATCTTGAAAATTGGCAAAGTTATGCCAGATTTTGTGTTTATATTCATGAACAAACCTGTAACATCTTAATGTCACTTTTGAATCCTTTGTCTTCCATCCATGTAGGTAAAAGAGTACCCTATTGTGGATAGCAAATAGAACACAGAAACATATAATTGAGCACTTCTTCTTTATTGTATGTCATTAATTATTTTAAAGGTAACTTCTTACAAACCAAACATGTATATATAGTTCTGTTGCCTAGCAACTGTGGAATATTTCATTTTTTTTCTAACCACCGAATATATATTTACTGGAATTGAAAAAGAATTATCACAAAACAGAATTTTGTTTGCAAATAAATTGAAAACACTGTCTATTAAAACATTCTGGAAATTTTCAATGCAAAATGTGCAGGTATTCTGAAGATACAATACTTTTCATAGAAAGAATGCAAAGAAATATATTTTACCAACAGACGGCATTTCTTACAGTATTCACAGCACATAAGGAGCTTGCTTTATATTATTCAACAAGCTATAAACAAGTTGTTTTCTTTGCAAACATGACTTCATAAAATTAAATGATGATTACTGCATAAGGCAATCAACACAGAAGTTACAGATATAATTATGTTGCCTAGCGACATAAGAATAATTCACAAAATTTGAGTTTTAAAGGTACTAATGTTTTGAATCTGACTGAAATACTGGTATCAATAAGAACAATAAGATGAATAGGTAGCCAGATATGTAACTATTCAGTCATGAGAATTTAAGTTGCATTTTAGTTATATTAAGAGATTTATATTTATCAGACAGAGTAGTTCATGTGCAAAATTCCTGGTAAATTAGCAACCGGCTCTAAGTCATGTGGACAGTAAGTCAAATAAGTCAAAATTATTCTACTTATCTCAATAAACATATAATATTGGAACACCAGCTGTAACATATACATGAATGATTCCAGCATAAATGTTTAAAAATAAACTTCCATTTTCAAGTTTGTTGCCTAGCAACTACAGAATACTTTTATGGTTTATTCTTGTTTTCTTAGTTCTCTAGCCTAGATTGCAAAGAAAACAATTTTGAAAAATGTAAATTAAATTCATTTCATTCATAAGCAAAACAATGTCTTTTTAAAGGAATTAGTATTGAAAGTGTCCATTTATAATGAGAAAACACTAATTCTTATAGAAACAGAACAATACAAGTAAAGTTAAAAAAACCTTTACTTCAAACTGTGATGGAACACTTGGTTTTGGATAGACAATATTTTGTCCATGTTACACTTAAAAAAACAACTGACAAAATCTGCTAAAACAGATACCACTGACTTATTGCATTAACACTCCACAAACAATTTCAGGCGTTACATCTTATTTAGGGATTTGCTTTAATTTACTTTTACAATTAAAGTTTGAACTCTTCAGAATTTATATAATACTTTCAGGTGTTTATACCTGGCTCAGTTTAACTGACAAAAAATTGTACAATTTTAGTAACTGGTTGACAAGTTTAAAATGGTTTTCAAAAATGACTTCCAACTTTAAAAAACACTTTCACAATCCTCTATAAATGTATGGTATATTGTTGAAACCTAGGGATTAATGTCACACAGTATCTGTTATTTGTCCCATAGTTTGTCCAATTCCTCCAATTCACTAAATACACAAAGAGTCAATCTGGGGCAATTTTTGTGTGCCCTGCCACAGACATACTCCACATAATTCTCTCATGTACACCTGAAATTTAAAACATTCCCGAGTTACATGCAAGATTATATTTAATTGCATTTTGATCAAATAAAATAATGCTTTTAATTGATATTTAGAAACAAAGTTTAACAATATTCTAATTTCAAATAAATGGTTTTGTATATTTGCACTATACATTTACAACACACATCTTTAGTTTGACTTCAATGTTGAATGGACTAGCTGATTCTGTTACAGAACAGCTACAGATGAAAAAAATGTAAGGTGAAATTATTAAGAAATAGCAACAGAGTGTTTTAAAATATGAACATGTTTCTTAAATTTCTGTGAGGAAGCTAACTGGTTAACTTTCAAAACTAGGTTGTTGAGTCAGTTTGACAAAACTATGCCATCACTAAAAACAAAACTCAGGTTCATAACATTTAAAGAACGGGTAACTCTGTGAGCAAGTTAGAACTTAAAGTGATTACTCTGACTACCCATGGAGTTTAATCAGTCTACTGTCTGCTATTCAGTTCTCTTTCCATTTTCATCATATAATCCCAGAATATGAATTTAAACAGCCCAAACAAATGATAATTGATTGTTTCAAGTGTGTGGGTACAAATTACTAGCATTAGGTGTATGTATATATATGTTAGTTATAATATGATGGCCCATGAATTGAACAATACTTAGCCTGTTTTTCTTGTTTAGAAAGACATGCAATCTTACCTATTAAATCTAGCCATATTGCATAGCAAGCAAACATATCATTAATTTTGTCCAGCTGCATTGTCAATATGTATCTAAAATGAATGGAAAAACAAAAGTAAATATAATACAATCAGTTTGAAGATTTGAAAATGTATCTCTGCAAGTATCAGATACTGACATTATCAATTTTTATTCTGAGACCATACACATATGTTCAACAGTAACAGTGACACAAAAGTATCAAATAAAGATCTGCTATTGAATGCTGTTTTAGAAATTGTTTAACCTGTAAGTATTTTCAATCCTTATATATGCTTGTATTCATCTGTAAAAGGCAATTATATAGTTTTTGTAGGAGAATAAATGCATTCAGTTCAGGAGTAGTTATAATATATATTGCAAAAATGTGATATTATGACATAAAAAGGTTATTATGTCAGCCAATATATATGTTTTATCTTAATTCAAAACTTTGAATCTCAATATATCATACCATGGCATTCAATTGTTATATACATGTAGTTTTGTTACAAAAGCACTGTTGGGAGTATTTGAAACCCTTGCAGACCATAAAAAATAAATACCTGAAGTACATTTTGTGTATCTTGCATCTACAGCTGGACATTCAGCTGTATTGTGAAATTTTATTGCACATTCTGCTGCCTTCCAAGCGCACTGACTTTCATCTATCAAGTAGAATATCTGAGTCTCTGTAAAAGAAAGAGGTATAAAACTAAATACATTTTCCTGCCATTTTATAAAAAAATGCAATGTATATATAACAGAATGTGTGACTGCCTAGCAAGTACTGAGAAACAATTTTTGGCAAAAACTATGCAAGTTAGAATTCAAAAGCAGATCTGAATCATAAATTTACTTTTTCATTTGTTATATTTAAATGAAGAAACAAAAAGGACATATACATGTATAAGCTCTGTTAACAGTATCTGGTCCTTCAGCACATACAGCAGACACATGGCATTTCCTTGGTGTCCCACTTTGGCCCAAGTTGTTGAGACTGATGGAGATAAATAGGTTGTTGTATTCAGCATCTAGTCTGCATGATTGGCTGCCTAAAACAAAAGAAAATTCTATAAATATAATGTCACAATTAGTATACTATGTGAATGTTGAAATTAATTTGATAAAGTTTGATAAAGCATGCAAGCACAGGGAACAAATTACCAGTTCATAACCATAATTTACAGCAAGTTCTTGTACTATACCTACTGTTTACATGCAGAGAGTTTCACTTCAAAGTTGGATTTTAACAACTAATTCCCATACAGACATATCCATGTATGATCTTTGGTAAAGGTAGGTCATATGCAGTATGTTTACTAAAATCTACAAGTTTTGAACAAGCAGATAATGTACCATGATATTTACTGCAACCACAAGAACCCTTTTTAGATTTATTTACAAAGTAATTACTAGTATTTTATCATTCTCAAATAGATCTTTTAGCTCTGAACAAATTCATTATCATCACTCAGCATCAACAGCAGCACAAATCATACAATAGCTGTGACAGTATACATGCATACTATATTTATAATCATCATAATCTGTACCATCTTTCCATGGATTCTAACCATGTTGATGAAGTAAAGAGCTAGCCAAACATTGAGACTGTTGGAATTCCTTTTCAACCAGACATCCACTGCAGTATAGCACAGGTTGACAACCTAAGTTAAAGTCTTTGGCAGGATAAAAAATTGTTCTTGGCAGAGAACATTCAACCTGGCTCATTTCCACAGGTCTACAATTAATTATATCTACAGTATATTTGAATGCATGTGATCAACATAACTTGGTTGCTATCAACAAACCGTTGCTACATGATTCCTTGGTGTAAGTCTTACTTCCGGGTCTAAAAATATCGAAAAAATGATATTGTTCTCTAATAACAGGTGAGAAATAAAATACTTACTTGATTAGAAGGTGGTACAAACACATCCAGCGTCAACATCAACTACATATATGCGTATCTAACCTTTCAATCGACTTTAAAAAGTAAAAGTATTCAGCACTTTGACCTTCGCGAAAATACACCGTTTATGACGTAATCGGTACTCAGCAGATTAATCAATAGCTTGTGATATTTGAATTGTCATAGGTTGTTTACCACGAAATGAAACTTCTTGATGATTAATGCATGTAAAGCAGTGATTAAAAGTAGCGACCTGTAATTCTTTGAAAGTTTACAGATCATTTTTTTAGGCAAATATGTCAAAATTGAAGAGAAAAATGGCGCTTGTTAATCTCGCGTTTTCTCGATAATGACGTCAACGTCCAGAAGCCCCAGAATTGCATTCCACGCCACATATATGTTGCATACTTTAATTTATAAATTGCCTGGCTTGCATTCTGATATAAAAAGTGGTGGTGGAAATGTGACCTTGAGGATGCGTCTATTTGGTGAATGGTGACTTTGTTGTCATAACAAAAATATTCACCTTGATCATGTGTTAAATTGATGGCATAGGAAATTTTCACTGATTTTGATGAATTAAATTGATAGTGAGTTCTTTTGTTCAAATAAAATTCTTAATCACCGATTTAGATACGGAAGTATATGAGGCAACTGCACTCTACGACTTCAAAGGATGCACAGAACGAGAATTGTATTTCAAGAAAGGTGATACACTAGTCCTGTACACAAAGCCCTCGTCAGAATGGTGGGAGGGGGCGTTCGCTGGAAACGAAGGTCTTATACCATGCAACTATGTTGCAATAAAGCATCAGTAAGTATGAATCCTGTCTCAAACCTATCTTTTGAGGGTTGACTGCTAAACGGTTGTACTGCAGATTTCAAAATTCCGCGCCGTTTCAGTGTTTGCTTTATACACAGGTAGTAAATGACGTCGATGTCACATTCTGTAGTTAGCTCCGCCCAAACCGATACTTTTATCTATCGTACACGCTGACAACTATACTGACAGTACACGTTTGCTGTGCTAAGAAGACACGGTTGTATATAATCTGACTTATACGACATACGTTTTACAAACATGATTCCAAGAACATTTCTTGCAGGATGTTTAGAATGAACTGTTTTACGACATTTTATATTCGTGACTCACTGTTGAACCTGCAGAGAATATAGCACTCCTAATCATCTTTCCTGTATATTTTTTCATACGGGAAATCCTTTCTAAAGCGAGATTAAATGTACTATATATATAGTTGTTGTTTTCTTGCATCGTCGTCGATTGTATTTTACGAGAAAACCGAAAATCACCTTCGTAAAGTTTATAAAAAATGTCTAGATCAATGAGTGACCACGCTTTAAACTTACGGTAAGTTATATACAATGTACATGCGCTCTGCATGTAAATATTTGTACACATTATAGCAAACTTCCGTGTACCATCTCAGATTCAGGTAAATGTGTCGCTGTACAAACTTATGAAAAGTCAAATCGTATGTCGATAAAATAAACACAAATTGAAAACATCAAAACTTGGCTCGATTGTACATGTAATCGTCACCAATGAAGTGAACGAAACTACTTTTAAAACAAAGTAAATTTCATTTCTACTGGCGATATGTCAACTTGTTGGCAATGTGATGTACTTGTCTACCGGTATAGGAATTCTTGAAATAAGACCTCGCATATATTATTTTCAGTTTTCACTTTTATGATATTTTACTTTTTATATTCATTGAGGAAAGTCATGCTAACAAAGATGTAAAAAATAAACATCAAAAAATCAAAAATTAGAAATAAGAAACAGGCATTATGTCTAAATAGTTGGACTCAGTACCGGTATAGGTAAACGCTCTACATTTTTTTTTTGAAAGATTCCAGTGACGGTTTCTCCAGTTTTACCCAACGACTCTGATGACATGTGCGCCAAATATCTTCAGCAAGGATTTTAGAAATAATCTATAGTCAAAAGTGTACATGATAGATTATACAAATCCTGTCTTCAGATAAATAAACAAAATTTAACGGTCTTTGTTACATTTCTTGCTGCATAGATTCTCATTTTACAGATTTCAGAGCATCGACAGAAACATTTTAGCACTCTTGTAAGTCAAGTACAGCACATGCAAAGCATGCGCGGTTGTAAAAGATATCAGTATAGTCTTATTTTATAATGCATAATGCGAATTATAGGGGTAGGATTAAGTGTCAGAAATGTGTGAGATTTATTCGGGTTGGCGAAAAATGTAAAACCATTCGGAAACTATCGGTCGCTGTTTCATAACGGTTTGCATTTGGGCCTTGAAGTATTTTTTACTGAAAAAATAAATACTTAGGCTATATATGATATAGGTTTTAATAAATATGCATTATTCAAGATGAAGTAATTAACACTAAAACTCGATCGATGTGTAACTGTGTTGTTTACCTTCTTATTCATATATATTCACTAGGCTATTTTTAACTAAAATGCACTGTTTGGGTCCCAGGTACGCTGCAATCACCTGTGGCAGCTCTGTAAGATTCATTGTTCAAGAAAAAAATTGCTCTATCTTTTAGTATAATCATAACCAACTTAAATTTAAAACTGTTTTTCTATTTAAAACAACTCTTTAATTCAAATTTTCGGCAATATTGCCTTTTTCAAGAAATTTGTCTACACTTTTTAAATTCACATGTTGATCATATTCATGACAAGCTTAGAAATGAAAAAAACAACAAAACGTCAAAGAACTGAACTGATGATTACGGGGATGATGAATGTAATAGGATTTACAAATAGTTACTGTTATATAAATGTAATGGTTTGCACATTTCAAGTTTTACCTGTGGTAATAGTTTTTCTACTTATAATACAACATCATAATGCTGAACTGATAATGGTAATTAATAGTTGTTTCTTTGTTGTTGTTTTTTTTCCCCATCCTACTTGATATTCCTGCCTGTTTTGGAACTGCTAATGAGAGAAACCTGCTGTCACCGTAACAAGATGGGAGTACTTCCATAACATGGTGAATTATTGTCTTTTAATCTCATGGTAAGGAGGATATATTGTAAAACTAGGTCTTACCCATATGTAAAGTTTGATAATTATGGACATAATAATCTTTCAGTATTTCCCTTTAAAATATATAAGAAAAAACTTTTTAGCTTAATATTTTAATCTTCATTTCTACAATTCTTTTACAATTTCACTTGTTGTATTTTTATATAAATACATGGTATATCTAATTATCTAAAAAAATCTATATTTTTATTTTTCATGCAAAAATTGAGACCATAATTATCAACTGCAGAAGATTAAATACTAAGAAAACCTGGGAAATGCTGCAGAGAGGATCTACTATTTAAGTTAAATAATAGGACAACTTATGGCTTAAATAAATGTGTAATAATATGATTTATAAGTACATTCAAGACAGGACTATGTATCAACTAAAATAGATTTCGGTTTAATTTCAACTGAATTCTAGTTTTTAAGTGTATTCTTCATGTGATTGGACTCTTACCTGAAAGTACGGGAAACGTCATTTGGACGCTTAGTGTATATGACGTCATTAGGACGTGACGTCATTTCCTGACGTTTTGTTGTTTTTTTCATTTCTAAGCTTGTCATGAATATGATCAACATGTGAATTTAAAAAGTGTAGACAAATTTCTTGAAAAAGGCAATATTGCCGAAAATTTGAATTAAAGAGTTGTTTTAAATAGAAAAACAGTTATAATTATTATTCCCTGAGGAATATTGAAAGTATTTATTGTTAAATTTAAAAACTTGAATATAATTGTTACTGTGACTGAGAAAATGGGTCCAGGTGAGAAAAAATCAGACATTTTGTTTTAAATGTTTTCTAAAAGTGTGAAGTTTGTTGATTATCAATTGAATATTTCAAGTGAATCAACCCACTACTTTTAAAATTTTGATTGTTTTCAGATAACACCCATTGTCATTCTTCATAATGACGTTTATAACGTCAAAACAGTTATTTTTACGCCAGTATATTTGACGTTGTGTATTGCCATTTTAAAAATTTATATGAAGGTGTTTTTCTAGAAACTTCACCTGATAACACACTATTTATCGTCAAGTATTTGTCTTGCTTTTATTTTCTTGTTATTTCTCAGCTATTCAATAAAGCATTGTTTTCATAGAGTGTGTCCTAATTTTCACTTTTTTGAATGTGAAAGAATAAGTGATTGCTATGGTAATATGCTTTATGATACGTGAAGACTTGATTGAATCATTTTTAAGTATATTTAAGAATGCCAATTCCAATGAGCATACTTTTGTAATGTTTACGTCTAGTCGAATCTGACGAAAATTGGTTATTTGTCATTTTACATTTGTGCAATAATAATAAATGTTCATCTAGACTTATTTTCCCAGTCACAGTTACAATTATATCTGGTTAAAAATCATGATTTTACACGAAAATGTAACTTTAATCGTACCAAAAATATCCGTGAAGCGTTCCTCATGTACGCAATTCATAACATCAACAACACTCCCAAAAGGTTTTATATATTGCTCAAGTTAATAAGGTTAATATTAAAACACCATATAACGTTTTGGATATACCCTAAACTATGTTGAACTATGAAAAGTACGTATACATGGATATTTTTAAAATAATAAGTGTATTGAGCAGTAAATATAACGCAATGAAAGCCCATATTAAGGACTGAAAGCTATAAAATCGTGACAACAATAATATTTATAAAAGAGAAATGAAATGAAGCATACAACTGACAATGTTGCTTAAAGGTAAGTCATGAAATATAGTACCAGAATCGTTGCCTTATTTGGTTATTTCGTGAAAGCAAATCACAAATTACATTTTCTATTTTTATACAAAAATTAACTGTTTTAAAAAGAATCTTATTTATTGACATATTTTTCAAAAGTGAAAATAGGCTCATTTTGTCATCGAATAAGAGGTATGACATTGATTGATTGGTTGAATAGAGATAAGCTACATGAGATTGTTTTTTTATTTTATACGTTTGAAAAAGCAACACACATGGGTCCGTTATTTATAGTCCAGTGATATTTCAAAACTTCATTCATATACGAGTAAATTTCGATAGCACTTTAGAGAACATCAATGACCGTTTTGATAAGCCTTTGCAAAACAATACAAGGACTCCTTGAAGCATGCAAACTTACTTCAATTTCCCTACCATATAGTCATTTTATTTCGCAATATGATAATCAGTAGCAATGCAAAGAATCATGTGGGTATATCTACAATTACAATGGAAGACCGGGCTGTATAGCAATGGTATTGTATAGTTATAATATATGGGTCTTCGGTGAACATATACATGTATTAGTCATTACAATCACATATGCATAATTTATATTTTAATGA
Organism: Saxidomus purpurata; assembly: GCA_022818135.1. Classification (NCBI taxonomy): domain Eukaryota; kingdom Metazoa; phylum Mollusca; class Bivalvia; order Venerida; family Veneridae; genus Saxidomus; species Saxidomus purpurata. The sequence continues at coordinate 14,310,798 of JAFMSR010000017.1, forward strand.
CAACACACGTTTTTGTAATTATAACCGTTTTGACCTCAGTCGATTTACGCATTTTGATGACAGTGGGCTAATAACCGTCTTGTTTACCCCCTTTTCTTGGATCACTGTATGCTGTTATTTTGTTTCCTTTCCGGAGAATACCCTGCACGACTGAAAGGCTGTTTACATCTGTCACTTCGTGTCCAATTCTTTTAAGACCGTTAATCATTTCCTGTAACATATGTAAGCTATAGGTATGCATATCTTTACCAAAGTGTTACGTTACGCCTACAGAGTTGCCGAGGAAATTAAGCATCAATGGTACATATAAATTCTAAGCAATTCCTTACATTTCTCAAAGTATAGCAACACTGACTGCATAATTTA